>OY856411.1:302016838-302616838 GCA_963693085.1 Alisma plantago-aquatica | reverse complement strand
TTCAAATCGGGCATGACCTGACCTCAAACGGTCTTGAGGTCATTTGGATGACTCCAAATGGTCTTGAGACCATTTTCCCCATCTCATCACTTAAAATTGTGAAATTCAATTAGGGTTTGGATCATTATATTGATCAACAATTGAACTATTGATTGCATTACCATTTGCTATCTTTGGACCTTCAAAAACTCTACCATACTCAACCCTAGACCTCCAAACGGTCGTGGTTGACCTCCAAACGGTCTTGAGACCGTTTGGGTGATCTCCAAATGGTCTTGAGACCGTTTGGGTTAATCAACCCAAATATTTAATTCATTCAATTACAAAATCAACACTTAACCCGATTAGGGTTTCTGATTGGATGATTGTCCATATATTGATGAAATCAATTGGAACCCTTAGATCCTCATCCAATATGTACTAGGGTCCTGACCTCAAATGGTCAACCCATCCAAACAGTCAACTCATCTAAACAGTTTGGGGTTCATGACTCTAAACGATTTGGAAACGGTTTAGTCTCCAAACGGTTTGGTGAAACCATTTGGACCACGATCTTCAAAACCGTTTGCAAGGGAAACTTATTGGATTGCATGCCCAAGATGATGTCATCATAATCTACCTTCATTCATTCAAAATCTACTGCCATTTTCATGGTAATTACAACAATGGATCAAGGGAATTTCAAATAGAACAAAACGTTCAACAAATAATGGAGAATTGAATACAATAACAATATTTAAGGGTTTGAGTTATATAAACTGCCTCCAATTGAGCTTCAAAGCTTGGAGCTTCACGTCAAAAATGGTGGAGGAAGATTTTGTAACTCTCCCAAGGCTCGTCCTCAAGCTTTGGAGTGAAAAGTTTGGCTAGGATTGAAGATGGAGTGAAATAGAGAAGAAATCATGCATTGTTTTGTGATTTCCACCATGAAATCAAGGTGAAAGAGGATCAAGAATCTTACCAACAGGTTTGGGGTCGTCCTACAACTTCTCCTAGCTCCCTTGGTCGGTTTTCAAGCAAAGAGAAGAAGTGGGTTCAGAAAAAGCCTTTGATTTGAGTTGTAAATGCCTTATAAAATTCAATGAGAGAGAAAATGCCTTATAAAATTCTTTTAATTCCAAAATTAGTGCCGCCTCTTTTCCCTCAATTCCTTGGCCACGAAGCCACCTTTTCCTTCTTGCAAAACTTATTCATTATCCAAGAATTTAAAGAAAAGGAATTAGGCACCTTAAACATATTATACTAATATCCCCTCTTTAGTGGATATTACTTTTTCTTTTAATAATGTGAGTGAGTTATCCATTCCCTTGGATATTTTTGTTGCCTTTAAAATGAACAAGGACATTCATACTTGAGAAAGCTCAACCATTTCATTTTTGGTTGAAGGCCCTTCAATTATTTTTATTTATTTTTGCATTAAATTAAAGTAAAGTTCCTTTTATTCTTAAATCTTGATTATTTTAATATCAAGATTCTCTCTCCTCAAAATAATTCAAATGAGGTGCCCCTCTCATTTTATTTTCTCTAAATGATGCTAAGAAACATGGGGGATCCTCTAGAAGTGGTATATTGCATAGTGAACTCTAGGTTTTGGGTAAATTGCACATTACACCAAAATTAGGTTTTAATGCACAAGGATTGCTCAACAAGCTTTATCTTGGTACTCAAGCTTGTGGAAACCATACCACTACTTCATTCTCATTCTTATGATGCTTCAACATATGAGAAACATTTTATCATATACAATTTGCAAGTTAACCCCTCAACTTGAGTAATTTACACTTAGTCCAAAACTTAACAAAATAATGTTTCAACATTACAAAAAGGACTAAAATTGAAATATAAGTTCTTCTTGAGCCTTAATTAATTTCCAAGAAATATGAACAAGCATCTAATAAACATTATTAAGCAAAACATCTAGGGTTAGAGCATAACCCAGGTCAGGGATGTTACAGTTGTTAACTACTTGTTAATCCTAGATCTAAAAGTCTTTGACTAGAGACTCCTTTGGTTGGTTCTGTAGAGTTGGGAGGTATGTTCTCCTTGCGTTCTTTTCTTCTCAAGATGCAACATTCCAGTGGATATTTTGCCACTTTACATGCATGCTTTTGATGTGATCCTAGGAATGGATACCTTAAAAAGATACAAGGTGATGATAGAATGTAGTTCTAAGGTAGCGACGTTCCATGATGGTGATGTTTCATGGACCTTTCAAGGTGAAAGAAAGATTCTTCCTACCTATTTGATGTCAGCTATGACAGTGGATGGTTGAGAAAACAAGGATGTGAGGCTTTCCTATCCCATGTTGTGGATACCATGGTGAGGGTCCTAGTATCCAAGAAGTACCAGTGGTGTGGGAATTTGAGGATGTCTTTCCTGAAGAATTTCTTAGAGTGCCCCCTCCTAGAGAGATTGATTTTGAGATCAATATTATTCCTGGAAAACAACCCATAGCACAGTCACCATACAAGATGGAACCGACAGAGATGTAGGAGTTAAAGAAATAGTTGTAAGAACTATTAGAGAAGGGTTTCATCATGCTGAGCACTTCCCCTTGGGGTCCCGTGTTGTTTGTCAAAAAGAAAGACAATTCAATGAGGTTATGTATAGACTACAAATAGTTAAACAAGGTGACAATAAATAATAAATATCCCTTGCCAAGGATTGATGATCTTTTTGATCAATTGAGAGGTGCCACTATCTTTTCAAAGATAGACCTCATGTCAGGTTACCATCAGTTGAGGATTAAGGTTGATGACATACCCAAGTTAGCTTTTAGGACTAGGTATGGTAATTATGGGTTTATGTTTATGTCATTTGGGCTAACCAATGAACCTGCAACCTTTATGGATATGATGAATAGGGTTTTTAGACCTTATCTTGATCAGTGTGTGGTTGTGTTTATAGATGAAATCCTAATATATTCCAAGGATAGTTAGTAGCATGACCCACACCTTCGCCATACATTGACTTTGTTAAGGCAACACAAGTTATATGCTAAGTTTAGCAAGTGTGAGTTCTGGTCGTTAGAGGTGTCTTTTCTGGGACATGTCATATCTACTAAGGGCATTTTTGTGGACTTAAGAAGGTTGAATCTGTACTAGAGTGGGAACAACCTAAGACACTAATAGAGATTCATAGTTTCCTAGGTTTAGCAGGATACTACAGGAGATTCATCAAGGAATTCGATTCTATAGCATTACCCCTAACTAGGTTAACCAAGAAGGATGTTCCTTTTGCTTGGAATGACAAGTTTCAACATTCTTTTCAATTGTTGAAAGGAAATTTGACGGCTTCACCAGTTTTAGTGTTTCCAGTGCAAGGGAAAGGCTATGTTGTCTTTTTTGATGCTTCGAAGAGTGGGTTGGGATGCGTGTTGATGTAGGATAAATCTGTGATTTCTTTTGCATCAATACAACTCAAGAAACATGAGGAGAACTACCCAACAAATGATTTGGAGCTTGCATCAGTGGTCCATGCTTTAAATACTTGGAGAAACTGTGTTTATGGAGAAAAGTGTCAGATCTTCACCGACCACAAGAATCTACAGTACATCTTTTCAAAGCAGGAGTTGAATATGAGGTAGATGAGATGGTTGGAGTTGATTAAGGTCTATGATTGCACAACATATTATCTCTAGGAAAATAGAATGTGGTAACTGATGCTTTGAGTAGGAAGTCATCTTCATTCTCATCTATAAATAATGCAAAGATGTATTCCTTGGTTTCCCACAAGAGGGATATGCTAGTGTCTCTTCTCCAGATGAATGTATAGCTAGAAGTTTCTTTGTTGGCAGGTCTATTGGCACAGTTACAGGTCAAACCAACCTTGAGACTGTAGATTCGTGAGACACAACAAAATGATACAGTGACATAGAATATCCAATCAAGGATTAGTAGTGAAAAGTATGATGGCTTCCATGAGGCAGATGATGGTACCGTTTGTTACCACAACATGATAGTAGTTCATGACATTGATGGGTTGAAGAATATGGTACTTGAGTAGGCTCACTCTTTGATGTATGCAATGCATCCTGGAAGTACCAAGATGTACCAGAACTTGAAGGACTTGTATTGGTGTCCAGGTCTAAAGCGTGATGTGGTAGTGTTTGTTGCCAGATGTCCAGTTTGTCAGGAGGTAAAGGCTGAGTAGCAGAAGCCTATAGGGTCACTAAAACCTTTGCTAATACCACAATGGAAATGAGATCATATTACCATGGACTTTGTGGTTGGTCTTCCTAGGACAACGAAGGGTCATGATTCCATTTGGGTGATAGTAGACAGATTGAACAAGTCAAAGTCATCTCACTTTCTGTTAGTCAAGATGGCATTTATAGTAGAGAAGTTGGCACATGTGTATGTTGATGAGATAGTCTGTTTGCATGGAATTCCAGTGACTACAGTTTCTGACAGAGGTCCACAATTCACAACTTATTTTTGGGAACGTTTTCATTCTGTAATGGGAACACAATTGATGTTCAACACACCTTTCCATCCACAGACTAATGACCAATCTGAAAGGAGTATTCACACTTTGGAGGATCTCTTGAGAGCATGTGTCTTGCAGTTTCTGGGTAGTTGAGATATACACCTGAGTCTAATGAAGTTTTCTGATAATATTAACTATCAAAGAAGCATAGATATGGTTCCTTATGAGGCTTTGTATGGGAGACAATGTCAATCTCCTCTTTGTTGGTATGAGACCGGTGAATATCAACTTTTGGGTCCTGAGCTAGTACAACAGAGTAAAAAAATATTAAAGTAATACAACAATAGTTGAAAGCAACCTAGGACATGCATAAACCTTATGCAGATAACTGATGTAGACCACTTGAGTTCCAAGTGGGAGACATAGTGCATCTCAAGGTCTCTCATTGTAAAGGTGTGCTAAGTTTTGGAAAAAAGGGTAAATTGGCTCCAAGATTTATTGGACCATATCTTGTCTTAGATCTTATTGGAAAGGTAGCATACAAGTTGGAGTGACCACTAGAGCTACACATGTTACATAATGTCTTTCATATCTCCATGCTGAGGAAATGCCATCCAAATACAGAGTAGACAGTCCATCTAGTAGAGGTTGAATTGGATGAAGATATATCCTATGTTGAGGGTCCTGTGTTGATCCTAGATAGAAGAGTGAAAAAGTTGAAGAAGAAAGATATAGTCCTATTAAAGGTTTTTTGGAATCATCATGGTGTAGAGTAATCCAAGTGGGATCTATAGTATGAGATGCATAAGAAGTATCCATCTCTCTTTGTAAAGGATTTCGTGGGTGAAATCCTTATTAGAGGTTTATAGTGGTAAGGCCCCTGAACTTGATTAAAGTTTTAAATAAGCTTAATTACCATAGTTTAGTGCTTAGAACTCTAATCTAACCTTGTTATATCCTTTGTAATCATAATACAATCTTAAGTTTCAAATTTGGTCCAATTTGGACACTGTTTGAGAAAGTTATGCAATTTTATGTACATTTTAGACTTTTCTGCAATTTACCAAAATTTGAGGTTTTCTTTGCAACTTTCACATGCATTATGTTACTTATATGTTATCTTACCATTCTTGATATATTTGATCCATGGGGCGCCTAGTTGAACCTTGGTTTGGAGATGTTTTCTTCAAGGATATTTTAGGGTTTACCCCTTTATGGATGAGGTACCTTTAGGAGCTGTCAACCAAGGTATTATTTGTTTGGCTTGGAAAACCAACAAATTGTGGAAAATAAGGTCTCTCCATGAATGTTGGGGCAGCTTCTTGTATGGATTCTTGTATATCCTTAATAGTTTAAGGCCATGGACACATGGAGAGATACTAGGACACCTAAAGTTTTTCTTTTTCTTTATCCTAAAGTTTTATATACCTATCCTTAAGCACCCAAACGAAACTTTTTATCTCTACCACTTCCCTCCTTGTAAGAGTTTTGTCTTCCCTCTATTCTTCTATGGAGGACCTGTCTTAGGAATAAGAAGGTGTGGATCTTCTTGGTAGAAGCATCTAGGGTTACAATGTGCTTCCTCTAGGGTTTCTAAAGCCCCTTTTTGGTGATCTTGACCTAAACTAGTAAGTATCCTATTCTTTCCTCTATTTCTTTATTTTTTCTTCTTCTTACCACCTTTCTCATGGTTGGAACCTTTCTATTCCATGGTATAAGTTGCTCTAGAACTCAAGAATCTACATTTCTTGCTTCTTCTTCTAGGGTTTTGCTTCTTTGTGGAGAAAAGTGCCTACTTGGCTGAGTTCAGATCTGAAACTTGGATTTTCTTGCCTTATTTAATTGAGTTTCTTGCTTCTATAAGTCTCTTATTCTTATTATAGGTGAGTTGTATAACTCTCTTTACTTATATTGCTTACTATAAGCTTGTTAGCTCATGTTCTTGCCTAAAAATGGCAATTTAAGCTTTAAGAAGTTAAGCTTGCTTGAAATTTCAATTTTTATGGTGTTCCATATTCTATTTTCAATATTAGATGAAGCTATAATTATGTACACGTTCTTCCTGAGGTATAAAATGACTTGTTTAGGTTGATAGAACACCTGATGGTTCTAAGCACCTAACAATCGATGATCCAAATTAGGGTTTTCAAGCTATTTCCTTCACGCACAACCGATGGCGATACCATGCAACAACCAATGGTGGTGCTATCTTGACAATTGATGGTAGTGATAAAGGGTGTCAATCTATGGTTACAATCAATGGTCACCCCTTATGTTATATTTTGGGTGAATTAGAAACTTAATGATCAATCACTAAGTACCCTAATGATGATGTCAATCAATGATGACATTAGCTTAATATCCGATGGTGTTAATGAATATAGTGCTTATATAACAATAGATGGTGACTTAATGACCACAACTGATGGCAGATCAGGTTAGTAAAACCTATGGTAAGTTAATTCTTTATATATAGCTTCAATTTGGCTTTAGACCAATGGTTTCTTAGTTCAATTGATTCAATGGTTAGACCTATACTCAAATTGATTGTTTTGAATAATGAACCAATTCAATGAATGAGATTGGATGCTTCAACATCCAATGAATTAGAATAAATTCAATAGCATTATATGTGGGCTCTAGTGATGAGAATTCAATGGTCCAATGCCTTTAATTTGTGGTCTTACCTTTGCCCTCATGTGGTCATATTTGCTAAATCCCCTCAATAAGTGGATGTGTAGTTCTAAGGTGATATAGCTTGTTATGTTTGACCGTAATGTAACTAAATGATGATGGCTGGTTATAATTATCCTCTTGAATGATTAATGTGACAACGTATTACACTCTCCTTGTGTTGAAATTTCAATATAGTACTAATTGAATATCATAGTGCCTTGTCATGTTAAATCTATGGAACATATATGTGTCGATGATCTTTTGGGCCTTATTTAAGGCATGTAATAATAATGATGATCTTTCTAAGAATGACATGATGGTCTTGATGACCTTTGGTCATGGTTTATTCCTAGTGGAGGTGTGATCCTCTTCATAACATGATAAGTGTTGTAACCCTTTTAATGTGACAAGATTTATATTAAGTGATGATTTGATGGTAATGTGGTCTCAAGATTGACAATGAATAATAGCCTGTAATAATCTGATTAAGATTTATAACTCAAATGTTTTATATCTTCTGAAGTTGTTCTAAATATACTCTTGTTAGAAAAGAATTAGGGTTTGAATGTTCACTTTTATGATGAAGCCTTAATGCATTCAATTGGAACTAACTAATAAAGTGGAACCCTAATCATGTAGAGCCTTGTTTTGTAGAGCCATCTTTAGTGTCAGAACTTGTTGGATGGTGAAATGAGTATTCCTAAGGGAAACTCAGAGCACATACTGTTGAGTAAGTGGGGGTGGCAAGTCGAGTATATATCCTTGTCATCCACAAATGCAGGCTATGGAGGATGTCTATGGTCATGCCTCAGACATTTGATGTGATTAAGGATAGATGTGGTTGTACCTTAGATTAGAGGGTTTTGTATACCCTGGTTTCTAGTGTCATATCTTGTACCACGTACAAACTGGTTGTTATCAGTTTGACTATATGTCGCTGTTGGCAGTTTGACTGGTATGTCACTGCAATTTACTCATACTGACTGAGGGGAAGAGATCTTAGCATACCGACACTCCTAGATCTTATATAGAAATGAATAGCACTTTGCAGTGGTCAGTTGGACTTTGAGTGGTATGACTCAAACTCCCCAGGGCATAATAATAAAATATGTAATACAAGCCGTGTAGTATACCTTATAGGGTTAAATAGGTATCACATTGATTGATTATCCCTTGTCTTGTCTTTATTCTACATAGTTCTTACATGATGTAGATTTATGGAATTTGAGTAATTTTACTTGTTGGGAAAGCTTATTTGTCTAATATCTTAATATGCTTAAACTGTATAATTTGCTTAAGTTGTTTATTCAACACTCTATCTGCTCAGTTGATGTACTGTTAGTTAATCTGTTGTAATCAATATCAGTTGGAGAGAGTTATATCTGTTGCTCAGACTGGGTTTCACCAGTGGGTTACCACATCTTTTTATGTGGTTGCGGGTAGCGTGGTCGAGGACACACTATAGAAGAGGATCAACTTGGTAATCAATAGACTAAGAAGGTTAGTCAGCTATAGATGTTAGTAGTAGAGTCCTAGTGTCATCCCTGTACTCTCAGGTTGGGGTATGGGATGTGTTTTCCAGATGATATACTTGCATCGACACGAGATTTCGGCAGTATGCCAATGTTTGTAAATATATGGCCTTTATGTAAATGTTCCTGAGTTTGTTCACATTGTTGAAAATGGTTTGAATTATTCCACATTTTTTACTATGTGATTAATTAGTAGTTGATTATTTTTTGTGTTTTGAGTAATCTCATTTAGAGTGACGAGGTGTCATTCACTTGGAAGAGGATTTTAATCATGGATAAGATTCATGTTGGTTATTAAAGTGTTTACGTAATCAAAATGTATAATACTAGTTGTCCAACCAACTAGACTGTCCAAGCAATTGACTAGACTGTGCTGACTCTGGCCGATGGAACCAATCAGTTAAATGATTGAATTTTTCAAACAATTAACTAATCAATGTTGCCAACAATTAGCCGCAGTAGCCATTCGATTAATTGGAGGGTTGAATTGGTAAGTTTGTATGAATCGATCAATTTAATGTTGGTTGAAATGACATGTATTAATCATGGCAATAAAACCATTGTTATTGCATTTTTGACCACAAGCCAATCGATCGACTAGGCGTGCACGACTGCCTCCCAACTATGAGATCTGAACCTTTGTTTCTTTGTGAAGCCCCAGACTAGTAACTCCTATATAAAGGGGATGGCCAATGCTCTCAAGACACAAGTGATAGACATGACTTCTCATACTTGTTCTAATGTGAGAGTCTGAACTGTATAATCTATGAAAGGGAGAGATAGCAAGGGAGAAGAAGATGATGCTAGCACATTGACAAATGAAGGGGCAACTCCTTCCAGCCACCTCAGGAAGTGCAGTGTGGAGTTTCCAGTGGTAAGTGTGGACTATGTAGATGCATGGAAGCTTTTGCTACTGCACTAGGAGGATGTTGTCAACTTCCGCCCATAGGTTCTACACAAAGTGGACATCATCGAGTATTGTCCATGCACTACTTAAGAAGGAAGCACATCTCCATGCAAGGATAGTCACTATACTTGATCCAGGATAAGGTACATCTTGCACCCTCTTCCTAAATATCTCATTGTTGATGTGGCTAGTTAGGAAATATGGACCAAAAAAATTCATCTATTGTGTACTCTATGTCCATATTTCCCAACACAATCAATATTATAAATAGGCCAATAAGAGGATAAAACATACCTTCGACTTTCAAAGTATACATATTAGAATATTAAATGAAAATTAAGATCAAGATCCCATCATGTACATATGTACACATGCAACAATATAAGTGATGTCTACAGTAAGGATCTCAAAGACTAAAATTAGGGTTTAGAGTCCTAATATTAACTCTGGGTGCACATCCATTATCAACATTATCAGTTTTTGATTACTCAACATCAAATGTTTATCAATATACCTATCAAAATCAAATTATGATCCCACACCTATGTCCTAAACTAACACTAAATCATCATTATTAGTCAACACTATCATTATCAAGGGGTTTCAAGATTCAAGAGTATGATTTTGGGTTTGAACAAATATATGAAAGGGTTTGATCAATATGTGAATCATAAAGTTTGTTCTAGTTTTATATAATCAACCCTAAGTTCACATCATCAATCAAATTTCATGTTCAAGTTATTCTTAAGAGTCCAAAATAGGGTTGCAACATTCATCATAATCATTAATACAAAGATATCTACATTTGGGTGGTCAATAGTATAAAGATTTATCATATAATCATTTTTATATCTTCAAAATATGGAAATTAGAGTTAATAATGATAATTGGGCTCTAATCATCACATGGGAAAAAGTATTGGGTTCATCTCATTTTGTGATAAAAATCATTTTTATACTTGATGTTTGTCCAAAGGATTGATTTATTATGATTTTTACAAGATTAGGTTATTTTCATGAATATATGATGGGAGAAGGGATATGCATTTTATTTTGCAAGTAAGGGGATCCATCAGAATCATGTCTATGTTGTGTGGGAAGAATTGGTAGACTAAGATATGCTCTTCCCACTCAACTGATCAATGAGTAGAGGAGTCACAAGGTCGGGGTTGTGACCCGTTGATCGAGTCTTGGTGAACAATTGAATGGGATCTAAGTGTGGTGTGGCATTGGTGTTTCTTTCTAGAGAAAAAGGTAACATAATAAGAAGCCTCTAAAAGTCTTAAGAACTAGCATGTTGGATATGTTGAGGCCTTGCAAATTAAATCACGACCTAAGATCAAGCCAAGGAGAAGATATGAGGGTGATAGAAGGTAGCAAAGCCAATGCATAGTAAGGTGGAGGTCAGGGAATCACAAGGAGTCTCAAGGGATCAAAGTCATATAGGAAGGCAAGGAATAGGTGTTAGTATTGGTAGAATAGATAAGGGAGGGTTTTATAGGGCGCAATGGGTTAGGTTGTAGGGTCTAGAGTTCTAGTTTAGAGGGCTTGTCAAAGTGGTGTGAGAGAGTTTGGGAGAAACAATCTTCATGGTCAGAGTATCAAATAGGGTTGAATCACCCATCCTCATGACTGGATTGGAGAGAGAGATTCCATGAGAGGGGAAACTAGTAAGGAAAGGAGGTTTGTATGATAGAGTGAGGGTGATATTACTGTGGCCACTAGTCCTATTTTCCTTATTTGGTTGGGAGGTAGATGATGATCTGATGGTTGTTTGATTGAAAGAAGATGGCCATTGGATATGGCTTTGATCTAGACCCCTATAACACACCTAAAACGAGTCTAGGGAATCAAATACCCATTCAAAAGGGCAGACAGACAGTCCATAGTAGTTTTGGATGGGAAAAAGAGAGGGATATTCAAAGGGGTGTCCAAAGAAAATAACTCAAAAAAATTATAACAATTTGTAGGAGATTGTGATTTATCTCAAATTTATGCCACAATGAAGAAAGAGTGATATTAACACAAAGAAAATGTTTGCAATCATTTTAATCATGATTGATCAAGAAATTAACAAAATGATTCTAAGATATTATTCTAGCTATGGTTTTAGTTAAGGTGGTGTTTATAAATGATTCAAATGATGATTTTTCAAAGTAGAGTCATATGAGTTAATTGATCATGAGAGAATGTAAAAATAATAAAAAAATATGTTTTAATCATAAAATGGTAATTAACTAAGTTATGTGCAAAAACATTACATTACAAATAGCATGTTTAAAAGCAAATGTGCACGCATACTAATCAATATATATATGTCTGTACAACAAATGTGCATATATACTAGTAGAAAACTATATCTAAAACGTGCTAAATAGTTCAAAGTATCACAATAATGAATTGAGGTAAAAATGTGACACATATGAAATTTCCAAACTAACACACCATAAACATATAAATAAGGTGCCATTTTGAAATAAATAAATGTTAATAACGATAAAAGAAGAAAAATACTTTGAAAACAATGAATCTATTCATAAGAGGTGTGCAATTGGAGGAAGTAATATCTAATATGTACATAGTAGAGGTGAATCATCTAAAAGAAAAGTCACCCATTTTATCTTTCTAGGAAGTACTCGCCCTTAGAAAAAAAACTAGGTGCATATTTATATAAACAAGGAGAGTAGTCGTGAAAATCAGGCCTAAAATGGATAAAGCAAACACAATGACAAACATGTAGAAACATAAATGAGGCATCCAAAATGTATAAGTGAGGTGTAAAATCAAATGTTAAACTATATTCATTAACAAAAATGACTCACCTAATCTACATAGTCGGAACGTTATAAAAAATGAGGCATATATTCATATAAATGAGGAGCCTATTTGTATGAATGAGGCATATAGCCATGAAGAGATGCACCAATTTCAGAAAGACATGCTATTGCAGATAGTAGGTTTTATGTTGTACATAGTAGGAACATAATCATATGGAAGGTGAATAATCATATAAACAAGTCACTTTTATGTTAAAACTAGGTACCCTTCATAAGAAGGCTATGAAATAATAGGATTTATACTGGCTATCAAAACAAAATAGGTTGCGAAAAAGAGACACCCAAATGGATCGACCATGCACATTTACATCAATAGTAGATGCATTTTCATAATAACAATTCATGAAAACATAGCAAACAAAAGTATTAACACTTTGAATAGGGGAAATGAGGCACACGTATGCATTGAGGAGGGAAATAATGAAAAATGAGGTGTGCTTACATAAATAGAAAGTTCTTAATGTAGTGAAATGAGGCACACATTGTATAGTGATATTACACAAATAATAGACTTCTAATTGTTAAACATAGTTTCATATTCAATTGAATGAGAGGCTTAGATGAAAAAACAAGGTACCCAATCCAAATGAAACAACACAATCACATAAGATATGGTAGGCTATATGTTGATGCTAGTATGGTTAATGAAATTTTGTTATATGGTGTACAACCGAGAATCATGTCCTTTGGAGTGATGTTTTCCATTGAAGAATCTAAAGAATTTCATGAAACTTCAATATGGACAATGAATTTATTGTAGGAGTTATGTCTTTTGGAAATATTGGGCAGGTGGGATATCTAGTATGAAGATGGTTTATCAAAAAGAAGGATTACATCGTACTAGTATTGCTAGTTTCATTGTACTCTTAGAGGTATACTGCTAGAAAAAACTACCATTCTCATAGTCGTGTTCTCTGAAGAATGACCATCATATTATTGACATTTTTTCTCATAAAGATAACCATGTTATGTTTGGAGTGGGTAATTAGTGCAGTCTTACTATCCATGAGGAGTGCTTTTTCGATGCAACAGATCAAACTTATTATTAATGAAAAAGTTGTTATATCCATATCATAATCAATTGTTGCACTTGGTGGGTTATCTAAGCTAAATTTCCAAGGGAGGGATTCAATTCAAGAAATATTCTAAGCCAGTTAGGATATGGAATGTGTGGAAAGGAGATGCCAAAGTGATGCAAGAGTATTTCACCAAAAATGCAAAGTGTTCATCCTAATTTCTTCTATATCTTGTGTAACATGCCAAAACCTAGCATCCTGACTCTAGGAACTCAAATTCCATGGATAAGAGAGTGGTAAGCTTGGTTCCTTGGATTTGACCAAACAATGATAAAGTTATACCTAATATATACTATAATGTATATAACATGAATAACTCAATTGTAACCCATATCATATACACACACACACACACACACATATATATATATATATATATATATATATATATATATATATATATATATGATTGAAAATAAGTATAACATATTAAGTGACATAAGGTTCTATAATCAACATCTTATATCATAATACACTCATAGTAACATAATGCCCTATATGTGTGCTAACATTCATGTAGTTCATGAAATAAGTGGCATACACTTCCTTTTCTAACTAATATTTACATAATGGCTAAGACATACTAAATAATAAGTATAATGTGCTTAATACATGGATTGGAATAATACTTGGAGTTTTCATGTCCATAAATACGAATAATATGCCAACATATAAACTAATATTGAATTAACTGACTTATTGGGTTAAATCAGTAAAATATGGAAATTCGTGCATATAATGTAAGAAAACTCTTTTGAACACAAGTAAACATAACAAGACTCAATTTAATGGATGTTGATAATAATAGTTTAATATTTTGATAAATATAATGGTAACAATTCAAAACCCAAAGTGTTTTAGAATAAAAAATAAAGAATCTTAAAAACCAAAATCTAATGGTAAAATCATGTTCCTTGGGTTCCAATTAGCATGGATGCCAAGTTTGAGCTTATTTGGATAATCCTATATTCCCAATTTCTTTTAAGAAATAAAATAATACAATCAAAAAAACATTAAATGATATTATTATGTATCCAAAAAGTGGAAAGTAATCCAAAATGTAAGTTCTACATACTTTAGTTAACTTTGGTTCTAAATTTTGTATTAATTGAACAAGCCAAGATAGGTAAACTAGAATAGGATATAAAATACATTTTAAAATGCTTTATTTCTGATTCCCAAAAGTTTCCATTTTAATTGTTGTCATGCTATTAATTGGCAGACTTCCTCTTTTGTCTTATTCATCGAATGGTTGATGTTCTTCCCCAGTAATTTTGCAGTTAATTGTTTGCTTGTGCTCTTATCTTAAACCTTCCCTTTTTTCTGTGTTCCTTATATTATAAAGATGACCTACCCTATTTGCTTGATTTAGACATCTCTCTCTCTTAACTCTCTCCCTCTCTGTGATATTCTATGACACTATGTTTTCCTTCGCGTACGACTCTTCCTTTTTATTCATTTGAGCCCAAATTGCAGGGTTCTTTGTCACCTATTTAGGTCTCGCAACCCCATCTATCTTCTCCCCTATTCTTCCTCTTCCTTCCCCTATCTTCTCTTTGCCACATCAACTTAGACCATCAGAATCCTAGGAAGCCCTTCGTTGACCTTCTTGAAACCACCAAGAATCATCTTGTGATTCTACTTGGCCTCTTCTATACCCAAATATTATGTCCCCAACTTTGGCTGCCTTTACCCCAAAAATCCAAGGATCTTTAGGACTACCCGCAATGGAAAGGTTCTAGGAGTAGTAGGATCGATTCTGAGAGATCATTATAAGTCATATAAGGAAAAAATTCCCACTGAATCGAGGTATAGTAGATTTACTTGGTTTAATCGATTTTTCTATCAATATGTGCTAGAATCCATGTGCACACATATGTTTCTTTCCCTCTCTTCCTTGTGAGGTATGTATGTTTGTTTCTAACTGTTTTCTGTGAGCATCCTGGTGGCCTCAATTTACACCATCTTCACCTAAAGTGTTTTTGCCAAAAAGTTTCACCTTTGCATGCCTTTAATGGCGATGGACCTTGGTGGAGGACCTAAATCGGTATCCTAATGGCTTCCATAGACAAATCTTGACTTGCCATGTTCAACAGGGCATGAGGAAGTGATTAGATCCTTCCACAGGATCTGATTTATAGTAAAACATGGAAATTGATCCTCGGTTGGACCTCCAAGATGGTCGTTCTTTGAGTTTGTTGAAACATGAGATTCATGGGTTGATTTCTATCATTGCCCTCGTATTCTTTCGATGAATGTGACACTTCAATGGACAATTCATCCCTTTTACCTTGTCCTTAGTTTATAGCATGGGATTTTGACTAATCATCAAGTTACTAGCATACCCTGTCACACAACAAGGTATTGATCTATGACGCAGAGGCAGTTTGGTCACTGAAAATGGAATTTTGTTTTTAGTAATTCAATAAATAGATTTATTTTAGAAAACAATAATAATTGATTTATAGTTCCAAAAAGGAAATGAAACATTTTTGGGATCAAAAAATTATAATCTATCTAGTGATACAATTTTCATCACCTAACCCCAATATAATAAATACATGATTTTATTGGATTTTCCTAATTTGTTAAAAATTTTAAAATTCATAACTAATAATTTATGTGTCAAAAAATAGTAAAATATGGTATGAAATCAGAAAAATATAATCTCAAAGATAGTATTATTTTGATAACCTAATTCACTAAAAACTAAAAAATGTGATTTTTAGGGTTTATGTAATTAATGTGACCTAACCCTGATTCTATATAATATGTTTAATAGGTGTTGTGAAGATCTTGATATGGATCTAGGATTGACCTTGGATATAACTAGGATTGATCTTAGATATGTTGCATTCCTTATTATTCATAATGAACAATCTCCTATATTCATTCTCTATCTTGGTCCTTTGGGACATAATACCCTCTACACTTTTCTCTCTCTCTCTCTCTCTCTCTCTCTCTCATTTGAGAAGTTTACTCATGTGAGTTAGACGATATGAATCATTTTTTTGATACTCTTATTGACTCAGAATTGTACTTTACTTCATGATGAAACACTAATTATGGATATGAACTATTTTGCCCACTTATGTGGTGTATGTTTCATACTGACTATATATGTGATGGAAATCTCATTAATTCTTCTCATATGACTAAAATTTCACTTTCCCCTACATTTTGTGTGCTTTGTGTTTCACTAGTCCTAGAGTAATGTAATACTTTGTTTTTTATGGGTTTTATTCCCTGTCAAGTGCACCTTTCCACTCGTATTATATATATGGGCGCGCCTTTCCAATCGATACTATATTTTTGGGATTCTGACAATATGTCATTCTCTATCATGTTATGGCTTATGTGATCTAACCACCAATGACTTTATAATTCTCCAGTTATATGCTTATCTCACATGCATTTAGTTTGATTAATGTTGTTGATGGGTCATGTGCCCTAATTTCTTTATGTTTGCTTTTTTTGGCATGTCTTATTTTTTTTTATTAATGGCAAGTGTTACTATGGATTACCATTTTATTAAAATTCATATTCTCTTGATATCTACTTGGATAATACTTTCTTCTTCAATGGGAAGCCTTGTTATATTTGATGTCCTTTTCCCTTATATTGTGAAATATCTAGAGGGGGGTGATTACAACTTTTGGAACTTTTAAAGTTAATTGAAACAATTAAAGCATTCAACTAAAGAAGGAGGGGGAAACAAGGAAGACACAAGGATGTAGAGTGGTTCCTACCTTTGAAATCAAAGGTAGTCAATCCAGTACCTGATTGTTTCCAACTGGGATTTTAAAAGTGATTAATTTTATTACCTTGCAAGGTTGTTACATAAAATATAATCACCATCCTTCCACACCCTTGAAGTAGCCTCAACCTCCTCAAAGAAGCCTTCTTGAAGTAACTCCAAGTCCTCGGAGCAGCCTTCACCTCCTTGAAGTAGCTCTACCATCTTGAGATATCCTTCCTTTAGAAGTGGCTCCAACCTCCCTTGAAGCAGCCTTCCTTGAAGCAATCTCAAGAACACCTTGAAGCAGCCTTCTCCACCAAGAAGTAGCTCCAATCACCTCCTTTCAACAACCTCCAACCTAGGAGTAGTCAAGGAGAACAATATACAATATAAAAGAACAAGATTGGAAGAAATAAAGTATTCCCACATCAAGCGTATAGATCTCCTATCCATTGAAGATGGACATTGCTATATGTGGCATCTAGGAGATTGTATCTATAGGACACGGAATTGAAGCTTCTAAACAAGATGGCAAGTGTAGCTTTGGCTTTGTTGTTCACTAGAATGTGTTCTCAAGTGTAATTGTGTGCTTTAGGTGTCCTAAGGCCTCTCCTATTTATAGGGATGGCTTACAAGTGCTTAGGGACATTCTAGAGGGTTTCTAGAGTGTTCTTAGTGCTTAACTATCCATTAGGAGTCCACTAATTATCTTGAAATGGCTAGTTGTTTCGAGCTGAAAAGAACAATCCAGAACCTATCTCCGTTGAGGAACTTGTCAACCAAGATGTGTCTCGGTCGAGCTTTTCTTCAACCGAGGAGGGGTTTGGGGGAAAAGTTGATGCAACGGCTATTTCCAACCCCCAACCACCAAACTTTGTCTAATGGTGATGGGCTTTGATTTGAAACTTGCTCAGTCGAAGATATTGTCGATCAAAATCCTATTTTAGGGCACAAGTGCATAAGTTCTTGATCGGAGCCTATGACTTCGATTGAAGTGATACTCAATCAATAATGTTGTCAACCGAGTGTGTCTTGACGACAAGTTTTTCGACCGAGAATATCCATGTTTCAATTTGTTGAATCACCTACTCAGTGTGTGTATCAATGGGTGATTTTGACTCTGGGGGAAAACCTATCTAAGGGTTGTGAGTGGATGAGGAAGACCTAACGCTGGTTTTACATGATATCTTGGTACTTGTACATTATATACTTGCACAAGTTTTTACATTAAGCACAATCATGAAAACATTGAACATTTAAGCACATTGGTCTTCCATTTGTGTTGATCTTCAATTATCTGATTTCTTATTTCCTTAGACCCTGAAATACTCAAATAACACGTTAGATCCACAAGAATGAAATGTTTTTCATCATAAAAACAACTGGTTTATTAATATCCAATTTAGCAAACAATCTCCCCCTTTTTGAAGATGACAAACATTCCTAAAATATAATCAAAAGAATTTAAATATGATGAGTTTCATACCTGAGATTTACTTTGGATGAAGAACATATTCTTGTTTTCATAAAATGCATGCTAATTATTCCTAAAGAGATATGTAACATAGTATCCATCCCTTAAGTAATATAGCATCAATTAATGTTAATCCAAGAGAGCATGAAACTCATTTATTTAGTTTTATATTATTTCTCCCCCTTTGTCATTTCAAAAAGATAGCCATATAATCAATTTTCTCCCCCTAAATGAGATACCCCCCCTAATTTTTTACTTTAAAAAGAAAGTCAAATTTAACCACAATTCAACATGATTTATTTCTCAACCATTTTCTCATGGATATATTTTTATATTAGTTTCTGAACCATTTACAAGGGATGTTAAGCCGTGAAATGATGTGACATTCCTTTAGGCTCATAGTGGAATCAATAAATACTAGTTTCTCAACCATTTACTAGGGATGTTAAGCCCTAAAATGATATGAGACTCTTTTAACTCATAGTGAAATCAATAAATGTATCTCTAACCAAATACAAGGGATGTTAAGCCCTAATTGGTGTAGAGAATTCAATTAAGATCAAGATGTGCATTATATTCAAGAATGTTGTAAGCTCCCCCTTAATCTAATAACTTAAATATACCAAATTATATCCTTCTCTAAAATTTAAGTAAGATTATAAGTCAATTTTTATAAGCAATTTTGTTTCTTGCACTATCTTAAAAAATTATTTTATTATAAGTATTTAACATGATGAACAACTTACATATTTAATATACCAATGTTGGGTGCAAGTGAATGATTTGATTTAATAAAAAGCATTTTTTCAGGCTTATTTTTGGTCGATCATGACTTCGACTGGGGCGCCCCTTGGTCGAACTCTTTTCGTCCAAGAGGCAATTCTACAGATTTCCAATTAATTCAACTTTTAATCTTAGAATGAACCAATATTTAACATTTTCTTATATTAGCATGAATGACCAATCAACTTTATGCATCCATTTTTCAAGTCTTATCCAATGATTCAAAAATCATATCTAAATCTATTTCTTCTCAATAAGTACTAATCATGTCCATATAGTTCCAATGTTTTGCTTTTAGGTCTAGGGCTGAATTTTGTTAATCATTTTAGTAGGATTATTTGTATAAAATATTTTAGGATATGACTAGGGCTTGTTGTGTATAATCACCATTTATACTTATAAACCTCAGAATCTTCATTTTGATTATTTCAAAATAAAGCATTTTTGTGACAAGACCAATTTTGTCTAGATTTTGCTTGACTAGAATACACAAATTTCATACTTAACCCAAAAATTTAGGTAATGATTCAAAGCAATTTTCATGTGTGGACAATTTTTTTAAGCCAAGACTAATTTATTTTTGCAATTAATGTTCATAGTGTTATAAAATTTACAATTTCCTTCATCAATAACTATGATGTTTTTCTACGAAACATAGCCATCTCTATAGCACTTATGGTGTAGTTCATTGACACATATCACATTAAAATTTGTACCAACATCACTTATGACAATAGTTTTACCTTCAAATTTTTCTTCAATAAGTTTATCTTTTCTCCAAATGTGTAAACGTCTACTTGTTTCTTGTGCCTTTTATAGTAGCTTCAATGGACCATCCAAACCTACAAATTATGAAAATTTTGGTCCCATATAGTGGTCCATTTGGTTAGGAGCATTACTATAAGTATTTTATCATTTGAACTATTTGAGACAATTTAATATGAAGAGTTTAGTACAGATTTGGGTCACCAAATTTTACTACAATTGAATAATTTTATTTCCAATAAGTAGTCATGACAAAACTATCTTCGGTCGAACATTTATTCGATCGAAAGAATTTTCAGTTGAGCTATTTGTCGACTGAAAAGTTTTTCCAATAAAAACAATATTAACAGACATACTATCGTTCGATCTTGTCTTCAATCAAAAGAGGTCTCGGTCGAGAATTTTGTCGACCGAGATAAGTTCTATACATTTTCAGCAATTTTAATATTTCAAATGTAAACATATCATGTTATGATTCACAATTAAGTAATCAAGGATATACAAATTCAAGCTTAATATGGTTGAGACAAGACATTAGAAATTTCAAAGTGAAGCTTAGGTCAAATCTCAACTAGTATGACCAACATTTTTAAGCTGGGGGTTTTGGAACCCAAACCAAGTCAACATCCTTTTTCTTGTATGGGCAAGAGAATGAATAATATCTGAGACGTAAACAATAATGACAAAAAATAGAATCAATTTCATTTCTCTTCTTAGCTATATTGTCTTGAGGCACATACATGACTTTAGTCTTGGATACTTGTGTCCTTTTTGTTCTAGGTTTTTGATAGGATTTATCTTTGTATACATAACCTAGGCCTCTTCTCCCAATTTGGCCAGAAGAATCCTTTAGGATTTTATCAAGAATACCATTATTTTTCAAGATCCTAATATCCTTTTGTAACTTTACAATTTCATCCATTTTCTTTTTAATATTTAATTTTTCTTGATCAAGATTTGATGACAAACTATCTCTTTCTTTCACAATATCATCATAATCTAAATGAGTACACAAGATAGGTTGAGTTTGAAGATCATTTAATTTTGCAAGAAATTCAACCTTTTCTTGAAAAAGAAGATTATAATTTGTTTATAGAGTAAGTAACTTCATATTGAAATCATTGAGTGATGATTTCAAGATGGCCTTTTCAGACATAACACTTTCTTTTTCAGCACCAAGGTCATTTAATTTAGCATATAGATCTTCATTAGTTTTTGTAACTCTTTTTAATTTCTTCTTACAATCAACATACTTGTCATGTAATTCTTCAACACTAGCAACTAATTCTTCTTTAGATAAATCAAGTAGACTTACCTCATTCTCTTATTCATTGGTTGTAGCAATGAGACATTGTACCTTGTCTTCTTTAGTCATGAGGCATTCTACTTCTTCTCCACTCTCACTATCATCGCTTGAGTCATCCCATGCTGCTTTGTAGGTTTTTTCCTTCTTCTTAAGAGAGGATTTCCTTCCCTTCCTGACTTTAGAACATTCATTCTTTAAATGTCCCTTTTTTCCACATTCAAAGCACCTAGGGGAAGAGGAAGAAACACTATAAATTTTGTTAGATTTATATCTTCTATATTGCTTACCATTTACAATGAGAGCCTCCTCTTCACTATCTTCTTCACTTGTATCATGACTAGCTTTAGTTGTTGCCTTGAATGCAATGTCCTTCCTTTTCTCCTTTTTGTGTTTGGCTGCCAATCTTTCTTCTTCTGCAAGGGTGACCTCATGAGTCTCTAGGATGTCAATGAGCTGATCCATCCTCAATCTGGTGAGATCATTGGCTTCTTCAATGGCCGTCACTTTGGCATGTACTTTGGAGGCAAAGACCTAAGAATTTTGGAGAATTGATCTTCTTCACTTATAAATTTTCCTAATGCACTTAAACAGTTAATAATAGTAGAAAATCTTGCACACATATCACTAATAGATTCATTTGGATGCATACAAAATTGTTCAAATTTTTGTTTAAGCATACCAATTTTAGAATTTTTAACTTTAATGGTTCCTTCATGTGTAATGGAGAGTTTATGCCATATGTCATAAGAAGTTTCACATGAAGAGACTCTATTGAATTCACTTACAGAAATAGAACAATATAGTATGCTTACCGCCTTAGCATTTAATTGAGCTTGTTTTATAGTGTTTAGATTCCATGTTGCATACTCGATTTGGGGAAGCTCATAGGGTGTAGTCACCATCCTCCATAGATCCCAGCTGATTCCTTGGAAGTAGAACTGCATTCTTCTCTTCCAGTGGTTGTAGTTGCTTCCATCAAATGGTGGTGGCCGACTCACGTAGGTTCCTTCAACGTTGAGGTTGTTGAGTATGTCGTCCCCCATTCTTCAAGACCAATTAGGGCTCCTTGAAGACCTTCTCTGATACCAATTGAAAGATCTAGAGAGGGGGTGAATAGAGATTTTAGAACTATTAAAGTTAATTGAAATAATTAAAACACTCAACCAAAGAAGGAGGGGGAAACAAGGAAGACACAAGGATGTAGAGTGGTTCCTACCTTTGAAATCAAAGGTAGTCAGCCCACTACCCGATTGTTTCCAACTGGGATTTTGAAAGTGATTAATTTTATTACCTCACAAGGATGTTACATAAAATAGAATCACCTTCCTTCCACACCCTTGAAGTAGCCTTCACCTGAAGTAACCTCAACCTCCTTGAAGCAGCCTTCTTAAAGTAACTCCAAGTCCTCAGAGTAGCCTTCACCTCCTTGAAGTAGCTCCACCACCTTGAGATAGCCTTCCTTTAGAAGTAGCTCCAACCTCCCTTACAGTAGCCTTCCTTGAAGTAATCTCAAGAACACCTTGAAGCAGCCTTCTCCACCAAGAAGTAGCTCCAATCACCTCCTTCCAATAGCATCCAACCTAGGAGTAGTCAAGGAGAACAATATATAATATAAAAGAACAAGATTGGAAGAAAGAAAGTACTTCACCAATTTATTACAACACTTTGAGACTACATAAAGCATATAGATCTCCTATCCAATGAAGATGGATGTGGCTATATGTTGTGGCTAGGAGATTGTAGCTATAGGACACGAAATTGAAGCTTCTAAACAAGATGGCAACTGTAGCTTTGGCTTTGTTGCTCACTAGAATGTGTTCTCAAGTATAATTGTGTTCTTTAGGTGTCCTAAGGCCTCTCCTATTTATAGGGATGTCTTACAAGTGCTTAGGGACGTTATAGAGGGTTTCTAGAGTGTTCTTAGTGCTTAACAAGCCATTAGGACTCCACTAATTATCTTGCAATGGCTAATTATTTTGAGCTAAAAAGAACAATCTAGAACCTATCTCGATTGAGGAACTTGTCGATTGAGATGTGTCTCGGTCGAGCTTTTCTTCGAACAAGGAGGGGTTTGTGGGCAAAGTTGATGCAATGGATATTTCCAACCCCAACCACCAACTACTTGGTCTAACGGTCATGGGATTTGGATCAAAACTTTCTCGGTCAAAGATATTGTTGACCGAAAGCCTATTTTAGGGAACAAGTGTATAAGTTCTTGATCAGGGCCTATGACTTTGACTAAAGTGATACTCGGTTGAGAATTTTTTCAACCGAGTGTGTCTCGGTCGAGAAGTTTTTCAACTGTGAATGTCCCTATTTCAATTTGTTGAATCACCTACTCAGTGTGTGTATCAATGGGTGACTTTGACTCTGGGGGATACCTGTCTTAGGGTTGTGAGTGGATGAGGAAGACCTAACGCATGATTTACATGATATCTAGGTACTTGTACATTATATACTTGTATAAGTTTTTACATTAAGTACAATCATGAAAACATTGAACATTTAAGCACATTGGTCTTCCACTTGTGTTGATCTTCAATTATCTGATTTCTTATTTCCTTAGACCCTGAATTACTCAAATAACATGTTAGATCCACAAGAATGAAATGTTTGTCATCATCAAAACAAAGGGTTTATTAATGTACAATTTATCCAACATATTGCTCAATCAATATTTTAAGCACATAACGGATTTTATGTTGACAACATCTACTTTATCTTCTCTTTTGGGGTATGCTTCCAACCCCTAGGTGAAAGAACTTGGAAGACTTGACATGTTGATGTGGACCTACCTAGAGAAGCTGACTTTAGGATATAGACTTGGAATAGCTTGAATTCCCTCTACTTATATCCCAAAGTTGTTTTTTCATGTAAGTCCCTTAATGGGATATTATGTAACCTTGTATAAATTGAATATAGTCATGATTTACTATTCCTCTACTATACGTTGGTCATTTTGCATACCATTATTTGAGAAAAGACAATTTTTACACCTATTCCAACATACTTGTTAGTGTGTTTGGAATAGATGGATTTATTCCTCAAATTGAGTGAGGAGTGGATCCCCTATCGGGTTCCACTTTTTACAAGATGGTATCAGAGCCATGGTAGTCGGAATTTGACTATTTCAATTATATCTCCCTTAAGTTTCCTATTTTGTCCCATAAGTTCTATATAGAGCCCTTACCTTATGTTAAAATCTTAGAGGATATGTTTACCCTAGATCATATGATAAATGGAGAAAGGGATGAATGAAATCCAACGATCTTATGTTGTTAACCCTATTGTGATGATACTCTACTTGCTCATACCCTATGAAGTAGGTTAGTTATAGAAGGTATCTTTGGATGTTTTGATGTTTGGAGTTATTTTATGAGAATATTAGAGTAAAAGGATAATAAAATCTTAAATGAAAAATTGTGACTTGTTTTAGATTTTGGGCCCTATCTTGAGTTTTATATCACAAATCTTTACCTTCAAATTATCTTCATTATGATACTATCTGTATAAAAGAAAATTTTATCTGGATTTTATCGATGTTTTCTTGAAGTAAGTCACAATGAAGGGATGTATTAAGTTTCATTGAGAAGCCTTATAATTAATTATGTTAGAGATATCAACCCTAACTACATAGTGGTGGATAGGAATATGTGATTTATGATTAAGGCTTAGTGGACCTACCCTCTTGACTCCATTAGATTGTGGAGTTTTGTACCTAGTGTCTTTTTGGATACTCATGTGAACCTTAGGGTTGTTAGGTTAGTAATAGAAGGACCTAAAATTCAACCCTAGGTTGATATGACCTATTAGTTGGATTCTTGACATATGAACCACATAAACCCCTAAAATATTCACAACAAAAAGATTCATAAGTAGCCCTAATACCTTGATGTTGTTTAGCTTGGTTTATTAGGTTAAATATTTTGACGGGTGAAGAGTTATTGGTTAGTAGAGTAAGGATGACTGGATTTTGAGGACAAAATCCTTTTTAAGGGGTGGAGTGTTGTAACGTACCAAAACCTAACATCTTGGCTCTAGGAACCTCAATCCCATGGAGAGTGATAAGCTTGGTTCTTTGATTTGATCAAATAGTGAAAAAGTTATACCTTAATGTATGTTGTTAATGCATATAACATGAATAACTACATGGTAACCCATAATATATATATATATATATATGTATATGTATATATATCCTGGAAAATTATTGTAGCATATTAAGTTCCATAAGGTTCTATAATCAACAACTTATATCATAACACACTCATAGTTTAATAATGATCTATATGTGTGCTAACATGTATGGAGTTCATGAAATAAGTCACATATGCTTCCTTTTCTAACTAATATTCACATAATGTCTAAGATATGATTGATAATAGGTGTAATGTTGTTAATACATGGATTGGAATAATACTTGGAGTTTCCATGTCCATAGATATAAATAACATGTCGACATATAAATGAACATTAAATTAATGGATTTAATGTGTTAAATAAGTAAAATATGGAATTTAGTGCATAATACTATAAGAAAAAACTTTTAGAAACAAGTAAACATAGTAAGACTCAATTTAATGGATGTTGATAATAATGATGTAATATTTGATAACTATTATGGTAATCAACAAAAACCCAAAGTTTTTTAGAATAAAAAAATCTTCCAAACTAAAATCTAATGGTAAATTGTTCCTTGGTTCCCAATTAGCATGCGTGCCAAGTTTGAGCATATTTGGATAATCCTAACTATCCTAATTTCTTCAAGGAAATAAAATAAGATAACTACAAAAATATAAATAATATTATTTCATATCCCAAAATTGGAAACTAATATAAAATTCAAATTCTACATGCTTTGATTTACCTAAGGTTCCAAATTTTGTATTAATTGAACAAACCTAGATAGGTAAAATAGAGTAGAATAGAAAATACATTTTGAAATGCTTGATTTTGCAATTATGTAATCAATGTTTTCCAATTCCCTAAATTTTTCCTTTTAATCATTGTCATGCTATTAATTGGAGGACTTCCTCTTCTGCCTTATTGATCAAACGGTTAATTATCTTCCCGGATGCTCTTGCAGTTTATTGTGTGCATGCACTCTTCTCTTATGCCTTCCCTTTCTGCTATGTTCCATATACAATAAATCCAAGCTCCACTCTTTCCCTAATTCATGCTTCTCTCTCTCCCTCTCTCTCTCTCATGTATTGTATCATGTTTGGTTCTCCTTCATGTACGACTCTTCCTTCCAATTCATGTGAGCCCATATTGCAGGGTTTTTCTTCACCTATTTAGGTCCCGCAACCCCATTCGTCTTCTCCATGTTCTTCCTCAGTCTTACTTTTTCTTCCCTTCACCACATTAACTCATACCATAAAACTCCTAGGAAGCCCTTCGTTGACCTTCTCCAAATCACCAAGAATCATCTCGTGGTTCTGCTTGGCCTCTTCCATTCCTAAACCTTATTCCCCAACTTTGACTACCTTCACCCTACAAATCTGAGGATCCTCAGGAGTACCTGACCATTTTGAGGTTCCGCAAATAGTAGGAGTGGTTCCTAGTCATCGTTAGAAGTCATACAAGGAGAGAATTTCCACTGATTCGAGGTATATCAGATTTCCCCTGTTTGACCAGTTTTTCTTTCAGTATGTGCTCGACTCCATGTGCAAACATCTTATTCTCACCCTCTTTTTTGTGTGACGTTTGTATGTTTGTATTTGACTGTTTGTAGTATGTTTCTTGGTGGCCTCAGTTTCCATCATCTTCTCCTGAAGTGTTTTTGTCTAAAAGTTTCACCTTTGCCTACCTTTAATGGTGGTGGACCTTGGCAGAGGACCTAAATTGGTATACTAATGGCTTTCATAGCCAAATCTTGGCTTGCCAAGATCGGCAGGGCAAGGGGAAGTGACTGGATCATCCCATAGACTATGATTTATAGTAGAACATGGAAATTGATCCTTGTTTGGACATCCTAGATTATCATTGTTTTGGTTTACTAGGATAGGAGATTCATGGGGTTTATTTTTGTCTTTTCCCTCTTATTCTTTCGATAAATGTCATGCTTCAATGGGAAAATTCATTCTTTTCCCTTATCCTTGGTTTATACCATGAGATTTTGATTAATCATCAAGTTACATGTGCACCCTATCATGCAACAAGGTTTTGATGTGATTTATAGGGGCAGTTTGGACATTGTAAATAGATCTTTTAAGTAATTGAGTAAATAGATTTATTTTAGAAAATCCATAATAATTAATTTATAGATAAAAAGGAAATGAAATATGTTTTGGGATAAAAAAATTATAATCTATCAAATGATACTAGTTTCTTCACCTAACCCCAATACAATAAATACATGATTTTTATGGATTTTCCTAATTGGTTAGAATTTCTAAAATCTATTATCAATACTCTATGAGTCAAAAAATAAAGTAAAATATGAGATGAACTCGGAAAAATGTAATATATAGGATAGTATAATTTTGATATCCTAATTCACTAATAATTAAAATGTGATTTTTAGGGTTTATTTAATCAATGTGAACTTAATCATAATTTTATATAATATGTTTAGTGGGTGTTGTGAAGGCCCTGATTTGGATCTAGGATTGGTCCTAAATATATGTAGACTCGATCTAAGTTATGTTGCATTCCTTATTACTCATATTGAACAATCACCTATATTTACTCTCTCTCTCTCTCTCTCGATCCTTTAGGACACAATACCCTATACACTTTTCTCTCTCTCCATTGAGAGGTTGACTCATGTGAGTTAGATGATATGAATATTTGTTTAATACTAATATTGACTTAGAATTGTAATTTCTTTATGATGAAACTCTAATTGTGGATATGAACAATTTTGCTCACTTATGTGGTGTATGTTTCATATTGACCATATATATGATGGAAATCTCATTAATTCTATTCATATGACTGAAATTTCACTTGCCTCTACATTTTGCATGCTTTGTTATTCAGTAGTCCTAGATTAATGCAATGCTTTGGTTTTTTGGGTTTTATTCCCAGATAAGTGCATCTTTCCACTCATATTATATATTTGGGTGCGCCTTTCCACCCAAGATTATATTTTTGGGAGTTTAGTAGTACGTCATTCTCTATGAGGTTATGGGTTATGTACCCTAATTGCCACTAACTTTATTTTTTGATAATGCGATGATTATCTCATGTGCACGCAAGTTGATTAATGTTATTGATGGCTTATGTGCCCTAATTTCTTTATGTGTTCTTTTACGTCACATCTTTTTTTTATTAATGGCAAGTGTTACTCTTGATTATCATATTATTGCAATTCATATTCTATAGATATCCACTTGGATAGTACTTTCTTCTTCTATGTGAAGCCTTATTATACTTAATGTACTTTTTCACTTACATTGCTCAATCTCTAAGAACATATCATTTTTTCTCTCACAATTTCTACTTTGTCTTCTCATGGGATATGCTTCCAACCCTCAGGTGAAATAACTTGAGAGACTTGACATGTTGACATGGAACTAGCTAGAGAAGCTGACTCTGGGAAATAGACTTGGAATAGCTTGGATTCTCTAGACTTAGATCCTAAAGTTGTTCTTTGATGTAAGCCCTTAATTGGAGATTATTATATAACTTTGCATTAATTGAGTATAGTCATGATTTATTATTCTGCTACTATATTTTGGTCCATTTGTATACCATTATTTGAGAAAAGAAAATTTTACACCTATTCTAGCATACTTGTTAGTGTTTTTGGATTATATAGATATATTCCTCAAATTAAGTGACGGGTGGATCCTCTATTGGATCCCACTCCTTACATCATGGATCTGGATGAGATGGGCATCTTGAGACACATTTTTGGGGTGATTTAAGAGCATAATCTTCTCTACAAGTACTTTGAATATGTTGTGTATTTTTACATTTTCTACCTTACCAATAAATACAAGATGACATTTTCACCTTTTGTTGGTGACAATCAACATGAGAACATTATCGTGGTTGGTTGTGGGCTCTTTACAAAGAGATAACTAAAAGATTTATGTGATTTTTCATGACTTGGTTATTATGCATGTGAGGTAACATTAAGCATTTCAATCCAACCATTTTATCCTTAATCCTAGGGGTTTCTTATTGAACTATGTAGTATTACATGTTTTCATGTGTACATTTGAAAGGCATAATTATAGACCAAGCCCAAGGTATTATCAATGTTACCGATGAAGGTTCCCTAATAGTAAATATAAGATGTGATTGTGGCATATAATGAGGATCAATCCAAAAATTTTGAGACTTTAGAAGGCACCCACAAAGCTGTGAAAGTATTTGCATTTCTCAAGCACTACATGTGGACTTTGACAATGGGTGGTCTAAATTGAAAAGGTTGCACAACTTATAACAAATAGATGGATTCTACATATGTACCCTATGTGTCATATTTTGGTAATGTTTTATTTCAAAACTTCATTTTTAGAAACAACATATACAATACAACATAATTTTTATATAAATGCCTTATTCAAAGGATATATCAAAGAGAGAACAACATTGAATGGTGTTTTTACCAACACTCCACACTAAATTCTAGGTTCAAGAAGGAAGATGACGTAGACTTGGAATGCATTCAAGAAAAGCTAGCATTGAGGACAATATTCAAACATGAAAAGACAACATGATGAATGGTAAATTGTTGACATTTAAGGAACTTCCAAAGATAGATAGAGGGTCACTCACTCCTAATACCTGAAGGAACATGGGATTGATTTTTATTTATACTAGTTGATATAAGAAGAAGATATGCATTAAAGACATTTTTACGCCTCATATTTAGTCATTTGATATTTTCAACAACACTTTAAGGCATGGGCCTATATGCTCGATGTTTGAATCGTCAAGTATAATGTGTTGACACATGTTTGTGATCTATATCTTCCTAGGACTTGACAAGTTTAATAAAGACTATCACTCAATTTATAGATGTAGGATGGATGTCAAGCAAGTCTACTTAAGTTCTATACCATAGAATGGAGCGACTACCCAATAGTTAACATGTATAATGTTATTATACAATATGACGAGTTGTTGGACCTGGTATATGTTATGTTTGAAGCAAATTTGGTATAATTATGTAAGTGTTAGAGAATATTAAAAGGGATATCAGTCTAATATGCACTATAATTATAAATTTGTTAATTGTTAATTTATAACTATGTATGCTTATAAAATTCATACAATTGCACTATAGATTGAGAAACCACTAGTGTAGAAAGACATTTAAGATCCAAATGTCACCAGTCAAGTAGGTCGACTATAGAAAATAAGGTTGAAGTCTTGGGATAAGAGAACACCCACAACTCACAAACATCACAACATGTGTCATGGATACATCATCCATACATATTGATCTTTATGTATATCAAAGAAAACAAATTTGGTGATATCAATTTGTATGTTTTGTGCTTCAACTGTAATAGTTGATGACAAAAAATAGTATTGAGGAAGTTTGAATTCATTTTGATGATATGACACTATTATGTGTAATGGTTGATGTTAAGACTCTAAGTATGTTATCAAGTTTGAACCATGTAGGTTATGTACCATGTGTATTAGGTGTTAGACCACAATAACATGCTATAAATTTTCACAAGAAGGCGCCAGTTGCATTGTCTATGAATAATTTACTAGATGTAGAGTAAGGGCACTATACTTTTGTAACGAGGTGCAAATGGCACTTAGTACGCATAAAAAATAGAAACTAGGTGCAATCTTGCAAAATTGAGGAGTTAAATGACATAAAGATCGTGCTAAATGTGTGTTACAAGGTTTAATTAGGCATTAAGTGTTAGAAAGGAGGTGTGAAATGTTAGAAAAAGATACCAATCACATTATGTGCTAAATGGGAGAATTAGGCTAATTTGTTTTAAATGTACCATTCATATATCATCGTATTAGGTGTAAAAATTAGGTACAAATGCCACTTGATAGGTACCAAATAGTACAAAGTATGCACAAGTATACAAATTTAGGTGTTGAAACATATGTATATTTTAATGTTTTATTAGGCAATGATCATGTAAAATAAGAGCTATATGACATAAACAAGGAATTAAATGGCACAAAATACGATCTAAATGGCATAAATAAGGTGCCAATTATTTAATTATGATGCATAATGGGGGCAAATCATAAGATACAATTTTTTATGGGGTTTATATCAACATGCATAGTATAGATCAATATTGTCTAAAAAATATTACATCCAACCAAAATAGGAAATATACATCATGGCGGCACAGTTGGGCCATATATTACAAATTGGACATTGAACATTCATGTTCTCAATTTTAACTACAAGGCCCCTTTTGTATATCTATATCTAGAGTGCATATGTCCCTCTCAGCTTGTGGATAGAGTCACTTATAATTTTATTGCCTACAATGTTCTCTCCATCCATTAGTTTCCCAGCCCATATAGTCAGAATAAACCACGACCATTGATCTCAATTGGTTATTATGAACATTCCCTGGAGTACACCACCTTCCATTCCTTCACATCATTACCTAGAGGGGTTAAAAAAACTATCAACCACTTACCCTTGAATTTGAATTAAAAAATTAAGAAAATGTTGGAGATTAAGTTCTTGATGTGCTTAATGAGATGCTAGCTTTTCATGTATATTGTTTTCTAGTTGTTACTCTTTAGCACCATGATATCCTATGATGTTGTAGTGAGTCATGATCTTTGTGCTTATGAAAATCTCTAGTAAAGCTAGTGCTCTGACCATAATTATTTTTTTGTTGATTTCAATTTCTTTAATCACCATGCCAATTTCTTTTTAATATACTTTTTACTATCGTACCGTATAGCTTGATACATATTCACATGAATCTAATTGGCATATGATGATCTTGTATTGGTATGTAGCTGTCCATATAAAACTATCATATGGAATGTGTATAGACAACTTATTTGGGAAACAATTTCTTGTGGGATTAAAAACATGTCCTTTCCTGCACTTTAGTATCTCCTTAGGCCAACATAATTTTTTCCATTTGATATTTTACATATGTCCACTTCACTAATTTTTATTCTTCCTCCTTAAAGTGGTCCACCTCCATTTTTTTCAACCTTGATCCTAAATGGAGTTTATGGATTTGCCTTCACATGCACAATTAAATATTAGTTGTTATAAAATGCATAAATCAAGGCATAGAGTTACAAATTTTCAACCAAGGGACGTGCTTAATTAGGAAAACAAGGAACATAACCAGGAAGGAAATCATATACTTGAGGTACTGAATTATCTAGATGACTATCATATGGGGGATTCTTTAGTTAGAGAAAGTAGTATCTTCATCATTTCCTCCAATTATGTGTTGTGTTGTTGGAAGTTTTGCAACAGATTTAAGCTCTATTGTTCTTGGAGAAGACATAGGGTTTGGTGGTTGTTAATACATAAAAGCTTACACTATTATCCAAATAATATTACAATTAGATATCACCTAAATGATCAAATTACTTGTGGCAGTGATGGTGGTAGTTGCTTGGTCATTTCATTTGACCCCACACATTTTGTTTCACAACTTTTAGGCACAATAAACATGCTCATAGATCCAACAAAATTAAAGAAGCACATAGGAAAAGAGAAGTAGGCACCAAAAAGCAAAGAGAAAGAGGTCCATTGAGGGTTGAAACATGCTCATTGAGGGTAGAAATAGGTAAATTGATGGTTGAAATAGGAGCATTTAAAAGAATAAAATGTGCCAAAGGGGAGAGTATTAGGAGTGAAGGGTTAAAAAGGATGTATGAACATATAGAAAAGTTAGTGCAAGCATAAGGAAAGTAGGTGCATCGAGTATAATGTATGTCATAAAAGATAATAAGTATGCACATTAAGTATCAATAGAAGGATAAAAATTAAAAAAAGAACCATGGAGTAGTGAAGGAGACATCACAAAACACTAAAGAGAAGCTAGGGTGAAGAGAAGGAGGCGCCAAGATGAAGATGCAAGTGCCATTCCAAAGAGAAGTAGGTCCAAAACCAAAACAATGTAGGAACAAAGCCAAAGAGAAGTGAGACCACAGTGATGAGCAACTGACACCAAGGCAAAGAGAATTCAACACCATTTCAATGAAAAGTAGACATCATGACTAAGAGAAGTAGTCATCATGCTTAAGAGAACTAGATGCATTGAGAGAAGTTTGAGGAGCGTGAATTGATAACATAAATGATGTGCCAAATCATACAACAAGTAGGCACAAATATATGAAAAATATGCACAAACATTGAAAAAAGTTTTTCATAAAAGAAACTATCTTTTGTAGTTAATGGATGTACTATTTGTTGGGCCTCTTCTTTATTACATGTTTTTTGACAATATTCATACTATGTGCCACCGTCACCCTCCATAAATGAAGAGTGTGTGGATTGTTTTTTGAGGGGAGACTTTGGGGAGTAGATTTTCTCCTCCAAACTTTTGTTATCTTTTCTAGGCTCCTGCAAGTTTTGTTGTAAGTCTTCATTCCATACATATACCTTCTGCTTATTTCTCTGAGTACGCATTACCCAGTGGTCAGTTGTGAGAAATTGTCATTTTGTAAGAGTTGTTTATGTAGGGCCATGTTGTTATTATAAATCTCATCGTAGTCGTCATGTAGTTCATCCACATTATTCTAAATCTTGAGGGAAAAAATTATAATGTTTTCTAGTCATTCAGACAATTCGTTTCTTGAGCAATATTGCCTTCTTCAATGCTTGATTCACATATAGCATAATTAGTATTTGGAATATTATTTCCTCACCGAAGGCTTATGTAGATCCAATTTTTTTCTATGAAAAGTTGGAAGGCCTCCTTTAGGTAGTGGTGGACATGTTCTGAGTTTTGATATTTGGTTCAGATATCTTGGTGGCAATGTATTTATGGTAGCTTATGTTATTAAATTTGGGAGGACAATATACTCTTGTAAGATCATTTGCTAACAAATAAGGATTTTATAGAGTGGTTCACCACAGTGAAGTGCACTGTCTTTAGTATCCAAGGATGTAAAACTGCATCAAATGCAAACAATGAATAGTTGCAAAATGGTCATTTTTGGTGAGTGTTATCCTTTCGCAACGATTGTGCTAATCTTCTCTGTATCATTCCAATTTTATTGGATGTATCCAAAGAGACCAAAATGGTCATTTTCATTCATATGAAAAAGAAATTTCGAACATATATTACCATTAATATTGGTATATACCCTTTCAATTATCCACCCCCTCTTTTACACATTTTTAACATCTTAAACTAAGCAAGTTGTTAGTTCAACCACAACATCCCAGTGATAACTACCAATGTTATCTAAATCCTCAGTATAAGGATACAAGGAGTTCATCACCGGGTGGATCCACTAGGAAACCAGTAGCATCTTCACCATGCTCCTTCACAAGTCATCGATATTTGAGTGGACATGAACATGAAACTTCTCAAAAACTATTGGTAATATTGGGTCTCACAATGTGTATATGACCTCATCTCTAACTTTGAATAGTAAAACCTTCCATCTGCATAGAAAAACATGTAAAAAATGAGTCACACAAATAGATATAGGAGGCACAATTCAAAGATGAAGGAGAATTCACAACAAAATTAGACTTCTGAAGAAAAAAAACTCATAGGAGCCAAAAAAAATCCACAGATGAAGGATTTCCAAAACTTCAAAATGAGGTGCATTGGTTCCAGAAGGACACATGAAATACCCAAAATTAGGCACATTGGGATGAGTTTGATGCACCAAATTGGAAGTAATGGAAAAAGGTGAAGGTAGGTACATGGAGTGTAGAAGGAGGTACAAAAGTAAAGAGAAAGATCCACATTAATTTACTAAAGGAAGTGTGGAACTTTAAAAGTAGAAAAAAAGAATAAAAGAGTCACATTTTTTCAAATGAGAGGCATGCAAATTACAATGGGATACACATTTATTCAAAGGAAAGGTAAAGAGAAGAATAAAGGTGCAAAATAAATTGAAGTAGGCACATAGACTGCAAAGTGATTGATAAAAACTTCCAAAGGAGGCTCACAATCTCCAAAAAGTGGTGCACAACAAAGAAAAAGGATGAGAATGAAGAAAAGAATACAAGGCATATCTGGTAAAAGTATGGATATCAAGAAGAAGGTACATTGGTTGTAAAAGCATGCACAAAATATCCAAAAGGAGGCGTAATGGGAGAAGAACAATGCACATTGGGAGTATAAAAGGAGGTGTGGGAGGAGAAAGATGCACATTTTGAGTACAACAGGAGGCGCCAAATTAAATAAATGGGTGTGCATGGAGTGTATAAGGAGGAGTAAACATAAAGAGAAGGATGTGCATTGATGTCCCAAAAGGAACATTGAAAGCTTCAAAAGTAGGCATGAATGAAGAAAAGCAGGCATAGGCAAAGAGAAGGAGGCACAAAGGCAATAAAAATATGCAAAAAAACTTCAAAGTGAGGCATAAAATATACAAAAGAAGCCATATTGAGTGAAAAAGAAGGCACACAAGCTCAAGGTGGCACATTGGCTAGAAAAGTAGCTCATTGAGCGTACAATGAAACACATTGAGCACAATAGTTAGCCACAAATATGAAGATAAGTAGGTGTGGTTGATGCATAAGGATGCATAAAAACATCAAAGTAGGTGCATTTCCCACATAAGGTTGGCAAAAGCTTCAAAAGGAGACACATAATAAATAAAAAGGAGAAGCATGGAGTAGAAAAATGAGTTACAATGAGTAAAAATAGTAGGTGCATGAGCTGAAGAAGAGGCATGAAAAGCTTATAAGTAGGTGCATTGAGTAGAAAAGCAACTGTCAAAACAAAGGCATACAACTACATTGAGTATTAACTCATAGGAGAAGGAGTTTAGTGACTTGTAATGTAGTGGAGTCATCCATATTAGTTCCAAACTTGAAACTTGTATCAACTTTGTTGTAACATGATGCGAGATGATGAATTAGTTTCTCAACATTTATAGGGATTCTTTGGATATAAAGTAGGTATTGGAATGTCATGGATGTGAAAATAGCATTTTCCTCAGTTGTAGGTGTTTTATACATTTTCATGTAATAGATCCCACAAAAAACTTGACTTTCAGATTTTTGGCTTTTTTATGTCAAATTCCACATTCTTAGTGGTCGAATAAAGTTTCATGAAAACCTTCTATATCTCCTTGGGACTCTTGTTTGGACTCCTCATCTTTTCTTCATGTGACCTCTTTTTTGTGGATGTGATAGTGAATGTTGTATCATTTTCCACCATTGGAATTGCCAGTAGTGGAGTTAGTTTTTTGGGACCCAATGAGCTCACCCACTCCCTAGTAGTGGAAAACACGAGCATTGTCACTTTCATCCTCCTCATCTTGGTATTACTCAATGCCATGACCTTGTACAAGTAGCATTTCAAAGGAATCCTTTGTGTATCCTAGAGTTTGTCATGCAATGTTGTGGCCCCAACCATTTCTCTAGGGAAGAGAGAAGAGTCAGTGCCAAAGAAAGAGGAAAACAAGTGTTGAGGATGGGAGAGTGGGCGGAGGTGAGAAGTAAGAAGGCAAGATGAAGAAACATATGGGTGTCAAAAGGAGATAAAGGTTTTATAGAGAAAATTCTACCAATCTTAAAGAGAGATAAAAATGGGGACAAGGAGGTTGCTTTCATCAAGTAGGGGGGAAATGGATCTTTTTTAGTGACATGGGTGGATAAGAAAGTTGGTCCCATGGATAAGAGAAGGTTATTATGGATGACAAAGTCACCAGTAATAAAGTAGGTGTAGAGAGTCAGGATGTGGGAGTGAGAATTTATTCATTCCATGAAAGAACTAGGAATTGATGGCTTGTTCTTGGGAAAACTCACATATCTCCTTCCTTGATAATCTCAACCTCAGACACACCCTATATTCTACAACAAGTCTTGAGACCAGACATAGTAGTCATAGAGGGTCTCAAGATAAGGACATAGGAGAGAGGATTGACATATAAATGGAGTCCCATATGACCAATGGGAGAGGCTTAATAATGTGAAAAATGTGCATTACCCCCACCCCCACACACACGCCAAGGGGTGTGACAAATTTTAGACATCATCTTATCTACATATTACTTTACCATGGATTTGCAACTCAAACAATTGCATCCAAGTTTATAAGATCCCACATATACAATTCAACTGGGAATACCTCATGTATGTATGAGTTTGAGAATATTATATTAATTCAAAGACCATTGGTGTGGTGTAATGTCACCTTATTTAGCTGAAGGGAAAAAAATATTAAATTAGAGTTAATAGGAAATTACATTCAATAAGATAAACCTGCAAGGAAAAGACGTTTGTCTTGTTTCTACTAATAGTGTACTAGACACACACAATATTAAAAAGAATAAGACCCTATAGAAAAGAATCAAGGGGTGAAAGGAATGATATCCTATTCTCAGGTTTGGTAACATCACTACTTGAATCCTTTCAAATGTGAAGTTAGAGTGACCATGGCCTCCACCTCCTTCAACCTTAATTGTGCTACACTATCAACTGTGACAACTACAAAAAGATGACAAGAGTGTTTGTTGGCTAAATGGACATCTATAAAATCCCTTTGTTTTGATTATGACAAACATTTCATTATTATTAATCTAACGAGCTACTTGAGTGTGCAGGATGACAAAGCAACAAGGGAAAATCTACAAGCTTACATATTTATAATTTCATGCAATGTAATCACTGTTGTAAAAACTTGTACAAAAATATAATGTACAAGTACTTAGAATTGCATGTAAATCAAGCGTTAGATTCTCCCTAGCTAAACACCACAGTTAGACAAGTCATCCCATTCAAATAGGATTATTTATGCACACTTACACACATAATTAGTGCCTAAATTGAAACCTTGAAACATGATCAATCTCGGTCGACAAACTCCTCGACCGAGACACTCTCGGTCGACAATCTTCTCGACCGAGAAAGATCCAAAGTAGCCGTTAGACACAACAGAAAAGTTAGTTGGCAGTTGATGAAAGACGTTGCAAATCACTTGTTCCAGAGAGCCTGTCGGTCGACAAAAGTTTGACCGAGTAGGTGTCTCGGTCGACCATTTGTCGACCGAGATGGTCTCTGACAGCAACTGCATAATTAATTAATTAGCCGTTGTTAAAGCAACAACTTTGTACCTAACGGCTAGTTAAGCACTTAGAAACCCCTAGAAGTTGTCTAGAACGTCCTTAAGCATCCTTAGGCCATTCCTATAAATAGGACAAGCCATAGGACACTCAAAACTCACTTGTTACACTTGAGAAATACTTGAGCATACTTGAGCAATCTGTTGCAAGCAATTTGAGCATTGTGATCATTGGCCTACTTTCTCCTTAGCTCAAATTCGTGTCCTATAGGCTAGCATCTCCTTACTACAACACTTACACTTCTACACTCATTGGTTAGGAGATCAATACGCTTGATATAGGCAAATCAAGCCTTGTGCTTAAAAGGATAAGTTGTAATTTCTATTTCCTTTCTTGTTCCTTTTTATCCTTTGTATTCTCCTTGCTACTCCTAGGGTTGGAGGCTGCGGATTGGAGAGAGTTTGACTTCTCAGGTGGAGAAGGGGACTTCAATCTACTTCAAGAATGCTATCGCACGGGAAGCTACTTCAAGAAGGCTATTGCAACGGGAAGCTACTTCAAGAGGAAGGCTGCTTCAAGGTGGTGCAATTACTTCTAGGTGAAGGCTGCTTCAAGGTTGGGCAATTACTTCTAGGTGAAGGCTGCTTGAAGGGTTTAGGAAAAGAAATTGTATTTTATGTAAAATCCTTGCGAGGTAATAAAATAAATTTCTTTTCAAATCCCGGTTGGGTAAGCAACCGGGTAGTGGACTGACTTCCTTAGTGTTTGCTAAGGTTGGAACCACTCTAAACTCTTGTCTTCTTGTCCAATATCTTTGTGGTTGTTTGTTTGAGTTAAATAATTGTTAAAATTGTTATAAAACTCTATTCACCCCCCCCCCTCTAGTAGTTTTCAGTTGGTATCAGAGCGGGCTTCAAGGAACCCTAACCAGGTCTTGAAGAATGGAGGGAAATGGTGAAAGGTGCTGTTTGGACAAAACCGCAACATGCTGCAATTGGTGTTTAGGAACAAGCCACAAAACAACCGGATGCCCATGGAGATCAAAGGAAGAGCACAAAGAATGTCTTATTGCTACAACTAGTGAAGAAGAAGAAGAGGTAAGTCTTTTTGATTTATCTAAAGAAGAACTAGTTGCTATTATTGAAGAGACACATAATAAATATGTTGAGTGCAAAAAGAAATTAAAGAAATCAAATAAAGAAAATGATGATCTAAATGTTAAACTTCTTGCTCTTGCATCTGAAAATGAGGATCTCAAAGAGGGAAATAAATATTCTGATCTTAAGTTAAAATCTATGGAAGCTGATTGCAAGCTCCTTTCTGTTGAAAATTCAAACTTGCAGACTCAAGTAAACGATCTTCAAAAACAACCATTATTATGCACTCATATAGATTATGACACTATTGTTAAAGAAAGAAATTTATTGTCATCTAATCTAGACCAAGCAAAACTAGATATTAAGAAAAGAATGGAAGAGATTGCCAAGTTACAACAAAAAGTCAGTAATTTAAATAATAATGGCATTCTTGATCAAATCTTAGATAATTCCTATCATCAAATTGGGAGAAGAGGACTAGGTTATAAGCCTAAAGGAAAGTCCTATCAACCTAGTTGGAAAAAGTCACAAACCCATCAAACTATATATGTACCTAAAGGAACAAATACATTTTTACCAAAGAACAACCTAGAACAAAACCATAGAAAACGACTTGAGGTTGATTCTATATGTTGCCATTATTGCTCACGTCTTGGACATTACTCTTTTTCATGTCCTTATAAGAGAAAAGATGTCGAGTTAGTTTGGGTTCCAAAACTGCCAAACTAAATGAACAAAATCAAGTTGAGATATGACCAAAGACATTAGTTGCATATTTCTATGTCTATCTCAACTCAACATAGTGAGATTACAAATGTAAATGAAATTAATATTAGTTTATTCCCTAGATGATTTAAAGTTTAAACTGAAATTATGCTTAGTCAAAGAGAATTCCTATTTTCACATGATTGTTCGTAAAAGTATTTTCTGGTCTATTCATATACTAATCATGAAATGGAATTATCATTGTATGCTGATAACATGCTTTCATCATTGGGTGCGCATAGATAATGAAAATTGTATGCATGGATCCATGAAAATATATAGGCAAGCAAAATAATTTATGAGTTATATGTTAGTGCTTGCAACACAATCCATAAATTAGTATCTTTGAAGATTTGAGATAATTAATTGTACCTAAGAATCTTAAGTATTATGCTTCAGCTTGACATTTAATGCAGATATTATACTCAACATATTCAATCTAAAAATCTACAAAATTAGCCTCTTGGTCAAAACAAAATTTGACCAAGGGGCGCTATGGTCGTAGTCAAATTCGACCTAAAATAAGTTTGACATAATAACTATTTTGGATATCCTTTTATGGTTAAAAGAAATTAATTTATGATCACAACTTGTCCCAATATTGTCAATAATAAACACAATATTACTCCCTTGGAAAATCTATATATGTGTGCTCTACAAAAATAGTCTTAAAAATCATCTTCAAATTCGTACTCAGTAAGTCTCTCGGTCAACGAACTCTTCGACCGAAAACCTCTCGGTCAGTCCCTCTCTCTCGACTGACAGAATTTATACAGATTTAGTATCAGACACACTTTCGGTCGACAAATGTTCGACCGAGACAATTTCGGTCGACAATTGTTCGACCGAGAAATAGCCGTTGGATATAACCGTTGTAAACCGACCATTATGACTGTTTATGACCGTTATATGACCGTTGGGGAGCCAAGTGGCGCGTCTGCAACATGACCGTTGCGGACGCTCGGTCGACGAGTCGTCGACCGACCAGGTCGCTGGAATGTTATAAAAGGAACCAAAAACGGGTCACTTCCTCACACTTGCATACTCTTGCTTCCATAGGCTCTCTCTAGTGCATTTTTGTGCAACTCTTTAGCATCCTCATCCTCAAGCCTTCCTTGCTTCTTCTCCACCTTCAAGCAACACAATGGCCTCATCATCTGCTCGTGGGAAGAAGAAGGTCGCCTGCAGGAAAGGAAGGGAAGCTCGGGAAGCTACTCCACCACTGACGATCATCAATGACATTGCCTTTGTCGATGGAGATGCTGGTGATCGATATCTACGGCTTTCCTCTAAAGCTCCTCTCCCACGACGACCAGTTGAAGTTATGGACTTCATCAACATTGTCGACTTGGAGGACCTTTTCGAAGTACAAAAGTTAAAAGAATTCATCAACCCTTCTTTTCCTTCCTATTCAATCAAGGTAGTGAATGAATTCTATGCAAACCTCATTTCCCACTCTGAAAATGAAACCATCTTCTTCTACACTATGGTCAATGGGCATAGCTTCCGATTTACTGAAGGGGATATTCTTGAAATGCTAAACATTGACATAGATGAATATCAAGACACCCTTGACCTTACTTCTGGAAACCCCCTTAACCAATTCCTCCAAGATGACCATACCATTAGTCTTAGTGACATCAAAAGGACCATTTTTAAATCCAATACAACCTGTCACGAAGATAGAGGCACATATTATGCTATAAATCTTAAACCAGCTGCTAGGATTGTAAACCTCATTGTTTCAACAAACATACATCCTAGAGCCAATAAGTCTGAAGTTCCTGTTTTTCGCATGTGTCTAATATATGCCATTATTCAACGTATTCCCATAAATTTTATCCGCATCATTCTTTAAAACATGCTTGAGTTTTCTGGCAATCCTCCATATGCCAATTTTTTATGCCAAATTACTCAACATTTCCTTAAGACCCAACTTGAGGATATGGGATATACATGGGAGCATAGACCACAAAAGATAAGTAAGAATACAGTAGAAAAAATGGGAATTGATTTTGGTCATAAAAGGGCTATAGTTGAAGGAGAAACATCTCATCAAGACATACCACCACCCCCTCCTTCTACTAACCTATCACATGACCCCATTCAAAATACTCTTACTTATATTGCTGGCTCCCAATATCACATGAGCAAACAACTAGACTATAACCATCATGCCATGACCTATATAAACCAAAGAATGCAAACCCTTTCACCAAACCAACCTGATGAATATCCGTATTCTTTAAATCCTGGCATGCTCAATCCATACAATCCTTCATACAACTATTATCAAACTCCACCTCCACCATCTGTGGATCTTACACACACTCAGTTTTCATCCATGCAACTGCAAGATATTGTCGCTCATTTCCGATTTGACCGAGTACCTACATTCTTGGAAGCATATGCTCTAACTAAGACAGGTGCTCTAGATTGGCAAACATTGGTCCAGTATTATGGAACTGAGCCTTTTCTTGGGAAAGACCCTGACATTGATGTAATCCTTAAGTCTTTCCAGTAAATGTTGGAGTTATTGTAATGATATATTTTGAATAATTGTAATGGGTCATCTCTATATGATGTGTCTATCTTTCTATGCTTGTAATACATGCTTTTAATTAGCCATCTTTACTTGATTCCAATGGATATTTGTTTTGTGAGACTTATTCAAAATATGGATTATAAGATCATCATTGTAGAACATACAAAATAAGGGGAGTAATAAATAAAAATGCAACCTTTAAAATTGTGGCAAAATTGACACAATTACTTAAAACAGCTATGAAACAAATCCAGACACATTCTCGGTCGAGAAACTGTTCGACCGAGAACACTATCGGTCGAAAGATCGTCGACCGAGCAGGTTTCTGTTGTCAAGTTTGCAATAAAACTGAATATATTTGCAAAATAAATCATGTTGAAGATAAAATTGGCTAAACCGTTTTCACCTTGGAAGATGTTTTCTTTGATATTGGTGCTACTTAAACACAAGCTCTTGGTTTTTATATGGACATCATTTTAATGTACTTAATCTTCGTATACTTTTGATAAAGGTCAAAATCAAAATTTAAAATCAATTGTGACCTTAGAAGCCTTAAATTGCTTTAATTGTAAGATTAAGGGGGAGCTCATCAAAACAAATTTGATTATTTGATTAAGAAGCTTACAAAAACATTATTTAGAGCTTGTTACGACCTTAGTATTTTTTTTTTCTCTTTTTGGTTATGAAGAAATCTATGAATTTCAGAAAAATGATATAACTTGTACTTAAAGGAACTCTCTAAACAAATCGGGGCTTAACATCCCTTGCATTTTGATGGAGACATTTTTATGTACTCTGAGATTAAAGGATTCTCATATCATTTTATGGGCCTAACATCCCTTGTAAAATGGATGAGAAATCAATACATATGCCATGAACCTAACAGGATCTCATATCATTTCAAGGCTTAACATCCTTTGCACATGATTGAGAAACAAATTGTGGCTAAATTAGACAAAAATGATATTAAATCCATGTAGAATATCTATCTAAGGGGGAGCATAGTATCTAATTAAGGGGGAGTCTTTTATTCTTAAACGGTTATCTTTTTGAAATGACAAAGGGGGAGAGATAAATATAAAACTAAAATATAGCAATTAATGAGTTTCATAAATAAACTCTTGGCTTTACATTGAAAGTTGCTATATTCCCAAATGATCTGGATTTCATGTTCCATAATTCATGGGGAATAATAAGCACACATTTTATACACAAGAGAAAAAGCTACAAAAGGTAATCTAAATGTATGAAACTCATATGTTTTATATTTCTTTTATTTATATTTTGGAAATGTTTGTCATCTTCAAAAAGGGGGAGATTGTTGGCTAAATGGACATCTATAAAATCCCTTTGTTTTGATTATGACAAACATTTCATTCTTATTAATCTAACGAGCTACTTGAGTGTGCAGGATGACAAAGCAACAAGGGAAAATCTACAAGCTTACATATTTATAATTTCATGCAATGTAATCACTGTTGTAAAAACTTGTACAAAAATATAATGTACAAGTACTTAGAATTGCATGTAAATCAAGCGTTAGATTCTCCCTAGCTAAACACCATAGTTAGACAAGTCATCCCATTCAAATAGGATTATTTATGCACACTTACACACATAATTAGTGCCTAAATTGAAACCTTGAAACAAGATCAATCTCGGTCGACAAACTCCTCGACCGAGACACTCTCGGTCGACAATCTTCTCGACCGAGAAAGATCCAAAGTAGCCGTTAGACACAACAGAAAAGTTAGTTGGCAGTTGATGAAAGACGTTGCAAATCACTTGTTCCAGAGAGCCTGTCGGTCGACAAAAGTTCGACCGAGTAGGTGTCTTGGTCGACCATTTGTCGACCGAGATGGTCTCTGACAGCAACTGCAGAATTAATTAATTAGCCGTTGTTAAAGCAACAACTTTGTACCTAACGGCTAGTTAAGCACTTAGAAACCCCTAGAAGTTGTCTAGAACGTCCTTAAGCATCCTTAGGCCATTCCTATAAATAGGACAAGCCATAGGACACTCAAAACTCACTTGTTACACTTGAGAAATACTTGAGCATACTTGAGCAATCTGTTGCAAGCAATTTGAGCATTGTGATCATTGGCCTACTTTCTCCTTAGCTCAAATTCGTGTCCTATAGGCTAGCATCTCCTTACTACAGCACTTACACTTCTACACTCATTGGTTAGGAGATCAATACGCTTGATATAGGCAAATCAAGCCTTGTGCTTAAAAGGATAAGTTGTAATTTCTATTTCCTTTCTTGTTCCTTTTTATCCTTTGTATTCTCCTTGCTACTCCTAGGGTTGGAGGCTGCGGATTGGAGAGAGTTTGACTTCTCAGGTGGAGAAGGGGACTTCAAGCTACTTCAAGAAGGCTATCGCACAGGAAGCTACTTCAAGAAGGCTATTGCAACGGGAAGCTACTTCAAGAGGAAGGCTGCTTCAAGGTGGTGCAATTACTTCTAGGTGAAGGCTGCTTCAAGGTTGGGCGATTACTTCTAGGTGAAGGCTGCTTGAAGGGTTTAGGAAAAGAAATTGTATTTTATGTAAAATCCTTGCGAGGTAATAAAATAAATTTCTTTTCAAATCCCGGTTGGGTAAGCAACCGGGTAGTGGACTGACTTCCTTAGTGTTTGCTAAGGTTGGAACCACTCTAAACTCTTGTCTTCTTGTCCAATATCTTTTTGGTTGTTTGTTTGAGTTAAATAATTGTTAAAATTGTTATAAAACTCTATTCACCCCCCCTCTAGTAGTTTTCAGTGTTGAGACTAGTAGGATTCAACTCCCAAAGTGCATGTACATACAACCTTATTTGAATAAACAAGGGTCAATTAATAATTCAAAATACTAAAGATAGAACTGAATAGAACCCTTCTCATGGCCTTTAATAATTGTAATAAAAATGCCAGCTTGTAATTTTAGAAGTTAAAGGAAGAAATACATTTCCTTTTTTGTAGTCTTGTTAGAATACACAAGGACCAATTTCTAATTTCAAAACTAAATAAACATTTCATTCAAACCTTCTATGGTCTCACATGGTTGCATACTAAATGTTTACTAAATCTATTTTGATCTACAATTCATAATTTCCCTAACTTGAGTTCATTAAAAGTGATACTTTACTTCAGATTACATCTATCTGGATCGAATACCATGTCCTTTGATAACAAGTAGTCTCCACTTGAATTTCTTGTGTAGAAATGAATTCATTGTCCTCTTTGAGAAATATTTGCAAGTTAGCCCCTCTATTTATCTTCATGAGCACTTTGACACCACTTACTACAATTTGAAATCATTGTGCTCAACAACTTCGAGTAGACTTTTTATACACTTATTTTTTCAAATAATGTCTTTTAATTATTTTTAAAACATTATTTAAATTAATGGATATTAATTTTGGGGCAGTTAACTTTTGGGAAATTGGTTAAACATGTCATCGATCTAATGTAGGAAGTTAGTATTTTAGAATTAAGTGACTATAAGATAAAATTGTGGAAAGATCAGATAAAATGGAGATGTGAATCAACATACAAATATTTATAAATCATACATAAAAAGAAATTTATTATATCCATTAGTAGATAATATACCATATGTAGAGAAGAACTTGACACATTCCTCTCTATTGCAAGGATGACCATGATAGTTACAAAGAAGGAAAATGACATATCTATCCTTCTTCACATTATGATATATCCTGACTTAAATTCCCTAGCCTTCAATTTTAAATTCCTAAAACTTGTTCCATGAATAGAGGCAACCCGAAGCCTTCAACTTGACTCCCATATGGACAGTTGTCCCCATGGAAAGCAACGACAACGACAGTCACCACCGCATTGGATGCCTCCTCATGAATAGCTGAGATCCCTAAATTGTTCCTCCTCTCCCCACTCCTCCTCATTTTAAAACACTATAAAAACCCTAGAAATCCCCATCCCATATAAGAACATATACACATCAATGTAGAACTGCAAAACCTATATATCCAAAACCGACCTCCACCTCGAACCTACAATTCAGTATCTAAGCCATCATATTCAAGCCTTCCTTGATGTGCTACCCAATTTGAAGCAACAGATTTTACCCCCTAACATATCATCAACAAATGGTAAACATACAAATGGATCATAAGAAATCATATGTAGTGACACCACTAAAGCTACAACATGTAGAAGATGGACTAGCAAGTAGACTAAACATAATACTTTTTCATTCAACAAAAAAACATGTAGAGGATAGTTCCAGCTTAGCCGTACTTATTCCCAACCACTGCTTGGGACCACCACCACATCATCACATGACCATTTCATTCTACCTCCTTGGTTGAGTCCCACAAATTATTAAGGAGAAGGTTTCCTTCCTCCTTAAGTGGGACAACACTTGAAAACCTTCTTACTCCAACATTTTTGTAATATGTGATGCATTTCAAGGAGTCGTCTCCTCTCGAGAACCTACCAATAGGAAGAACTAGCCTAGTCGCTAATCAAATAAGGATAAAGACCGGTTGGGTTTGAGTTTCCACAATCTAGAATTTGTAGAATATTGATCTATCTGGATGAGTAAGTCTGCAACATTCTTATATTTTAGCTTCCAATAACTTAATATAGAATATATCAATAGTAGTATATTACATCACGATATCAGTTAGATAGAGGTGATTTGTATTTTGGATTTGTGTATATAAGATACATGTATGCATATTACAATTTTATGTACAGACAACTATTGATATAGAAATATTATACATGGCAACTCTAGTAACAAGAAACCTGTAAATTTTGTAGGAAGATAATCATATGTTTTTTTTGTCAGTCCAAAAAGCGTGTTACTGTATTACCAAAACTTTGGGCACAAAAGAGTTTGTGCCCCCATTACAGTCCTAGATGAAGACATCCAAACAACCAGAGAAACAAACTAAACACAAGCTACACAGTAGCCATCTACCTAGGTAAAATAAGAAAACAAACCCGCAATACTAACTCAAGAGATAACAGAGAACCTGAAACGACTATCCAAACTACACATCCCAACACTGGAAATAGAATCATCCTCTAAAATAATGGCAACATGGGCAGTCGAAACATCACTTCAGCAACCTGGGAATCTCAGGAGCAATATAGCAGAAACCTCCACTGCTATCATCCAGGTCTTTGAGTTTCTGGCAAGCAAAGGAAACCTCCAAGAGGACTTGGTTATTTCTTTATGCAAGAACCAGAGACCAAGCATTGAATGATGTTGTTTGCACAGCAGCACCCCACAAGCACCCGAAGGGTAAACCTCCTGTCAAACCATCTTCTCAAAGAAGATTCCAAAGACAACTGAACAGACTGGAACAATGCTCCATTCAACCATTATATTACTCCTTCACACATGGCAGTATGATCATCCTCTGAGGTTAGTGGTCAGAAGAAATAGAAAGCTTGAATGAAGGCACCGAGCAGAACTGATTAGTGTCTTGGTGAATTGGATGAGCAGATAGAGACAGAATCATGGAAGCATCCCATCAAACATCTAAAAGATGTTTCCATGTCGCAAAGGTAGAGAGATCTAAGGGGACAAGGAGCACGAGCACTCATCTCCCTGAGGAATCATCCACAACACAAACAACAAGTGGCTCGCAGCCAACGCTGGCTGAGGTACCCGGCCAGGACCCAAAGCCCTTGCTTGCATAGAGGCATATCATCAAACACTCTAGGAGTGTTCCATCTCGAAGCAGCAGAGGGGGCAACATGATTCCGCCAATCGCCCTCTACTCTGTTGGATTCCCATGTCTGAAGGTGCCGCCATGAAGGAAGCATCAGCAGACCATCCGCCTGAGAAGCAGGAACGTTGCCCCTGTTTGCACGGAGGCAATACAGCGAGCACTTTGTGGGTGTCCGACCAAAGGAAGGCGGAGAACCGCCGCCAGTAGACCAGAGCACCAAGGAAAGATACCCAATATAGTTGAAGGTCGGCTCGCGTGAAGATGTAGCCAGAAGCAGATCCTTGCGGAGTCATCGACGCTAGCCAAAGCAAGTCAGGCGTGGATGCCAGTCAACCCCATGATGAGGAGCCAGCAGAACCACATCGAGGTCGAGATCTAGGGGGTCATCACCGCCTCGGCTGCTGGAGAGAAGGTGCAAGTGAGAAAGGGGCGAGCCACCCCTTCGAACACCTACTGTCGGAGCAGCCGAATAGGTCTCAGATTTGGATGGGTAAGGCCTTCTCCATCCTCCACACTTGAGCGGAAGGGAGTCGACTAGGTCTAGCGCCGAACCATGAAATACCCTTCACCAAAATGATGCATCATGCCTAACCTTCAACCCAGGAAAGCCAAAGGAGTCTCCTCCAATTCAACCTCACCGACACCCTTTTCTCCAGAGACACGCTCAAGATACAATCCACACCTCACCAAGGTTTTAGGGCCTGGGGAAGGAGGACGTCACAGAGCCCCTCCTCACAGAATGAACCACACTGAGAACTGAAGAGCCAGGGGGAGGAAGGTGTCAAGGAAGACGCTCCCTCCCCCCAGCGGTAGCCGTCGGGAGAGTTCCTAGTGAGAAGAGAGAGAAGGGAGCCGCTCCCCATTTGGATAAGATAATCATATGTTAAGTTAAATTAAACACTAATCTAAAAAATTTGGATGCAAATGCACTTGAGTTGGCAATTCATTTTAGTTAATAAGGACATGTGGGTATATATAGGGGTGTGTGTGTCTATATATACACAAATATTATATATCTATCTATAATATATATATATATATATATATATATATATATATAAGACAGTGATCCAGTGAGAAACATCCTATGGTGAGAGCATGAGAGGCATTTGAATAACTAAAAATTTATACTTATTTCTTAACATCCAACCATACAGATGGGAAAAGCATCAATTCATTTAACTTCCCACAAAAAATCATTCCAATATGACATTGTTTACATGTCCATATATACAATACATATATTTTTTACATCTAACGGTCAGTCCAAAATTCAATATAGAGCATTGAAATGGTTTCTCTTGTTGTGAATGCTATACAAATTGGATGATGATAAAATTGTGTAGGAAGGCACATAGTAAGGTATACTTTTAATCTATATGGTTTGATTGCAAAACTTTGGTCTTTGTAGAGAGTTATTCAAATGCCTCTCATGCTCTCACCAAGATGTGTTTCTCACTGGATCATATATATATATATATATATATATATATATATATATATATATATATATATATATAGAGAGAGAGAGAGAGAGAGAGAGAGAGAGAGATACAAAGAGAGAGAGTGAGGCTAGGGTACACTCGAGTGTATTCTGCCTCCAATACAATCAAGTTTTAAGCCATTGGATCATCCATCTGATCAGATGGGTCATAGCCAGATAAATGTTTTTGGGACCTGTTAGTTTTCGTAACCCAACCGTGAGTGGTAGACCCCACCCCCGTATCCTCTCACTTCCCAACTCTCTCTCGCCTCCCATCCCCCTTTCCCGATCTCTCTCTCTCCCCGCACTCTCTCCCCTCAGCCCTCTTTCTCAGACGCGTGGAGAATGGACGACGACCAACTGCGAGACGACTCCGGCTTTCGACCTTCACACAGAAGAAGACTCTGGCGATCTCCTCACACAGTAGGCGTCAGACCTCCACCACCATAGCACCAGACCTCTCACTGGGACCACCACTGCCAGAGCATCTCCTCAACCAGACTGCCAGAGCATCGCTCTCCTCGACCCCTTCTAGCCCACCCCCCAAGCGTCGCCCACCACTAGCCAGTGACACAAGCGGGCAAAGCGTCACAGCCGTTGCTTGGTCGAGAAAGGGGTAAGGGGATTCAGAAGCTATGCGGGTTCAGATTAGGGGTTGAGACGCTTTGCAAGTAGATTAGCACCTAGATCTTCAGCACCAACTGGTGATGTTTCCTTATTTCTGATTACTTGATGTCAACTTCTCTTGCAGTTCGTTCTTTCCAATTACTTACTTATCTATAGCGGCTTCACCAATATATGCTTACTGGTTTTCTATACACTTCCTTATTGATTTCATGTATCCATCCTAATTAGATATGTAATCTATGTTATGTTTTTTATTGTGTTGTTGCAGTCATTCTCAAGTCATGGTTGATCTAAAAGAACTTAGTTCCACAATTTCAACATGTTCAAATCATGTTACCCAGAAATCTGTATTGAGAAGAGGGGGCAAGCATTGCAAGTGTGGAAAGTTAGTTGAGCCTAAAATATCTAGCACTCAGAAAAACTATGGTCGAGTATTCTATGGTTGTCCAAACTACAACCAAGAGGTGAATTTTTTTGTATGTGTTGTAGGGATGTATGTTACATGCTATAAATGTGATCCATTTCTAATTGTTTGTAGGGACTTCCATATTGCAATTTTTTTGAATGGGGTGATTCGACTTCCAAAGTCACTGAAGAGTCTACAATCTTGCAACTTGAGGGAGAACTAAAGATTGCCAGGATTAGGGAACAAAGATTAAGTGTAAAATACAAATGTTGTTTGGTTGGATTAGTGGCAGCTTCTTGGGTTATACTTGTACTTCTTTATACCAGATCAAAGTGTGAATGCGGTTCAAAGTGTGAATGAATGAAATGTAATGTAGTTTGTGCACTAAAAAATATAGTGCAGTAGTGGTCGGATGTGATGGATTAGTGGTTGGATTGTAATATGTATACTTACCATTGAATGAATGAATGAATGCATTTTTGCACTGAAAAACTCTATTTCATTTACAAAACACACTGAAGACGTTACAAAATAGAATAATTAAATACCACACTAGAAGTTATCTGTGTGCAAGCCTTTTACGGATAGGAAAAAAAATATTTTATAAAATATTTAACTAGCATAATCCATATACATGTATTACCTAGAGGTAGGATTCCTCATTTTCCTACTCAATCCAACAATCCAAACGTATGCAAAACAAGTTGGAATTAATAAAAGGATGACTTTGATGTAGCAAATGGAAGCAATTGCAAACGACATAAAGAATGAACACATGGGCAATTGATTAGAAAGAATATATTACAACTGAGTATGATCATGCGTTGTAAATTCTGAACTCAATGGACAACAACTGCATACACAAATCTGTACTTGTGGCCTTGACTTGCAGCGGCAATTGACAGATAAATGTATGTCACTCATTTGATAGAGCAGAAATTCAGGAATCCTCCACTTACTTGTTAAAGGACTTCTGCGAAACACCTTCTGTTGTGCTTGTATACTGCAATTAGGCTAAACACTCGAGATTTATTGTCCAAACATACCATGAAATAAACCATGCACAACAGATAACAGTTTGGTTCACAACAGAATTTTCTCTCTGTTAGACGTATTCACATAAAACTTCTGAATTCATTCATCATAAAATATGCATAGAACATGCTTTCCAACACATAATAGTTAGGTTCACAATAGAAGTTGTGGGTTCACAAAACACACAGATAGATCTTCATTCAGACACAGACACATAGACAGAACTTCATTCGGACACAGACACAGACAGAACTTCATTTAGAACCAAGGTTTGGTACAAATTTGTACGTTCAACACAGAAAAAAGGTGATCTTCAGTCCACTTAGATGTCTTCATCCACGTTCAAGATAGAAAAAAGTGATCTTCAATCCACTTGGATGTCTTCTTCCACGTTTACATGCTTTAGTCCACTTGGATGTATTCTTCCACGTTCACATGCTTCAGTCTACTTGGATGTCTTCACCAACATTCACATCTTCAGTCTACTTGGATGTCTTCATCCACCTTCACATCTTTAGTCAACTTTAATTTCTTCAACCACGTTCAAGGCGCAAATAAGTATTATTCTTCATCAAACTCATCAATTTGGTCAAGATCATGAGCTTGAGAGGTATTTTTGTCAACCTGTATTATAAAGTTCCACAAAATGAGCCACAAACCATATGAAAACGAAATCAAGTAAATTACCAAAAATTAAAATCAACTCAATCAACTTACGCCAGATTTGCATGTCCGACTATTATGTCCTTTTCTATTGCATGTACTGCATGTCTGCTGTCTTTTTACTTTAAACTCGGCTTGTGGTTTAAACCTTTGTGGTTTCATGGTCCCTTTACATTGTGACGGTGGTGGATCCCTTGCTTCCATGACATGTTCTACATCTTGAATTCCGATAACACATTGACTACCTTGTGTTGGAATATGAGTTTGAGATGATGGAATGTCTTCTTCACATGAACCTATTTCCATACTCTTTTGCAACAACACCATATCATCATAAGTTTTTTCAAATACCTCTTGCACATTAGTGAAAGTGTCCTTATGTTTAGAAGCTATACCAATTAATTTCATTGCCAACCTACAGAGTGAGTTATACCTACCCAAGGGGGTACTACCATCAATATCACCCACAGTCTCTTCCACACAATGATGAGCACTTGTAGTTTTTGCTTGCATAGTCCATCTATACAGCACATACAAAGGTGGTATCTTATGAACTTTAAGATAAAGCATCACTTTTAGTATATGACCACATAAGATGCCCGAAAATTGAAACAACTTGCATTCACAATAGAATTCTTGTCTATTTAAATTAGCATGTACTTGGTAGCTATGCTTAGATACAAATGCAAGTGACTCACCACCAATGCGTGAAATTTGATACATAGAATCTTTACTAACCTCCTTTAAGTCATAGCATGATGTCGACTTCATTTGCTCTTTAAAAATTGATCTGGTGTAGATATCTCTTGCATATTTCTCAATGGGATCATAAGACCACAATGTTGGTTGGCCATCTTTAGATCTATAGTCTTCTTCATCCTCTTTGTCATAACGGTTCTCAACCACCTTCTCAAAGAACAAATGAGACAACATTGATAAGAGGAAAAGGAGATCTAACCATGCAGGTGTTGTTTTGTGGTGCTAGTCCCTTCCATATTCGAAAAAATTGGAATGTAACCTTGCATACCTTAAATAAGAAAAAAATGATCATCAGAAAAAGGATATATAGTTTAATCATATTTTTTCTAACAAAAAATGATGTAAAGTAGTGTTAATAATGTATATAATTAACCGATAGAAAATAAAATATACGAGAGAAGGCCGAGAAGATATAAATTAACATATCCACATATTTACATTTAAAAGGATCATCATTCTCATTTTTAACAAAACATTTTTATTCGTGGTGGATAGTTAACCTATATATCATCTCTCTTGACCTGATTAAGACTTATTGGTTTATGCATGTATCCATTATTCACATATATATTTTGATTGTGTATAATCATGTATCATCTCTCTTGACCTGATTAATTCCTATAGTGTTTGTTTTCTATATATGATAATTAGATGGTGAATCCTATTTTTATGTAGTTGGGTGGTAGTCAATTTTTTTTGGGTGAAGTGGTAATGACCCTTACTTTTTGGTTTTTATGGTAATAGTTGGAATATGTTATTCCATTACTACACTTCTATTGTTTCAAAAAATATTTATTGAATATAATGGAATACTCATCTCTTTTTGAGACAAAATTTGTTATGATGTTTGCTTGAGGTATTTTACGCTTATTCGATTTAGTAAAGAGTGACTCCCCACTTCGGACCCACTCATTACAAGTTATTAGATCCAATACAATAAGTTAGTCTGATTGTTTCAATTTATTTCTCTTTAGTTCCTTATATGCTCATTGCCTTATGTGAAAACTTTCTTGATAATATGCCTACTCTAAAATATATCTTTGTTAGCATAAAGGAAGGAGACAAAATAAGATGATGTTCCAAAGAGGATATTGAGTAGCAATCCTTCATATAGTATGAAACCATGTACCTTTCCCTTATACTATGTGTGAGGCGCCCATGTGAACATTGTCTCTTTAATACCTAACTATATGTTTAAAAAACATATGAGCATGATGAATTATTAGAAAATGTAGATGTCTAATTTAGTGTCTAGGTTGTCATACTAGTTATTGTTCATCCTTATGTTTTACATTGTACAATTTCGTGACCACATATTATTTTTCATAATACTATTATTTGTAAAATGAAATTTCTTTTTGGAATTTGTCGAAGATTTCTAGAGTTGATTTTCCATCCAGGAGGTATGAAGTAACTAGAGAAAAAACCCTACATGAGAAGTGAATAGTTGAGCCCTTAAAACCTAGACGTTGGTATATGGTGATGTCTAACAAAAAGTAAAGAATGATAGATCATAGTCATCATATCATTTAGTGCTCCTTAGATTGTGGATTTAGACAAATCAATTTGAAGGATGAACGACATTGTTGTTGGAATATTGTATGTTGATTTTTAAGATGATATCCTCATCAAGGGTCGAGTGTTGTAACATACAAATTTTTTATCTAGAAAATTAAAACCCCAATACTATATATTTATTTAAAAATATGATTATTTGTTTGAAAATCAGTAAATAAGGTGACTTAGCTACAAAACCTAATTATATTTTCATATAGAATGACATGACACCCCAACCCCAGGATGCCACATCAAGGGAGTTCTTACTCAAAATAACATTCCTACCTGATATTAATTAATCTTATAATTAAGATAGTAAGAAATGGTTGAAGCAAAGTTCCAACAACATATCCACATATATACATTTAAAAGGATCAACATTCTCATTTTTAACAAATAAATTAACATTATTTATCATTGCTTACCACTATCACAACTTGTCATACATACGAGAAGATTGTATGCTGCCGAAGCTGATTCAGGAGCTAAATATATTGCAGTACAAAGATCTAGGAACCGATTATTCTATAAATGAGGATGTAGCCTACTGGAGTAGTGAGGACCAAGAGGCCAGAGCTAAAGAGGTCCTCATGGAGTCCTGAGATCGTCAGAGTTTACCTCTTGGAGTCCTGAGATTGCCAGTTGTTGGTTACCAGTTGTTCTGACAAAGAGGGGTGGAGGTCTGGTGGGGTAGAGGTCCAGTGTCTGCAGGAGTCACTTGTTGTGCGAGGAGAGAAAAGGCATTCCAATGGCTTGCAGGAGTCTGCTTCCCAGTGAGAAGAGCGATGCTCTGGCACTCCAGTCGAGGAGATGCTCTAGCAATGGTGGTCCTAGTGAGAGGTCCGGTGCTCTGGTGGTGGAGGTCTGACGCTCTGGTGGTGGAGGTCCAACGCCTACTGTGTGAGAAGATCGCTAGAGTCTTCTTTCGTGTGAAGGTCGACTACCGGAGTCGTCTTGCACAGCAGGCTGGTCGCAGCTGGTCACCGACCGTTCTCTGCGTGCCTGAGAAAGAGGGCCGAGGGGAGAGAGTGCGGGAGTGAGAGAGAGAGAGATCAGGAAAGGGGGACGGGAGGTGAGAGAGAGTTGGGAAGTGAGAGGATACGGGGGTGGGGTCTACCACTCATGGATGGGTTACAGAAACTAACAGATCTCGAGAACGTTTATCTGGCTATGACTCATCTGATCAGATGGATGATCCAATGTCTTAAAACTTGATTGTATTGGAGGCAGAATACACTCGAGTGTACCCTAGCCTCACTCTCTCTCTCTCTCTCTCTCTCTCTCTCTATATATATATATATATATATATATATAATCAGATGATGATAAAATTGTGTAGGAAGGCACATAGTAAGGTATAATTTTAATTTATATGGTTTGATTGCAAAAATTTGGTCTTTGTAGAGAGTTATTCAAATGCCTCTCATGCTCTCACCAAGATGTGTTTCTCACTAGATCATATATATAAATATATATATATATATATATATATATATCACTCTAGAAAAAGTGGTACTTTTGTGTAACATGGTATGGTCTCAATGCCCTTACGAGGTAGTGATTAGTTTCACACGCTCTAAGAACGCACGTAGTTAGGAAGATTGGCCACAATCAGAGCGGTACCACCCATCCCCTGTACCATCTATAGGCGGTTGTCCATCCTACAGCCACCCAAAAAGGAACAGCAGTGATCTTGAATAGGGATCCTACAGCGATAGATAGAATCCCCATCAAAATACCACTAGATCGAGCACCAATGATTTCGTATCCAGTCAAAATCTTGGATAATTGATCAAAGTGGGTAGCTCTAAAAAATCATTCCAATCAGACATTGTTTACATGTCCATATATACAATATACGTTTCTTACATCTAGCGGTCAACCTGAAATTCAATAGAGCGTTGAAATGGTTTCTCTTGTTGTGAAATCTATACAAATCGGATGATGATAAAAAACCTGGATAGAGGTTTGGTGAATGATGTGTGGCTGGACACGTTCCCGAAGGCTAAGGTGGTTTTAGGTGGTCACCCCAATAGTGATCATGCTTTGCTTAGGATTCCGTTGGCGATTACACATATGAAGAATAGGTCGTTCAGGTTTCTCAATTTCTGGGTGGACTAGTTAGGGTTCAAGGAGATGGTGGCTCGCACTTGGGCGGAGAGGGTGGATGGCAACCCTATGTTTAGGGTGTCGGAGAAGTTAAAGAGGACCAAGGATGCTTTGAAAGAATGGGTGGGCGAGTGTTCCAATCTTCCTGTGTTGGTTTAAAAAGTTGATGATGATTATAGGGTGGCTGTGGAGGATCTTAAGTTGCATCCTGATGATCCAGGGAGTATGAGGAATGAAGAGAGTAAAGCTAAGAGACTACTACAACTTGAGAAGGTGGAGGAGATATACCACTGGTAGAGAAGTAGGATTCAATGGATAAATGCTGGGGACCGCAACACAAAAATTTATCACAACACAACTAAGAAGAATCACATGCGTGACTGCATTCATAGTCTGATGAAGGAGGACGGGTAGGTGATGAGAGGTGATCATGAAGTGGCCCAGGAGGCAGTACAGTACTTCAAGCAGTTGTACAATAAATAGCAGAGAAGCAGTGGGAGTGTGATACTCGATAGAAGGGTTACAGAGGATATAAATAGGGATCTTTGTGGCCCTGTTCTAACTAGAGAGATCAAAGAGGTTGTGTTTTCCATTAGTGCGTCCAAAGCTCTGGGACCTGACGGGTTTAATGGAAAAAATTTCCAAGCTTGCTGGGATATTATTGAGGAGAATATGTGTTGTGCGGTTAGGTGGTTTATAGTGGGAGGTAGCATGGTAAGAAAGGTTAATCATGCTTTCATTAGGCTGATTCCAAAGAATAATAGGTCGGATTCAATGATAGACTATAGACCCATAGCATGTTGCACGATTCTCTATAAAGGCATGGCCAAGTTGTTGGCAGGTAGATTGAAGAAGGTGTTGCCTATGATCATTTCTATCGAGCAACTCGCTTTCATCAAAGATAGATCCTTGGCTGAGGGTGTGCTACTAGCTAAGGAATTCTTGGAGGACTTCAACTGTAACAGGTCCACGAAGAAGGCTTGCATCAAACTGGATATCACGAAGGCCTATGACCATGTGGATTGGTCTGCCCTATGGAGAATCATGAGTGCACTTGGTTTCTCAGACAGATGGATCAAAATTATGAGGCAATGTGTGGAATCCACTTCCTTCTCTGGTCTGGTCAATGGGGTGCCACATGGGTTGTTTACGGCCTCTAATGGCCTAAGGTAGGGGGATCCCCTATCCCCTTAGTTGTTTGTTATCATCATGGAATATCTATCACATAGCATTCATTGAGAATAGGACACTGGAAATTTGAAGGTCTTCAAGGTGGGAGGCGTTCTTGTTTGGTCTCATATCCTTTTTGCAGACGACGTCATGGTGTTCACTACCAGACATGCAAAGTATCTCAGCAGGGTGAAGAATATCTTGATCTTTTTTGGGAAGCTGACCGGGTTGTACATCAGTGAAATTAAATCTAGAGTTTTCCTCTCCCGGTCCTGTCATCAGAGAAGAGGGAGGCTGAGGAAGGTGGCGGGTATCACCAGGGGGTGTTTCTGAAAAAGTACTTGGGAATACCTTTATCAGGTGGGTGTAGGATTGGCAGCCACTATAGTTCTTTGATTGATGATCTTAGACGCATAGTGGATAAATGGGTGGGTAACAACATTTCTATTGTTGATCGGTTGGTTCTGATCAAGGTAGTTCTTTCAGCTAAAATAAATTTCTGGTATCAGCTTGCGGAACTACCTAAGTTCATCATTGATAAGGCCAGGTGTATCTTGAGTGGTTTCCTATGGGGTAGTAAAGGCCACGGCGTGGCTTGGGCCACAGTTGCTAGGACAAGGGAGCATGGTGGTATGGGGGTGTTGGACCCACAGTTGTTGGCGGACAGAGCTACCTACCTTTGGATCGACAGATTTCTCACGAAGTTAGGTTCGCCGTGGGTGAGGTGGATGAGAATGAGATATGGTTCTAGCCTTGATGCTCAGATGCCGAGGGGGGCCTCGATGGTGTGGAGGCGCATGAACAAGCTGTGGAGTGATATGAAGAAGGAGTATAGATAGTTAGACAGTAATACTTGGTGTTGTTTGGCAGCCTGTCCCTGGATTCTGAGGATGGTCGGACCTCCTGTCCCATGGTTCGTTGTTGTCTGGAATAAATGGTTGGTTCCTAAGTGGAGTTGCAATCTTTACATGTGTGTTTTGGGCCGCTTGCCTACGACAGACAAAATGGAGGGATGGGGTCCGGCGGTTGATCCATGTTGCAGGTTGTGCAAGATGGATAACGAATCTCATCGGCACCTCTTCTTTGATTGTGATTTTTCCAAATATCTCTGGGTACGTTTCATCTTGAAGTGTAGAGTTGCAATATTTACATGTGTATTTTGGGCCGCTTGCCTACGACAGACAGAATGGAGGGATGGGGTCCTACGGTTGATCACGTTTTAGGTGTGTTTGCGAGTTTGGGGTTATCTGCGTTGACGTTCCTTATCTGATAGGAAAGGAATGCCAGAGTACATGGTGGTAGGGAGCTGGACAAGTTCTAGTGTTTTGATGTGCTTACGGATAGACTCCGATGAGTGTGTAAGGCCAAACATGTGCTCTATAAGGGTTTCAGCCTTATAGTGAAAAGACAATGGGGTTTTTGTAGATAGTCACCCCGGGGTTTTTTTTGCTTCCCTTGTACAGCTTGGTATAGGGCTCCTATACTTTTGGTCTTAGTAATATTTTACCCGATCCAAAAAAAATTGTAGGAAGGCACATAGTAAGGTGTACTTTTAATCTATATGGTTTGATTGCAAAAATTTGGTCTTTGTAGAGAGTTATTCAAATGCCTCTCATGCTCTCACCAAGATGTGTTTCTCACTGAATCATATATATATATATATATATATATATATATATATATATATTTGTGTGTGTATGTGTGTGTACATACATAAACATATATAGGGGTGTATATATATATATATATATATATATATATATTGGTGTACATCAAACGAAAAATATAAAAATATTGTAGAAGACACCTTACCTGATGTATTAATCTTATCTATATGATGATTATAGTGTGTAGACTGTAACCTTTACCCATGGTAATGATCCAAGATAATTTAAATAAATATTTTCATCTATATCATATTAGTACATATATTTGAGTATTAGTATTGAGTAAATAGGAGGTATGTGTATCCAATTTCAAGAAAAATAGTTAACACATATTTCTTGAAGAGAGAATGAAGCAATAAATACAACATTTTATGTATGAAAGCGGGAATCATAACAATCTATCCTAGTTGATACATGACATCAATATACATTATATATGAATAAAAACCCTTAGATACATATGTATATATACATATATATTTCTTATTAAGAATGCAACATAGATCTAGCAAGTATGTGTATCTAGATTTGGACTATTTTGAATAAAATGTTATATGAGAAATAAGGTGAGTATTAATACACTTTACTAGTGTATTGTATAACGTCAACACTATAGTGTATTATGTAAGGTATAATTGTATTTTGTATCATATGATTTATAATACCAGTGACTTAATATGAACCAAACCACAACCAAGGAGCGATGAGGCAATATAATATGCAAAGTACACCAAGGAAAAAAATAATTAACACTCATCCAATGAAAACTAATCAGTGATTACAACCCAAGAATTATATACTTACTCAAATATTTCTCTTTGTTAGATTGTGGGACGTTAGGGCTCTTTGAACCTTGAGTGGGAAAAATATTGGAACCTCATTTGAAATTGAAATACTAGATGATCTATTCCTTGTTGTGTTGTTTTACACTAATTTTAAAATACATGCATGAAATATGTCATGTGGTACACCTAAAAATATAGCCAATTCCACTTGAAGTGGGAGACAATGTCAAATGATAATAGCATCTTCCACATGCAACATTACACATGTGTTTCACAAATTATAGACACTTCCACATGAGGTGTATTACTATGTGATAATGGAAGTGTTTCATTATTTACGTTCAAAATTTCTTCAAGATTATACATAATAACAATAACAATAATGATAACATGTAGAGACTAACCAGTAGGGAACGAAGTATCTTAGACAAGTATAATAGCCAAAGTGTACACAAAAAATACATATCAATCAATATAAGTAGTACTACTAGTGAGGGAAAATAAGAGTACATGCACCTTTTTTATTCAAGTGTATAGATCTAGTATGATTTTGAAGTCAGATATTTGAGTAAAGCATGATTAAACAAAATAAGGGTCAAACATGGGTTTTCAAAAATATAGGTTAGAAGGACTAATCAATTAGGGTGAGTTTCACATCCTTGATCCCAAAAAAATGATTTTGGGATGGTATTATCAATTTACACATACTATCCAACATCAAATGTAAAGGATGGTATCCAACCTAGGTCACATAAGACAAACCCTAAATCATCAAAGGTCGGTATGGTCATTATCAAGAGTTTTGAGTCAATATTAAATTAGATTTTTCTACAAGATTATCCCATATGGTTTTCAATATTTGAGAGGGAAAATCTTAAGAACGGAAGACATTTAGGGTTAATAACCACAGAATTAGGGTTAGATGATCACAAATGAGTTTCATATTATTCATCAATATAAATACCAAAAGTAATTTAAGAGTTGGTTTAGATTTTCCACTAATCATGAAGATTAGTATTTCATTTAATGATTAGTCCAAATTTTTATCATTATAGTTAAGATTCACAAAAGTATTAATAAAGTTCCAATCTAGTGTTTTACAGTCATAATCATCACGGTGAAGGCATTAATCAATTTAGACAAGGATGCTATTAGGGATACCCATGAAAAAGAATTGGAATTAACCTTTAAAAGTATTTTTAGTGGATTTGCCACGTTGTTATGATCAATCCACATTACTTGTTCGTAATTTTTAGACTTAGGAATCATTAGATATGATTTTATGAAGACCTGAGGAACTTAAAAAATTGCTATCAGAGACGGGATACGCATTTTATCGCAAAAAGAAGGTTTGTTGCAGACCTATGGTCAAAGGTTGACTAGGGATGTGATCTTATGGATGTTTCATGTCATGCCCACTATGTAAAAGAACATATAGTGAGAGAGAGGAGACACAAAAGCCATTAATCATTGGTCTTAGTCAGCTGGTAACTAAGATTTAGTGATCCCGATTTGTCGTCCCAATAGGGAAGGCCCACAGATAAGGTGGGGAGACCCCCACAATGCTCTTCATCGAGGAAGGAGAAGAAGGGAGAAAGAAAGGAGTCAGGATAGGATAAGTGAAGCTTGGACTTGAGGAATGACAAAGGATTTTAGGGAGGGGTTTACTAAGATGGGGAGAGCTAGTGTTAGGGTTTTGAGGGTTAGGGTTACAAGGGTTGGGACTAGAAACTGGGGTAAGGTGAAATCTTAGTGCCCAAGGCACACTTACAACTAAAGAAGGGGGTGTCGGGTTCAGGGAGAGAAAGTAATGGAAATTGGGGGGAATAGGGTGTCTAGATGGTAGGATGTGGGTCAGATTGTAACAGACACTGTTGTAATTTTCCAAAGTGAGCGGAAGGTGGGAGAACCTATGCCATATTGGATTTTGATCCAAGGGTGGTCTACATGGGGGTCTATACACCGTGTTCATGGGTCTAGAGATGGGACCCCCAATTTAAAAGTGAGAGTATCCAATTAAGGGGGAAAAGAAAAGAAGTAAAATGGAAAAGGCAATTTTTGGTAGAAAATCATACTCATAGTAGGAAAGTCAAATTTACCCCAATTTTAGACCTTCATCTCCTGATAAGGAGTAGTGCACGTCGAAAAAGGTTCAAGTCAAAAAGAGAAATTTAGATTGAGTAATTAACAAGGTGAATCTGGATTATGTTTCACATATAGGGGTGTATATAATTGATTTAAATTACAAAATTTCAATATAGAGATCTTCATGAGGTCCTTGATAAATGATAAATATTAGGTGTGAGTGAAACAAGATATTTTAGGGTAAAGAGTAATTAACTATTTGTGTGCATAAACACTTCATCACATGCAATTCTCATATAAAATGATCATTTAATCTCCTCTAAGTTTTTTGCAAAGTCATGTGATGAGAGCAAAATTGACAGCGGTTATTCCTCCTCATAACAACCTTGTTGCATCAATGTTAGAATGGTTTTTCTAGGACCGAATGACTATTCTAAAAAATTGAAAATGATAGTGAAGCTCAATATATATTAAGAAATGAGAACAATCATTCTCACCTCAAATAGTTATGACCCAGCACAACCAAAATGATTGTTCTAGGTCGTAATGGTCATGACGAAGATGAAAATTTTACCATGAAAAATAAGAAAAGACTTGGAGCACAGAACATACGTTTCACCCCATAATTTACATGCTACTAGAGCCCCATAATTACCTTTATGATCTAGAATAGACATTCAGGTTCATGCCCCACAACTTAAGTGAACTAAAATAGGGGAGGTCACCATGAACTCCCCCACTCATCATCTTGTAACTCCATAACTATTTCATGTTGACGATCATTTTTCTCATTTCTCAAGATCTTCCAAACACATATTAAGGACCCTAGAGTCCAAATCAAGCTTCATTGAGCCTTTCCATACCTTCTTTGACCTTGAACATCTTACCTAAAGAACTCATACATCTATAGTAACCCTAGATATATCACCTTTTCCCCCATCGATTGCCAATGATAATGAAAATATTAGGGAAGAAGGTGGCTAAGGAGTTGGGGAACCTCATGCCTCATTATGCTAACTCCAAGAGGGCCTCAAATCCACCACCTATGTAACATACTGGATCTTGTACCCTACCCTAGAAGTTTGATCTTTTGGGTTTGACCAAATAAGATTGAGGTTAGAATGATCCTAATAATATAATGCATGAATAATGTAATTTAATATTTCATATAATTCATTTGGTGATAATAAGATGATAAAGAACTTAATTGAATAAGTAATTATGATACTGGGCCATTAGTGGGCCAAGTGAAATAACTCATATAAGAAAGTCTTAAAAATAAAATCTAAGTTTAAAATCGTGTTCCTTGGGTCCCAATTGCCTTGGGAGACAAGTATCACATTATCCACATAATAATAATTCATTTAATTCAATTGGAAAAGAAGATGTGAATTTTTCCCCCAAAATATCAAATAATATAATAATTGACTCCAAAAGAGGGAAATAATATTAGATTCATAATCTACATAATAAAATATGCCTTTGGGTGAATTTTCACTCAATTTAGAGAAAGTTTGGTTAAAAGATGAGATCAGGAGAGAGAAAGGGTGTAGAACCTTCAATATATTAAATAATTACACAAATAACTACAATATGTAAAATTGATGGCAAATTCATATCCAACCCATTAAATATGACTTGTGAGTCAAGTTTCATAAAATTCAGATAATCCTAAAGCCATTAATGAAGGAGGAAAGAGAAAATATGATTTGATTTATTTAACCCACTAAAAGTTTTCAAAAGCAAAATCTAATTTTATATTCAGAATCTACATGCCTTAATTAGCCTTTACACCAAATTTCATATTGATTGGATAATGTTTGGACCCCCAATTTGTTTGGAAAAGAAAGTACATAATTAATTAACTACACCTTATTCTAATAAGGTTTTCTCAGTATATTTTGTCACACTGGTTTTCCTTTTATTCCAGAATTCAAACTCAACCATGACCCTCAGATATGGATCCAAGGGTAGTGAGATTATCTCCTACCTTAGATCAGACTCCCTATTTCTGCTTACAGTAAAGGTGATTTTATCTTCCACCGTTCTATGTACACAGGCATCAGTTTCCCGAAATTCTTTTGTAGTTGTTTCCTTTTTTGTTTTCGAACTGATTGATCCCTTGCTCACGCCATGATTCTTTATAAATACCAAACCCCCAATTTCCCCCTCTCCACGGTCTTTTGTAGATACTCAACCATGGTGCCTTGTCCCCACGCATGTACTTTGGGGTCTACCTTAGTCTTCTAGCAACCCTCCTCTACCGCCAATTTTCCCTGATGCTCTGCTTTTGAGCCCGAGTTACTGGTTTGCTTCTTTGACCTCCAGTGGTTGTTACGGAGTTTTGGCAGCATTGGAACTCAATTCCTTGATCACACACGTTCCCAGTAACTCCCTTTTCCCTTTTCCATCCTTCTTTGCTTACATTGTGGCCTAGTTTGGCAAGTCATGTAGAGCATCTGATGTGCCGATGAACTGTGTGTTTTGCTTGATACTGCTGCCGCATCTTTAAGCCACAAGGTTTGTTTTATTTTTCTGGGATGTGTTCATGTTAGTTGTGTGTCATCGTATGTCCTTTTCAGCCGTGGTTTTGAGCCTGTAGCCATCCTGATCTTGCGGTTTCGTCGTGTGATGAGCAGGTTGTCGACCATGTAACTCAGGGCACCTCAGGTCGTGATCTAAGGCTCGGTGGCTTCGGCTTGAGGTCTCGAAGCTCTAGTGACCTACATGCGAGGTTGGCCACACTTGTATCACGTGATGGCACCCCCTGCTGGCCGTGGTCCAGCCATGTCGGGGATGGTAGAAGGTACACCAATCATTGTAATTGATACCCTATTTTGCCCTTCGCTTTTACCTCATTTTTATTTTTCTTCATAGGGGCAAAATGGTAATTTCTCAAGTTTTGCTTTTTTATCCTTGCGCCTTGTTTGTCTGAGTTGGATGAGTGTCCGGCCGAGTTGGCCAACTATGATTGGGCCAACTCAGAGCCACGACCCACTCCCTCTCTTTCTTCCTCCTTCTCAAAGGTTTGCCACGTGGAATTTTATGATTTGTTGAATCTTGAAAAATTCACAGTAATTCTCTTGCTGATCAGAAAAATATGGAAAAATACTTGTTGGGTTCATAAAAATAAGGGCTTTCTAATGGTATAAGTTTTGATGGATAAATCTAATGTTTAATAACATGTGTTTTCATAAAACTAATTAAATATGAGTAACTTGCAAAATTCATAACTAATTATCTATAAGTTAGAAAAATATAATAAAATATATTTTGGAATCCTAATAACTTAATATAAAATATGGCATGGTTTTGGAAACCTAATTCATATATTAATAAAATGGTGGTTTTTAGGGATTCTGAAATCAATATAAATCTAACCCTAATCCCACATATATGCTAATAGGTACTTTGGAAGCCTAGGCTTGGACCTAGAAGTGTCTTTGGATCATCTGACTCTAAAGTTGAGGTATGTTGCATCTTCTATTATTCATATTGAGTAATTCTTCTCTCTTATGTATGTTGTATCCCCGATTATTCTTTATTGAGCAATTCATCTATATTTTGCCTTTCTCTTGGTCCTATGGACAATAGCATATACACATTGCTCTTATCTCTTATTATCATGGTTCTTGTGAAATATCTTGCTTGTTATGGACTTGAATATTTCCTTGATATCTTATCTTGTGCCTTGGTGCATGTTGGTCTCTTCTAATAATATGTGCCCACTTGAAAGTGGATGTTTATATGTTTGTGTTTTCCATTGTGTGATGGCAAAATTGTATTATTCTGACCATACTTGTCTACTTTCCTCCACATTAAACATGCTATGTGATTCTGTAGCACTAGAGTAGTGTAAATTACTTGGGTTTTGGGGTAGTAATCCCCTAATGTTTATTAAGGAGGGTGGCAGTATACCACTTCTCTATACCCTAGTGTGGCAGTAATCCATACTCAATTTTATATATTTAGGAGATTGGCAGTATTCCTTTCTCTATCAAGTTCAAGTTTGTTCTTGGCCGCCTTTGTGTTTATATTGTTCTAGGGCTATGCTTATCTCACATGCATGCAGGTTATTGATGTGGATTGTGGGGTGTGATCCCTACCTTCTTTATGTGCCAGTATTGCACAATCTTTATTGTTTTGTTTATGGCAAGTATCTTCTTTTATCACGTGAAGATGATTCTTTTCTTTTATGCCTGATTGGGTAGTCCTTATCTCTTGCATGGGAAGCCTTTTATTTTGATGTCCTTTCTTCTTTATAAATTGCTCAATTTTCTTTTTAGTATGCACATACCAGCCTTTGCTGATGTCTCCTATTGTCTTTCTTTTACTAGGGTATGCTTCCAACCCTAGGTGGATGACAAGGCATGTTGACCTGGACTTAGATTGGGAAGTTTAATCTTGGAGACAATCTTGAGGTGGTTTAGATTTCCTCTACATGGATCCTTATGGTGTAAGTTTAAGATGTTCCCCTATTTATAATTGAATATAGTCATGTTTTTATTCCACTGCTATACTTTGGTCTTTTATTACCATTATATAAAGATTTGAAAATTTTACACCCACTCCATCATACCTTTTGAGTATGTTTGTATTGGAGGTTTGATATTCATAAACAAAACAATAAATATTGTGAAATACTTGCACTTAAAGAAGGTAGGGCTCACACCCCACAATCCACATCAATAACCTGCATGCATGTGAGATAAGCATAGCCCTAGAACAATGATGTCCAAGTCCAAGGCTAGTGGACTGGAGTTTTGATATTTCAAAATTTTAGTAGAGAGGTAGTTTCACTTCTTTACAACCTCCCTTTTATACTCCCATAAATTGTATCTTTGCATACCCCAATACTTCCACCAAGCAGGTCCACCTGACATTCATTCTCATCTGATAATGATCATTCAATACCCAATCCCAATTACATGGAAGGAGAGGAGTTCCCACTATAGGAAGATATGGAGTACACCACAAATTCTATTGAAGTGGAATGCCCTAGACAAGCACAAAAAAGGAGGAAAGTTTCTCCATCTTCCTTGCGTGATGTATGACAACTAAAACCTTGACCTACGTCAATGCAAGAAAGAAGGAGGCTAGTAGTAGATGAGAGAAAAAAACATGATAATGGTGCTCACTGTGTCTCAAAGACTTCAAGGAGGATAGTGACATATAAGGAGGAAAATATGATAATGATGCTCAATGTGTCTTGGTGACTTCTAATGATTCAATGAAAGAGTTTTGATCAAACTGGATACGACTTTGGGGTCCTAATCCAATCCAGATGATGATGAGCTGAATTTTAGAAAGGAAGTGCTAGAAGAAGAGGCACATGAAATTTCAACGTAGATGCAAGACACTTGGATTTTACACAAGGGAAAAGAGTAAAAAATGGTATCCACATGGAAGAAAGCTGCTAGGGGGTCCTTAATCCACAAAACATAATGAGGAGGGAAATATTGACAAAATATGCATGTATGCCTACAATGAAAGCCCTCTTATGCATTACATGGTTGACGGTTACTTTGCACCGGTCACCTAAAGAGGAAACAATTGAATAAAAAACTCCTATGTGGAGATCACTCGGGAGTTTTTAACACTCTTGAGAAGTTGGAGTACATGAAAAATAGGCAATCATGTTCAAACTATTCGGAAATACACATGTACTGAAGTGAATCCGTTGAACTTTTTTTGAGCCCACACCAAAAATAGTCAATGAGGGTATGAAAAAAAGGGACTATTTGCATTCCTGAAAAAATCTTACAAGACAAAATAGGTTTGCACTAGTCAAGTCAAAGAAAGTAGGATACCAAATCCTATATTAAGGTGCATTCATATTATCTTTGCAAATACACTTTTTTTTGGTATGATAATCAAGGTTGATGTTTATAAAAGGAGCATTATGTGACAGGTTAGATGGTTAGGGCCAAGTGTGAGGTTGGGAGAATGCTAATTGTTCATGTGAAATCAATCGCCATTAATAGAAATTCCCCTTCCATAATGAGACATTGTGTGACGTCTATTGCTCTCTCTTTCGACTATGACCTAAGTGAAATCACAAAATTGAAATGCTCAAAATACATTGATTTGAAATACTCCTATTCACATATGATACCAATGCATGAAGAAAATATTTTCTATTATTTCCACCCTAATTACTCCATCTTCTCACTAGATTTACCATTTCACACATCTTGTCTCATACTTGATGTGGGGCCCACCCTTGATCTCATGGAAGTGATTGACAGAGATAAAGTGGGACATCTAGGAGAAAACTTCACCATAGTTGATGGATTTACTTGAAGATGGAGGAGAAACTGATGTGACCCAAAAAAACCTAGGTGCATGAGAATTGAGAATGTCATGAAGAAGGTATCCAAAGATTGAGTACATGCATACGCCACCTCCAACAAATGCCTAAATATGTCTTCCAACATGACATAGTTGGAGGGGATCCAGCAACAACAATACTGATGTGGTTGACCAACATTGAATGAATTATTAGTTGAATTGCATATATTCTTAAAGGTACACACAATCACAACAAGATCCTAGGTTGGGACATGCTTTTTTTGGAGTGGCCTTCAGAGTTACCCTGAGTCATATGCCACCTCCACCAGTGAGTAATTGGGAACATTACTATCATTCGTTGTGGACCAACCCATAAGACTAGCTAGCTCACTAGTATTCTGCTATTATTGCTACCTATTTTCATGGTGACGACAACATGATTCAAAAGCTTGGGGTTGTAGGGTGGTATTTCTTTGTCTATATTTTCTAGCTTTTGTTGAAAATGACTGTAGATTGACTTGACTTATCCATTTTAATTTAATGTATATTTTTCATTCATGCATTTGCATCTCATTTATTTCTATTTCTTTTTTTTGTATTTTTTAGAATAAGAAAAAATATTCTTGTGATGCAATCCCATCTCTTGCATTGCATGTCAATTTTTTAGTAATTTCTTGTGTGTGCTTAGTTAGATTTACATTTTTTTATTTTATGCTCACTAGGTAGATCTAACATGATTATGAACATTTTGGCACAATTTTTTCAACTCTTCCCATGTTTGAAATCATTTTCCCTTATAGGTGATTTAATTAGATCTCTATTCTCTTGAACTAAAATGTTGACTTTTGGAGAATGCACCCATCATTTGAGATTTTTATTGATTTACAAGGTCATACTTGGGCTGTATATGTATTTTTCACACATCTATTGGAATTGTGTTTAATGGATAAAATGCAATCTTAGAAAACCTCAACTATTCATGGTTTACACGAACCTTATAAAAATATGGTTTCCATAATCATTTATTCAAAATGGTATATTATCATTTTGTATAGTATTTTTTGGAAAATCTTGCTTGTAGTATGCTTTATGTGGAACTACATGATACTTGACCCCTCTCTTCATGGATCTTCTTCCATCCTTGCTAAAGTACCTCATGAAAAGATGTAAAAGCATGAAAATAGTAACCCTTAACCACCCTCTAAAAGCTTGAGTTTCCAACCTTACTCCCCTCTAATTTTTCCAACCACCCTAAAACCCTAGTTACAAAGGTGCAAAGAAAAAAAATGTAAAAATAAAATAAATGTGATCTTATGTAGTATAAGAGAAAAAAAAGTGATCCTACGTAATAGCAATCCAATTTCCTTCCATAGCCCCCTTCTTCCTTTTGTAGATCTATTGGGCTAGGAAACATCAATCATAAGTCCTCACACCCTTCTACATGGCCCAATGGGTCAAGTAGAGTGGATAAAGATATAAGTGTTAAATGTGTGCACAAGTCTTAAATATATAACTCAAGCACTACCCTGTAAGAATACATGTCCATGTAGTATATTCGAGATTTCCCAAGAAGTAATGTTTTAAATGCAATAATACTGAACTCAAACAGTCTAGATATTTTTAAAAAGAGAGAATTTGTTATGTTAAGTAAGCAATCAAAATAAAATTACTAATATAAATAACTTATATCAAGGATCAAGTTTGATTAATATTCTTAGGGACATGGTTTCACAGTCACGTCATGCCATGAAACAACAACAAATGCACAATACAACAATATAATCACAAAGGAAGGTTCGTGTAACACCCCAATTTTATAAAACATTTTAACTTACACAGCGAAAGCATAAATATCATTGGGAGTATCACAAACACGATATTCATTGCATAAAATAGAACTTGTTCGACCAAAATAGGAAAATTAATCAGTTTTCATACTTTATTCCTCAACATAACATTCACACTTAAAACAAATACATTATTCACAAAACTTAAAAAATAAAACTAAACTAATTATTTCTATTATAGTAAGCACCCCAACAGGTTTAGGCTCCTAGATTTCTCCTTGAGGTATAAGCTCCTTGCCTATGATTTCTTATCCTTCTCTCCTACAGACATCACATCCCTAACCATGCAAAGAAAAATGGAAATTAGGTTAGAGTAAGTGGCAATGAGTAAATTTATATGAACTAAAAATATACTATACTTTTAAGAAAGCGTAAATTTAAACATGATAAACATTGTACTCTTGTCGTGTCATATAACTTCATCTTTGATAATCTTATTCATTGACATTATTGTCTTGGGTTGAATATGTTGCCCTCCATCTTTATATATGCTCCCAATAGCTCATTGCTCAAACACAACTTATGCATCCAAGTTCTCATTGCTCAAACAGAGCTTATGCCAAATAGGCATCTCAATCTTGGAAGGACAATCATAATTCATCGATCATGTACTTATCATTGATCTTGAGCATAATATCTTAACATAATAAATTTAACATAGATAGTATGGACATGTTATGATTATAGAAATCTCTAAGGAATATATATTTAAAACCATAATCTGATTCATAATAAATTTTCTTGCAAGTATTCATTAAAACATGTACTTGATATCATACTAATTGAATTTCATAAATACAAACAAATTTGAATCCCATTACCCATACTTGTTACTCAGAGTGCATGATTCACTTGTTGACTTTATAAGAAGTTAGCCTAGAAATCTTGAGGTTTGTAGCAGCTTTGATGTTAGAAATTATGATAATTCAAATTAACCTTTGTCTTAATTATCATCTAATCCCTAATTTAGGCCCTTAGAGAAAACATAGTCTAAGATGGTCAAATTAGGTCTTGAAAACTTAAGAAATCATATTCCTTATCAAACAACCTTTCCAAAACATATTTTAATGAAACGTTTTGATAAAAGGATGAATTATTATAGATTTTCAAAGATAGTCCATTTGGGATACAAAGACAAGCCATGTAGGCAACATTTTCCAGAATGGAAAGTGGTATGTGGTGCTGAGGTGGGACAATCATGGATAGGCACTCAGCCTAGGCCTACTCACACCCACACCTTCTATCACAACAGTCTACGGGGGTTCAAAATTCTAAAACTATTCATGTGAGTGTGATAATTGCAAAACAAGTGTGGGGGTTGTGTTGTAATTTACCTACTCATCATATTCATCAAAACAATGATGAACCCACACTTACAGACCTTAGACAAAGAGAACTCACGTTCATACCCTTGTACAGAGATTTGCTGACCAAAACCTGAGGACACCGAGAGCCTCCCTGATAATTTTTTGTCCCAACTACCCTAAGAAAGGCTAATGGTTGTGTTGGAACATGGGAAACAAGATTCCTCTACAACCAGAAACCATGATATTCATGGAAAGCAAACAAGGTGAAAAGAAATGAAGCACAAGCCAACAACATGGAACGTGTTGTGCCGCCATCATGGAGCTACACATGGACCAAACAAGGGAGAAAATGACCAAAATAGGCATTGGTGTGCCCAAAGATGTCTGGATTGCCGATGGAAGATACACATCGGTAGAAAAGGGGAACATAATATTTGGACAATAAAATGAAATTTGAAGGAGGTATAGTCTTTGGGAGATAAGAACAATCAATATAGGACTTCTACTCGCATCATGATTGCTATAGGAGCCAAGTGGACATACCTATAAAGAAGCAACACATAAATTTCATGGGACCTAATGACAGATATAACAAATAAAAAAAGGTAGTGGAGAGTGTTCTCGGGGATGACCACATCAATTTTAGTGTTTTTATTATATAGGATCAGGGACCGGGGACAAGTGTGAGGTAAGAGGCATTCTAGTTTCAATAGGATAGGGAGATTGAGGGAAACCCATTGACCAGGGTTCCTATGGCTAAGAATCCCATCAAGTTTGGGATTGAACCAGTTGGGGAAAAGAAAGGAAGGTGGTTTTGAGTCCAATTATTCATGGATCTTATGGAGAGGGAGATCGGAGAGGGGGAGGGTCACTGGGATGATAAAGTCCAAGTGAGAGGGGACATCTGGTGGAGGAGACAATCACTAGTAGGTCTGATAGTTCGACCCAAAATGGATCCTCCCAACAATGAGTCTGTGTGACACTCATAGCATAAGGAGACATAAGTTCTAATGCAACTAGGACAATGTATCAATGTTAGTCCAATGATATTTATGTATTTTCTTTCCAAATTAAATCGGAACATATAAGAAGGTTCAAAACTTACCAAAATTTGTGTGCTACCTAATTGGACCACGGGGAATCCAAATATCCATTTAATTTCCTTGTTTGACTAACTTAAACATCTCTATTTTCCTTTCTAAGATAAATGTGATAGAGTGAGTTTTTACTTATATTTTCTCTCTCCTGTGATTTTGTTATTTAGAATAATACCCTCAACCCTTTCCCTTGATGAATTGATTAAAAGTGATTATTTACTTCATAAAAATCCAAACCCTAATTGCATAGTAGATGAAATCCATGTACTAGGGTACATGGTCAATTTATATAACAAACATTCAAGTTTTACCCTCAATTTTATACCATATTAGGGTAATGACATCTTGAAGCTTCACCTAAAATTTATTTACAATTGGATGAACCAATTAGGAAGTATGAGCAACAGAAATTGATTTACATTATTTCATTTATTTAACCCTAAGACCTAAGTTGCCAATTATATGTGACATTTATTTGTCACACAGACTTAGTTAATGCCAGTGCATGGACCACTTATATGGCTTCACACCCCATTCGTCCGATCTAGCCAGTCACAAATCATATGGGAGGGATGATAAGGATTTCATCCCGAACCTCTCGTGAGGCTCGGGATTGACCTTAACAGAACGACCGACCCAACTGTGACCTCAAGCGCCCGACTCCCACATTGCCTATGCAAGATTTTTGGAGGATGATCTCCTCTCACCAAAATGAACCAAACGACCCCCACCACATCACCTCTTTCCCCCTGGTCAACGAGAACGACCCCCTCCTTTCCCACTGCTCTCACCTAGAAGCAACACCCATATTAGGGCTTCTCTCTATGCCCCATCTCCAGCCTATTTAAGAGTTCCATTAGCACGACCTACCATCCTTTGATCATCTAGCACCTCAATTGCACCGAGAGGCGTCGCCACCATCCCAAACTGGAATCACCTCACCTCACCTGACCCCGACCTCCTCCTTCACTCCTAAAGCCTCTACCTTCCCATCCACCGAGACCACACCCTCCTGGGACCTCGACGAGGTGACCAAAACCTCACGTTGGAGTCGTGAAGGTCCAGAGCCCCGAGTCGATGAGCCGCTGCAACAGATCTCTAGATATCCATTACCACCGAGGTCGAGACAAGCTTGAGCCACAGGGAGTGATCATAGAGCATCACGAACCATGTGTGGAGCTTCTTGACCCCTCAGTCCAACGTGAGGGCAAGTAAAACCCAAAGACCCCATTTCCATTTCATAACCATCTGTTGATCTAATATGGGGATATGGCTCATCTCCAGCAAACCTCTTGGGTTCGTTGAACTTAGGGAGATCCCACGAACAAAACCCACTCACCCTTACACACTCAGAAACCACCTAGCCAACATGACCCATAACCACCTTTGCCTGCATCCATCGTGCTCTGCTGTCATGACGCGAGCAACAATCAAATGGATGGGTTACCCATTTTACCCATGCCCTGTTACCCATTTTACCCATTTTACCCCCCGTGGGCATTTGTGTCCTTCGCACCTGGCCTTGGCCTTGTTGACCGTGGCTGGCACATTGGTTAAGGAGAGGATCCTCAGAGCCGAATCCCTCCTCTGATTCGTGAGACCGGCCACCCTAATTCTTTTTTTATTATTTTTTTAATCTTCTAGAAATTACATGATTGGTCGGTCTTGCAAAACCCTTTATAAATAGCTCCCATGTCCAAAAAATTCCCTTGTTCTTAGAAAAATGAGGAGAACCTACATAAATTATCACTTGTACCTAAATACAACCCTAGATTGATGTATTATTTTATGGTTTTGTGTTATGTCCTTTTTAACTTTAAATTGTGGAAAATAAATATGAAAATAAATGACAGTATATTTTGTAAAATCTTGAAGTATCAGATCTGACCCTGATTTCCTTGACTCGAAATCCTAAAATGATTATCAATAATAGGTTGACATTAATATCACAATAAATGACCCTTATTTCTCTCTTTTCTAATAATGGTGATTAAAGGAAGAAATAATTATCCAATATGCCTGATTCACTCTCAAATCCTAAAATGAGAATCCTCCCTTCAAATACTTTTATTTGAACCAGACACTAAATGGAAACCCTAGTGAGTCAACAACCCTGATATGAGGTGTTGACAACACATAATGACATTAGGTATTTATTTCCTTTCAGGGTGATCTATTTATTGTTCCTCTAGACTCCTGGATTCCAGATCTTATCAAATAGGTACATGGCATTTATTAAGTATAAGACTAGTTTTCATTGCATAAGATATGTTGTATCTTGGGAGCCCTATTTGCTATACTTTGTTGGATGATTACTATTACTTATGCTTCGCCAAATCTAAATGGAACGTAAATGAACTGTTGATGAGTTGTAGCTACTAGAGCACAAATGGCCTAGTATGGATGTATGATATATTGTGTAGCATGGATGTATGATGAATTGCCCATGCTAGATGTATGATAAAGTAATTTTCCCATACCGGATGTATGATAAGTGCTTATAGAATTTGTAGTACAACTACATCTAATGATATGTCTAAAAGATGTGTTTACCTAATTTTCCACCTTATATAATGGTTTTCTCTTATTTCTTTTGTTTCTTCAAGTATTTGAATAATGCAATCATCATAGTGTATTTTGAGCCACGTACCAACTTATGTTGATGATTTTATTTCTCATATTTTCTAGGTACAAGGAACAAATAATGCACCTCAAAGTACCTGAAGCTACCAAATAAATGAGCATGGAGGATAGACTGGCTAGATTTCCATTCTTTATCTCTTTTTTAGTTAGATACTTGCTTTTTCTACTAGATGCTGTATAGGATTCCCCATATCCTATGTATTTTTTATTTCATAAGAACTATTTCTTCCTTTTCTTGAATAATATGTATGCCTTTTATTATCTCTAATCAATGTTGTTTGTGTGGCTAAATCAATGATGATCGTGAACACAATATGCCTTATCTTTTTAAATATTTGACAATCACAACCTCTTATATTTTCCCTTTTGACATCTTTAGATATGAGTACACGCATATCTGAGAATGTCACTAAGGAAAGTATGTAGAAATTGGGGATTTCACAGTTGGCATCAGAGCCAATGTTCACACATCGTGATCACATGAACTTCATTCACCCTATTGTGAGTCTAGGGTAGTCCTTGAGTTAGGTATGTGAAGGGTGGAGGTGTCTAGGATAGCATCCGCCATGGGTCTGGCTAAAGTCTCCGAGCCACTTAGCTTTGCAATCACGAGGTTACCTATATGGAAATATAAGTCTACCTGGCTGATATCCTAAATGTCTACTATTTCTTGGACATACCTTAATTAGGACCATTCTCATCTATAGATATTTCCTCTCATCTCTTCTAAAGGAAAATTCCCCCCTCATCTTTGTTTATAAATATTTCCCTCTTACCTTTATGATATAATGTTAGGAAAAGAGTCACTCTATTTAGAAAGTCCTAAGGACCAACTGATAAGGATTTAGGGTATCCTCCACAAATCATAACATTAAGATCATTAATCATTAATAAAGGAGAATAAGGAAATATCATATGATTAAAAAAAATGATGAATGATGATAAATGTAATATGTTCCAGCTAATTTTAGGATGCCTCCCAAGACCCGTAACTCCAAGGCTTCCTGTAACATCCCTGACCTGGGTTATGACCTAACCCTGGAAGTTTTGCCTAAATATGTAATTAATATACTTGTAAACACTCCCTGGCATGTAATTAAGTTCCTCAGGAACATTTACTTTCAATTTTGCTCCTTTTTGTATAAAGTTGTAGCATTGTGTTGTATGCAGGGACCTATGTGCAAATTACCCAGTTTAAGGGTTGAACTTGCAAAATTCACAAGATAAGATGTTCCTTTGATGTTGAGACATCATGAGAATGGTTATGGTAAAGTTTGAGGGATTTCCCAAGCTTGAGCACCAAGGTGCAGCTGTGGAAGCAATTCCCATGCTTAGAAACCCTAATTTGGGGTAAAGTGCAATTTACCCAAATTGAGGGGTCCAAGTTGTAATTCTTAATATCTAGAACATCTTTTATGACTCTTGTCATCATTTAGAGTAGAAATGATGAAAGGGATACATCATTTAATAATCAGATGAGAAAAATGATCTTTGTGATAGAAATCACCTAAAATGGGTATGAAACCCTTTCATGTATGTACCCTAGTTGAAGGTTGGATTCCTTTACCCCTAGATCTTGAGATTTCATGAGATTTGCATAAGGATAGATAGGTTTGGTCGTGCCTTTGAGCAAGGAGGGACCTACATGTGAGTTCCAATCTTGTGAGGTCCTTAGGGTGTAAAAGAGGCTAAAAGTATATAAGCCCTTTTCCCTTACAATTAAGTGAACGAACTTTCTTTCCTTCACTTCTCTTCCTTTCTTGCTCAAACGACCAAGGGTAGCTCTGGAGCTCAGGGGGGGACGACCAACCTGTTCTAGGTAAGAGAACCCCACCTTCTAGCTCGAATTCATGGAGGAATTCACTTTCTAAGGTTGGTTTTATGGTTAGCTTACTTAGTCTTCTTGTTCTAGCCGACCAAAGCAACGTTTCCTTGGAGAATTCACCTCTGACCAAGTTGTGGAAGCTCAAGGACGCCATTAAAGCTTGGAACTTGAAGGCTTGGAGCTCTAAGATCAACCTTTAGGCGGGTTTTATAACTCTAAACTTATGCTTTATATGTATGCTCAATTCTTGCAATTTACTTGGTAAATTCTCCTTCTACCACCCTTCTTCCTTGCACGTTTGCAAGCAAATCAGTGGAGAAACCGACCTTGCTAGAGGTTGAAGATGAGGGGCGTGGTTCCCTATGTTACTTTTTCAAACGACCATGGACCCTTTTGGTCCAAACGGTTGCAAACCGTTTGGGTTCAAACGGTTTCAAACCGTTTGCTCTCAAACGGTCTTGCAAGACCGTTTGGATTGAAACGGTCTCAAGACCATTTGAAAGAGTTGACCAAGGGACGACCATTTGAGGGTCTGTTCCTAACATATTGAATTTCATCTCTGCAAGGAATCAAAGTCTAATTCTTAACCAATTGAGAGTTGAAGGCACTTCAACATGAAACCCTAATTGGGTGAAAAAGTGCTGATTTAACATATAGATCTTGTTGAGTTTTGGGTTGTAGGACCCAAACGGTCTCAAGACCGTTTGGGGATTCCTCCAAACGGTCCTAAGACCGTTTGGGCACAACTCAAGACCGTTTGAAGGTCTAGGGTTGAGTTAATCTAATGGTTTGAGGGTCCAATTGTAGGAAATTAATGAAATTGATGAAAATTGTTGATTTTGACCTAATTGGACTTCAACCTTAGTCAAAACAACTTGGATTTTGGTCAAACTTTGGGCAAACGGTCTCAAGACCGTTTGGATGATGTCCAAACGACCTCAAGACCGATTGGGCCAAGTTTGAGCCCAATTGAAGGTCAATTGATAGGTTCAACCTTGAATTGATTCACATTGTTGAACATTGATGACCAATCGATTTGAAACCCTAATTGAGGAGGATTGAACCCTAATTGGCTTGCAATTGAGGGTCAATTGGATGTCTAAGTGGTTAAGGCTAACCCTAATTGACTCAATTTATAAGTGGTTAGCATAAGCTTTAACCAATTGAGGGCTTCAACACACATATCCATGAACATTGGTGACCTTTGAACCCCTTTGGAGGTCCAAACGGTTTGAGCCCATTTGGACCAAACGGTCTCAAGACCGTTTGGATCCAAACGGTCTCAAGACCGTTTGAGACCAAACGGTCTCAAGACCGTTTGGGGCCAAACGGTCTCAAGACCGTTTGGGGCCAAACGGTCTCAAGACCGTTTGGGCTCAAACGACCTCAAGATCGTTTGGTCCAATCGGTCTCAAGCAAGTTTGATCAAACAGTTTCAAACCGTTTGAAGCTCCAAACGGTTTGGAATTCAACCCTTCCAAATGGTCTTCACCTCCAAACGGTCTCAAGACCGTTTGGATCCAAACGGTCTCAAGACCGTTTGGGTGGTTGAAACCGTTTGAAGGTTGAAACCGTTTGGAGACTGGTGATGGTTTGTACTTAACCATTTGATGGTGTAATTAGCTCAATGATGATCCAATCTAAACCCTAATGGTAACCTAGGTCATTAAGGGACTATGTGATTAGTGAGTTAACCCATGATGGTAATCATGTGGCAAATTACCAAAATACCCTTGAGGGGTCTAAAGGGGTAAAACCTTGTTCTAATCAAACCCTAATCACATGATGTCGATGTTTTGGATCATGTTAGTCAATGGAGACTTATCTCAACCTGATCTAGAGTGGTGTTGTCACCATCTACTAGTGATAGGAGAGAAAGAGTATTTCTAGAGAGAGAAAGTATCCTAGAGAGAGAAAGTACCCCTTTTAGGAGGAAACTCTAGTGAGATACTTCAATTACACATGATTGTGCATGATTAGGGAATGACCCACCTATGTGAGGTCATGGAAACCCTAAATATGATATCTAATGGATCTTAATCTTAATTAAGAGTCTTAATGATGATGTTTCTCTTACATGATGATGTAATGAGTACCATTCACCATGGTGTGAATAGTAAACCCTAATTTTAGGGTGATGACTTGAAAGATGAATAGTAAACCCTAAATTGTTGAATTGTTTACTATTATCTGTTGAACTAACCATGCAGGTTATTATGAGATGATGGTCATACCCAGGTATGAAATACCATGTTATATTCATTGAAAGCATGTCTTAAGCTTTATGAATAGTGAATCATCTTGATGCACTGCTAAGTGACATCTTTTGTGATTTATGGGCTGTAAGAGCCATAAACACCATCAAGGTCATGCTTGACAGATGACTTGTGATGAGATAATTGAGAACTGGTAATTGAAATGAGTTAGGCCTGCTACATTTTAGTATTCTCATATATAGCTGTGATGCTAATGTTTTTGTATGATGATATGAATACTGAATGTACCTAACTAATCAAGTGAAATGTAGAGCCCTGATCATAGATCCATCATTGTCAGAGTCTAAATGATGGTGAAACAGGTTTTCCTCAAGGAACTCCTGGATCACATACTTTTGAGTATGTGGGGTACATGGATGTGTAGAACCTTACATCCTAGTGTAGGTATTTGATGTAGATTCTTGTAGTCCGTCATACCTTCACTATAAAAGAAAAGGTGAGAGGATGATGTAGATTCTAGTAGTCCATCAGACCCCACCATAAAGTCCTAAAGGTGAGATGTATATCTACACTCCCTTAAAGACACAAATACCGTATCGGTGAAAGGTAAACAAGAAATCTTCCGATAGCGAAGAGAGTACAGAATGCCACTGTAACTCTAAAAATAGCGAAGGACCAGAGTACCCTGGTGAGCTATTACAAAGACATCCCGCCAGATGTCAAACAATCAATCCTCTAACTGACTGAGGAAGATGAGGTCATAAGAATCCGGCTCTTTTAATGACCTAGTATGATACCGAGGCGACTTAATAGTGATCGGTTGGAGTATGAGTGGTATACCTCATCTCCACAGGGCATAACAATAATATTTGAAAAACATAATCAACAGCGTAGTATATCTGTTAGAGTTATCTACGAGTTATTTGATTGATGTTACCTTCAATAGCATAGATGTTCTCATATTTTAATATTGATTGAACTCTTGCTTATCATCAGAACTGCTAGTGAATATCTTGAAGGCTCTTATTGCTTTAGTTATTCCTTACTTTGCTTATAAAGCCTAGTGGAGAGTTATAACTCTCGCTGGGGCAATTATGTATAATTGTCTCACCCCGTAGACTTCTACTTTTAGGTGGTCATCGAAGACGGAGGAACAAGAACTCTGGTGACCAATCCCAGCAACAGCAGCATCAGGAGCAGTAACTATCTCAGGTGGAGATCTAGCCTGCTTCATGGTGTAGATAGAGTCAAGTCCTATATGTCCTCTGTACTCTCAGGTCCTGGAGTGTTTTGGAGTATGAACTCTTGAGAATTTTTGTATCATGTTGTATAAAATTACTCAAGAAGTAATTGTCAGTGATGTAAACAGTTAAATCCTTTTCTATGGAAAAGGTTTGTGGTTTCAGGCTCTTGTCTCGAAAAGTTTTAATTTCCCGTGATTTTTGTCTTCCGCTGTTTACCGATTGCTTCCGCACATGTTTAACTCGGGATTAATTCGTGGTTTGGAGATCGGAGCCCACAATTAAGTGTTATCAGAGCTCTAGGTTTGCCAAGTCTACAGAGGCATAGGACTTAGGAAGTCGAGTCTATCTTTAGTATTCCTTCCTTATCTAATAGAATCTTCTACTCCTCAGGAGAAGAAGATATTAAGATGTCAGAGCCACATGATGAGTATGTGGAAGAAAGTAGTGCCAGTGCACCTCAAGGCGGTGCAGGAGTACCAGAGGTGGAACAGCCTGTACCAGAACAACCTAGAGAGCCACCCCAATTTGACCCAGCTGACATAGGTAACCCAGCAGTCCAGACAATGTTTGGGAAGTTCATGACTGCCATGACACATATAACCGACAGGTTGCCTATGCCTGCACCTAGGGCACCTGTCCAGCCTGAGGGGCAAGGTATCGGGAAGACGTTCGAGCGACTACGTCGTGTCGGAGCTACCGAGTACCATGGGACTGCTGACCCCACAGATGCTGATCTGTGGTTGACAGAGATGGAGAAGGCTTTTAGGATCCTCAACATCCCTGAAGCTGAGAAGGTTAGACATGCTGTCTATCTTCTCAAAGGAAGTGCTGGTCACTGGTGGACCATGGAAGAGCAGAAGAGACCTGGAATAGAGATCTCGTGGGAAGATTTTCGGCGGGAGTTTGTCCAAAGATATTTCCCAAAGACCTTCCTAGACGAGAAGATCTCTCAGTTTGAGAGACTGAGACAGGGTATGATGAACATTAGCGAGTACGAAGCTAAGTTCATGGAGCTGTTCCGGTTTTGTCCGCACATGGCTGCCACAGAAGAAGAAAGAATCAGAAGGTTTGAGAAGGGGTTGAATGCTGACATGTCTACCCCAGTGTCTTCCTTAGAGAACCGAGAGAGATTCTCTACCTTCGTTGAGTCAGTCCGAAGGATAGAGAGATCTGTGGTTGAGAAGAGGCAAACATAGAAAAGGTATCCACAGTTCCAGGGTTCTTCATCTATGGACTTTAAGAAGTCTAGATCCTCTGCACCTAACCCTCCACCATCTAGATCTAGTCCTCAGACTCAGTGGTCTCCTAGTAGAGGTAGAGGAAGAGGACAACCACCTCGGGAGACACAGAGTTCTGCATCAATGTCTGCTACCGGACCACAAAGACCACAAGAAAGAAGATGCTACAACTGCGGTAAGGTGGGACATTTGATGAAGGACTGCCGATCTAGGCCTGTCAGTGTGACACAGCCTCCGAGACAAGGACAACAGGGATCACAGGGAGGACAATCTCAAGGAACAGGTCGAGGACGCGGGCAAGCGTCTCAAGCTGGATCATCAGCACCACCTCAACAACAGGCTACGGTGAGGTTCTATGCTATGAACCCACCAGAGGCAGTGGTCAATCCACAAGTAGTGACAGGTCAGATGGAACTTTTATATTCTGATATGTCTAAATCTTGTGTAGTATCTGTTTTGATTGACCCGGGTGCTACGCACTCTTTCATCACTCGAAGAGTGATTCGTAACTGCAATATGATAACTAGTCATAGGGCAGATAAGTTGTTGTTGGAGACTCCGTTGAGTGGGTCTGCTGTTCTGCAAGAAGTATGCTCTCCTTGTGTACTTTTCTTTTCTAAGCATCGCATTCAAGTGGATCTCATACCGCTTGATATGCAAGGATTTGATATAATCCTAGGGATGGATACCTTGGAAAGGTATCGAGTTGTCTTGGATTGTGAGTCCAAGCTGGCTATGTTTGATGATGAAAGCAACACATGGATCTTTCAAGGTGAAAGAAAGATTCTGCCCACCTGTCTTGTATCAACTATGGTTGCTGATAAGTTGATGAGGCAAGGATGCTATGCATTCTTGGCCCATGTGGTAGATGTTACCAAGGAGGTTTCCAACCCTGCTGAAATTCCGATAGTCAGGGAATTCGAGGATGTGTTTCCCGAAGAACTTCCTGGTATACCACCACCCCGGGAAATTGATTTTGAAATCAATTTGGTCCCAGATACGAAACCCATAGCCCAGACTCCGTATAGGATGGTGCCTGCTGAGATGGCAGAACTCAAGAAACAGCTTCAAGAGTTACTTGAGAAGGGTTTCGTCCGACCGAGTACCTCACCTTGGGGTGCTCCGGTTTTGTTTGTTAAAAAGAAAGATGGATCGATGCGGTTGTGCATTGATTATAGACAACTCAATAAAGTAACAATAAAGAATAAGTATCCTTTGCCGAGTATTGATGATCTCTTCGACCAGTTGCGTGGTGCAACAGTCTTTTCTAAGATAGACTTAAGGTCTGGATATCATCAAATCCGCATTAAGGACAGTGACATATCCAAGTCTGCCTTTAGGACAAGATATGGTCACTATGAGTTCATGGTTATGTCGTTTGGACTAACCAATGCACCAGCTGCATTCATGGAACTCATGAATAGAGTCTTTCGACCTTTTCTTGATCGGTGTGTTGTCGTCTTCATAGATGACATACTGATTTATAGTAAGGATGCTCAGCAGCATGAGCAACACCTTCACCAGACTTTGACCTTGCTAAGGGAACATAAGCTATACGCTAAGTTTAGCAAGTGTGAGTTCTGGTTATCTGAAGTATCCTTCCTTGGACATGAGGTATCTGCCTCGGGAATTCGTGTTGACCCTGCAAAGATAGAATCTGTTCTGCAGTGGGAACAACCGAAGACACCGACGGAGATTAGAAGTTTCTTGGGGTTAGCTGGTTATTATCGAAGGTTTATTAAGAATTTCAGTTCTATAGCCTTACCTTTGACCAAGTTAACCCGAAAGGATGTTCCTTTTGCTTGGAGTGATAAGTGTCAACAGTCTTTTCAGCTGTTGAAGGAGAGGTTGACGAGTGCACCTGTGCTTGTGTTACCTGAGCAAGGAAAGGAATATATAATCTTTTGTGATGCCTCCAAGAATGAACTTGGATGTGTGTTGATGCAGGATAAACAAGTGATTTCTTTTGCTTCCCGATAGCTTAAGAAACATGAGGAGAATTATCCGACACACGATCTAGAGTTAGCCGCTGTGGTCCATGCTTTGAAAATCTGGAGACATTATCTCTACGGAGAAACTTTCCAGATTTTCACAGACCACAAGAACCTTAAATACATCTTCACTCAGCATGAGCTCAATATGAGGCAACGTCGCTGGATGGAGTTAATCAAGGACTACGATTGTACAATTGATTACCATTCGGGCAAAGCCAATGTGGTTGCTGATGCCTTGAGTAGGAAATCAGCAACATCAACCATGGATAGGGCACAACTAAGTTCCTTAGTATGCTCTAGAAGAGATATGCTTATCTCTTTAAGGCAAGACAATGTGCAGTTGAAGGCATCATTGTTAGCTGGTCTGTTAGCTGAGATGCAGATTAAACCTACCTTAAGAGAGCAGATAAAGGAGGCACAACAAGTAGATGTTTTTGTACAGCAGATTAGATCTGAGTTTGGAGATGAGAAGCGAGAAGGTTTTCATGAGTCAGATGACCAGGTGGCATGCTATCATGGAAGGATGATAGTGCCAGATGTGGACAACCTGAGGAAGTTAGTCCTGGAAGAAGCTCATTCTTCGATGTATGCTATGCATCCAGGGAGCACCAAGATGTATCGAAACCTGAAAGATATGTATTGGTGGCCTGGAATGAAGAGGGATATAGCTGAGTTTGTTCTGAGGTGTCCTGTGTGTCAGCAGGTCAAGGCTGAGCACCAGAATCCTGCAGGAACAATGCAACCCTTACCCATACCACAGTGGAAGTGGGACCATGGACCTTGTTGTTGGCCTACCTAGGACAAACAAAGGACATGATTCCATTTGGGTAGTTGTTGATAGGTTGACAAAGACAGCGCATTTCTTACCTGTCAAAACAACCTATTCTGCTGAAAGGTTATCCCAGATATATGTTCAAGAGATAGTGCGGTTGCACGGAGTTCCTGTCACTATAGTTTCTGACAGAGGTCCCCAGTTTACAAGTCGCTTTTGGGAACAGTTACACAGAGCCCTAGGCACCAAGCTAAGGTTTAGTACAGCCTTTCATCCCCAGACTAATGGACAGTCAGAAAGAACTATACAGACCTTAGAAGATCTGTTGAGAGCATGTGTTCTCCAGTTTACCGGGAGTTGGGATCTACATCTAAGCTTGATAGATTTTTCCTATAACAATAGCTATCAACATAGCATTGATATGGCACCATATGAAGCCTTATATGGTAGACGTTGTAGATCACCCTTGTGTTGGTATGAAACTGGTGAGCACCAGTTGTTAGGCCCTGATCTGGTGCAGCAAACTACAGAAAAGATTAAAGTAATACAACAACAGCTTAAGACTGCACAAGATAGACAGAAATCATATGCCGATAAACGTCGTAGACCCCTAGAATTCCAGGTTGGAGACAGAGTGTATCTCAAGGTCTCACCTTGGAAAGGAGTCCTTCGTTTTGGAAAGAAAGTAAAGTTAGCTCCTAGATTTATGGGACCTTATCCAATTGTTGAAAAAGTTGGAAAGGTGGCCTATAGACTAGAGTTACCTCAGGAGTTGCAGAAGCTGCACCCTGTGTTTCACATTTCCATGCTGAGGAAATGTCATCCAGATACCGAGTCAGTTCTACAACCTATGGAAGTAGAATTGAATGAAGATATAACGTATGAGGAGGGACCAGTGTCAATCCTCGATAACAGAACTAAAAAGTTAAAGAAGAAGGATATAAGCCTTGTAAAAGTCCTCTGGAACCATCGTGGTGTTGAAGAAGCCACTTGGGAACTAGAAGATGAAATGAGAAGAAAATATCCTGCTCTTTTCTTATAATATGCTTTATCGATTTCGGGGACGAAATCCTTTTGAAGGGGTAAAGAATTTGTAACATCCCTGACCTGGGTTATGACCTAACCCTGGAAGTTTTGCCTAAATATGTAATTAATATACTTGTAAACACTCCCTGGCATGTAATTAAGTTCCTCAGGAACATTTACTTTCAATTTTGCTCCTTTTTGTATAAAGTTGTAGCATTGTGTTGTATGCAGGGACCTATGTGCAAATTACCCAGTTTAAGGGTTGAACTTGCAAAATTCACAAGATAAGATGTTCCTTTGATGTTGAGACATCATGAGAATGGTTATGGTAAAGTTTGAGGGATTTCCCAAGCTTGAGCACCAAGGTGCAGCTGTGGAAGCAATTCCCATGCTTAGAAACCCTAATTTGGGGTAAAGTGCAATTTACCCAAATTGAGGGGTCCAAGTTGTAATTCTTAATATCTAGAACATCTTTTATGACTCTTGTCATCATTTAGAGTAGAAATGATGAAAGGGATACATCATTTAATAATCAGATGAGAAAAATGATCTTTGTGATAGAAATCACCTAAAATGGGTATGAAACCCTTTCATGTATGTACCCTAGTTGAAGGTTGGATTCCTTTACCCCTAGATCTTGAGATTTCATGAGATTTGCATAAGGATAGATAGGTTTGGTCGTGCCTTTGAGCAAGGAGGGACCTACATGTGAGTTCCAATCTTGTGAGGTCCTTAGGGTGTAAAAGAGGCTAAAAGTATATAAGCCCTTTTCCCTTACAATTAAGTGAACGAACTTTCTTTCCTTCACTTCTCTTCCTTTCTTGCTCAAACGACCAAGGGTAGCTCTGGAGCTCAGGGGGGGACGACCAACCTGTTCTAGGTAAGAGAACCCCACCTTCTAGCTCGAATTCATGGAGGAATTCACTTTCTAAGGTTGGTTTTATGGTTAGCTTACTTAGTCTTCTTGTTCTAGCCGACCAAAGCAACGTTTCCTTGGAGAATTCACCTCTGACCAAGTTGTGGAAGCTCAAGGACGCCATTAAAGCTTGGAACTTGAAGTCTTGGAGCTCTAAGATCAACCTTTAGGCGGGTTTTATAACTCTAAACTTATGCTTTATATGTATGCTCAATTCTTGCAATTTACTTGGTAAATTCTCCTTCTACCATCCTTCTTCCTTGCACGTTCGCAAGCAAATCAGTGGAGAAACCGACCTTGCTAGAGGTTGAAGATGAGGGGCGTGGTTCCCTATGTTACTTTTTCAAACGACCATGGACCCTTTTGGTCCAAACGGTTGCAAACCGTTTGGGTTCAAACGGTTTCAAACCGTTTGCTCTCAAACGGTCTTGCAAGACCGTTTGGATTGAAACGGTCTCAAGACCATTTGAAAGAGTTGACCAAGGGACGACCGTTTGAGGGTCTGTTCCTAACATATTGAATTTCATCTCTGCAAAGAATCAAAGTCTAATTCTTAACCAATTGAGAGTTGAAGGCACTTCAACATGAAACCCTAATTGGGTGAAAAAGTGCTGATTTAACATATAGATCTTGTTGAGTTTTGGGTTGAAGGACCCAAACGGTCTCAAGACCGTTTGGGGATTCCTCCAAACGGTCCTAAGACCGTTTGGGCACAACTCAAGACCGTTTTAAGGTCTAGGGTTGAGTTAATCTAATGGTTTGAGGGTCCAATTGTAGGAAATTAATGAAATTGATGAAAATTGCTGATTTTGACCTAATTGGACTTCAACCTTAGTCAAAATGACTTGGATTTTGGTCAAACTTTGGGCAAACGGTCTAAAGACCGTTTGGATGATGTCCAAACGACCTCAAGACCGATTGGGCCAAGTTTGAGCCCAATTGGAGGTCAATTGATAGGTTCAACCTTGAATTGATTCACATTGTTGAACATTGATGACCAATCGATTTGAAACCCTAATTGAGGAGGATTGAACCCTAATTGGCTTGCAATTGAGGGTCAATTGGATGTCTAAGTGGTTAAGGCTAACCCTAATTGACTCAATTTATAAGTGGTTAGCATAAGCTTTAACCAATTGAGGGCTTCAACACACATATCCATGAACATTGGTGACCTTTGAACCCCTTTGGAGGTCCAAACAGTTTGAGCCCATTTGGACCAAACGGTCTCAAGACCGTTTGGGCTCAAACGACCTCAAGATCGTTTGGTCCAATCGGTCTCAAGCAAGTTTGATCAAACGGTTTCAAACCGTTTGAAGCTCCAAACGGTTTGGAAGTCAACCCTTCCAAACGGTCTTCACCTCCAAACGGTCTCAAGACCGTTTGGGTGGTTGAAACCGTTTGAAGGTTGAAACCGTTTGGAGACTGGTGATGGTTTGTACTTAACCATTTGATGGTGTAATTAGCTCAATGATGATCCAATCTAAACCCTAATGGTAACCTAGGTCATTAAGGGACTATGTGATTAGTGAGTTAACCCATGATGGTAATCATGTGGCAAATTACCAAAATACCCTTGAGGGGTCTAAAGGGGTAAAACCTTGTTCTAATCAAACCCTAATCACATGATGTCGATGTTTTGGATCATGTTAGTCAATGGAGACTTATCTCAACCTGATCTAGAGTGGTGTTGTCACCATCTACTAGTGAGAGGAGAGAGGAAGTATTTCTAGAGAGAAAGTATCCTAGAGAGAGAAAGTACCCCTTTTAGGAGGAAACTCTAGTGAGATACTTCAATTACACATGATTGTGCATGATTAGGGAATGACCCACCTATGTGAGGTCATGGAAACCCTAAATATGATATCTAATGGATCTTAATCTTAATTAAGAGTCTTAATGATGATGTTTCTCTTACATGATGATGTAATGAGTACCATTCACCATGGTGTGAATAGTAAACCCTAATTTTAGGGTGATGACTTGAAAGATGAATAGTAAACCCTAAATTGTTGAATTGTTTACTATTATCTGTTGAACTAACCATGCAGGTTATTATGAGATGATGGTCATACCCAGGTATGAAATACCATGTTATATTCATTGAAAGCATGTCTTAAGCTTTATGAATAGTGAATCATCTTGATGCATTGCTAAGTGACATCTTTTGTGATTTATGGGTTGTAAGAGCCATAAACACCATCAAGGTCATGCTTGACAGATGACTTGTGATGAGATAATTGAGAACTGGTAATTGAAATGAGTTAGGCCTGCTACATTTTAGTATTCTCATATATAGCTGTGATGCTAATGTTTTTGTATGATGATATGAATACTGAATGTACCTAACTAATCAAGTGAAATGTAGAGCCCTGATCATAGATCCATCATTGTCAGAGTCTAAATGATGGTGAAATAGGTTTTCCTCAGGGAACTCCTGGATCACATACTTTTGAGTATGTGGGGTACATGGATGTGTAGAACCTTACATCCTAGTGTAGGTATTTGATGTAGATTCTTGTAGTCTGTCATACCTTCACTATAAAAGAAAAGGTGAGAGGATGATGTAGATTCTAGTAGTCCATCAGACCCCACCATAAAGTCCTAAAGGTGAGATGTATATCTACACTCCCTTAAAGACACAAATACCGTATCGGTGAAAGGTAAACAAGAAATCTTCCGATAGCGAAGAGAGTACAGAATGCCACTGTAACTCTAAAAATAGCGAAGGACCAGAGTACCCTGGTGAGCTATTACAAAGACATCCCGCCAGATGTCAAACAATCAATCCTCTAATTGACTGAGGAAGATGAGGTCATAAGAATCCGGCTCTTTTAATGACCTAGTATGATACCGAGGCGACTTAATAGTGATCGGTTGGAGTATGAGTGGTATACCTCATCTCCACAGGGCATAACAATAATATTTGAAAAACATAATCAACAGCGTAGTATATCTGTTAGAGTTATCTACGAGTTATTTGATTGATGTTACCTTCAATAGCATAGATGTTCTCATATTTTAATATTGATTGAACTCTTGCTTATCATCAGAACTGCTAGTCAATATCTTGAAGGCTCTTATTGCTTTAGTTATTCCTTACTTTGATTATAAAGCCTAGTGGAGAGTTATAACTCTCGCTGGGGCAATTATGTATAATTGTCTCACCCCGTAGACTTCTACTTTTAGGTGGTCGTCGAAGACGGAGGAACAAGAACTCTGGTGACCAATCCCAGCAACAGCAGCATCAGGAGCAGTAACTATCTCAGGTGGAGATCTAGCCTGCTTCATGGTGTAGATAGAGTCAAGTCCTATATGTCCTCTGTACTCTCAGGTCTTGGAGTGTTTTGGAGTATGAACTCTTGATAATTTTTGTATCATGTTGTATAAAATTACTCAAGAAGTAATTGTCAGTGATGTAAACAGTTAAATCCTTTTCTATGGAAAAGGTTTGTGGTTTTAGGCTCTTGTCTCGAAAAGTTTTAATTTCCCGTGATTTTTGTCTTCCGCTGTTTACCGATTGCTTCCGCACATGTTTAACTCGGGATTAATTCGTGGTTTGGAGATCGGAGCCCACACTTCCGATGAGTCATCCTCTAAGAAGAGGAAGGAACCTAAAACCTCTGAGGTACCTGATCCCAATAGTGTGGCCAGAGAAAGGTGGGAAGAATAAAAGAAAATACTTCTAGACTTCATGGAGACCCTTTCCCTAAAAGGAACCCATGAACCTAGTTCATCTAGGAAGAAGGAGGTGATTGTGTTAGATTTCATTAAGCTCAATCATGATACCTTTTTGGGGGTGGACCAGCTTGAGGTCATGGATAAGGATGAGGCCTAGATCTTGTCTATGGAGAACACATTCCATACCCTAGAAGTACCTGGTGAGAAGAAAGTCAAATTTGCCACCCATCTTCTTAAGGGAGGGGGGAAATCTGATGGGAAAACTATAATGGGAATATGGGAGAAGAAGTAGATAACATGGGGTGGGAAGCCTTCAAGACCCTCTTCACCAACCGTTTTATGCCTATAGATGAAAGGAAGAGGAAGGAGAAAATGGATACTGAGCTCAAGCAGGGTAGTCTCTCTGTGGCTGATTACATTCGAAAGTTTAGGCTTCTAGAACGTTATGCTCCCATTAAGAGTGAAGATCGCCTAGTGGAGAACCATTTTATGCCTATAGATGAAAGGAAGAGGAAAGAGAAAATGGATACTGAGCTCAAGCAGGGTAGTCTCTCTGTGGCTGATTACATTCGAAAGTTTAGGCTTCTAGAACGTTATGCCCCCATTAAGACTGAAGATCGCCTAGTGGAGCATTATGTCGACTACCTTGCCACCCATATGAAAAACCTAGTTACATCCTCCCATCACAGAAGCATAGATGAAGCCCTAGATATGGCCCTCAGGTAGGAAAGAGAACAGGGTCTGCAGAAGCCTTCCAACATGGGATACTTAGGGTTAACCACCACCGAAGAGGATAAGTCTAGAAAGTTCCACCCTGGCCATAACAATAAGGGATCAGGAAAAGGAGGAGGTTCAGGAAAAAGAGGATAGAACAGCAATCAGCTGAGGGACTATCACAACAAATGTAAAACCTATGGATGAGGGTGTGATGGACCTTGTTACTATACCAAGCCGGTCTGCTACAACTACAAGAATGAGGATCATTTCCTCACCAAGTGCCCTACTTCGTCTATCCTTGGTAAACCTCCAACAGGTGCTCCACCCTCTCAGGGACACCGCAACACCAGAGTATTTGCAATGATGATAGAGGAAGTAAAGGCAAATCCCAACCAACTTGTTGAAGGTAACCAAAATCTTTTCATAAATCTAATATCTGTACAAATGCCTTTGAATTATTCATAATATAATTATCATGTAGAGGCACTGTATTGTTAAATGATCATCCTGTTAAAGCTTTATTCGACTATGGATCCATAAATACATTTATTTCTTGAAATTTGGCATCTATGTTACATCTACATATAAGGGACTTGGGATATATCCTCAATGTTTCTACTCCCAGTGGAAAAATACTCACTAACCTATAGAAAATTGATGTCCTACCTCTAAAATTTGAAAATCATGATATGCCCTTCGAATTTATTCTCTTAACCATGGAAGACTTTGATATTATACTTGGTATGGATTGGATAGACACATATCATGCTCACATTGACTGTAGAAATAAGATGGTAGTTCTCTCTCAGCCTCATTCATGTCCTATGGTGATCCCTCAGGGAAGCAGATTCTGTAATAACATTATAATTTCTTCTCTTAAAGCTAAAAAGCTCATTTCTAAAGGATGTAAAGACTTCCTCGCATTAGTCTTAGAGACCAGTCCTAACAACAGGCTTGTAGAAAGACTGGAGGTGGTACATGATTTTCTTGACGTATTCCCAGAGGAGCTTCCTAGACTGCCTCCAAATAGATACATTGAGTTCTCCATAGACCTTCTTCCTAAAACCACTCCAATTTCTAGCACACCATATGGGATGGCTCCTACTGAGCTTATCAAGTTGAATAAATAGTTGCAAGAACTTCTTGATAAGGGTTTTATCCATCCTAGTGTTTCCCCTTGGGGTGCGCCCGTTCTCTTTGTAAAAAAGAAAGACAGTTCTATGCAAATGTGTATTGATTATTGCATGTTGAACCAAGCCACTATAAAAAAACAAGTTTTTTTCTCCCTCACATTGATGACCTCTTTGATCAGCTTCATACTGCCAAAGTTTTCTCAAAAATTGATCTTCGCCCTCACTACCATCAACTTAAAGTCAAAGGTTTTGATATTTCTAAAACTAATTTTTGAACTCATTATGGGCATTACAAATTCCTAGTTATGCCATTCAGGTTGACCAACATACTTGGTGTATTCATGAACCTGATGAACAAAGTCTTCCAACCTTATCTTAATGAGTTTTTGGTCATCTTCATCGATGATATCTTGATCTATTCTAATTCAATGGAAAAACATCGGGAACACTTGCGAGCAGTTCTGGACATTATTTGAGCCCAGAAATTTTATGCAAGCTTTCCAAATGTGAATTCTAGATTGATAAAGTTATGTTTCTTGGACATGTAATTTTTTAGGGTAACATATCTATTGATCCCACCAAAGTCTCTATTGTACTTGATTGGCAACCTCCTCAAAATCCTTTTAAAATCCAAAACTTCTTGGGTCTAGCCAGATATTATCGTCGCTTTATCCTGAACTTCTCCAAAGTGGCACTTCCTCTGACTAAGCTAACTTGGAAGGACGAGCACTTCATTTGGTCAGCTGCTTGTAAGCCTAGTTTCTAGGAATTAAAGCAAAAGTTGACATCGACTCATGTTCTAGTCCTACTATCTGGCAATGAAGGGTTTGTGATATTCACTGATGCTTCAAGAAATGGAATATGATGTGTCTTGCAACAACACAAAAAAGTGGCGGCCTTTGCATCCAAACAGCTAAAACCCAATGAACTTAATTATCCCATGCATGATTTGGAACTAGCTATAATCATCCATGCTCTTAAAATCTGGAGGCACTACTTGTACGGGGCGACCTTTGATATCTTCACTGACCACAAAAGCCTGAAGTACATCCTGACACAAAAGGATCTGAACCTGTGTCAATGTCAATGGACCTGAAGGACTATGATTTTACTATCGGATACCATCCAGGAAAAGCTAATGTAGTCGCTTATGCTCTTAGCAGAAAAATGGCAGTCTCTTCATCTGTGTATGTTCCTGAGTGGAGGAATATGGAGGACCTAGTGGGTTGGAATCCACAATTTCTGTCTGATTGTGTACATATCAACAACATCTCTATCATGCCTGATCTACAGTGTGAACTTCTCAAGGCATAGAAAACTAGTCCCAATATTGAAGAACTCTCAAGTCTCCTGTGTAAGCCTCAAAAATTTTATCTGTGGGTCTCGACGGTGGTCTTTGATACAAAATCCGTATGTGGGCTCCTGAGCAGACAGTTGTGAAGACAAAGATTCTCAGTGAGGCACATGGGTCAAAGTACCAATTCATCCCGGCACGACCAAGATGTACAAAGACCTACAATGTCAGTTCTGGTGGAGGGGCGTGAAGCGTGATATTTGCGAATTCATGTCCAGATGTCTGACATGCTAGAGAATCAAGGCCGAGCACCAGACCCTGGGTGGTCTATACAACCCCTTAAAATCCTAAAATGGAAATGGGAACACATCACTATTGATTTCATGGTGGGGCTACCCAGGACCAAGAAGGGATAGGACGTTGTATGGGTTATAGTGGATGGTCTCACAAAGTCAGCTCATTTTCTCCCTGTGAAGACTACTACAAAAGTTTTTGAGATGGTCGACCTCTATATACGAGAGATAGTATGTCTACATAGAGTTTCAACATCCATTGTCTCGAACAGGGACCCAAAGTTCACTTCAAAGCTATGGAAGCAAGTTCAAGAAGAACTAGGCACCAAGTTGAACTTCAGTACAGCATATCATCTGTAGACAGACAGGCAGTCAGAATGTACAGTACAGATTCTAAAAGATCTTCTGCAAGCTTGTGTTCTTGATTGGGAAGGATCATGGGACCACTATTTTCCTTTAGGTGAATTTGCATATAAAAAATAGCTATCAGGCGAGTATTGGGATGCCTCCCTATGAAGATCTATATGGTCGACCGTGTAGATCTCCACTACACTGGGATGACCGTCGGAGAACACATCTTGATGAAATATGAGGAGATATAGTTGTATACAGACAGAGTTGCACTGATCAGGCAAAGGAAGAAGCGGACATAGGATAGGTAGAAAACTTATGCAGATGCTCATAGGTAGGAATGTCAGTTCAAGGAAGGTGATCATGTATTTCTGAAGATATGATGATGTTCACAAATCATATCACCTTTTGGATCATGTTTGGTTGCATATCCATGTTGTTTTGACTCAATTATCACTCTCATTCATGCTAGATTCTATATTTTTAGCTATTCTTACTTATCTCATGGTTTTGGATTGTAGGTACTACATATTGCAATGAAAATATGAGGAATATATCATATTATCTTTTATTGTATCACTCCTCAAGTATCTACATGTTTTGGGGTTTGAAATTGTGCAAATACCAGTTTTTACGACATGTAAATCAGACCTACACACTGAAAGTTATGAGCAGAATACACAACAGCCCAGAACAGTGAGGTGCACGCCGTGCACCTGGGTATGACGAACTAATTGAAAGTTTCTGGAAAGTTACACGGAATGCACCTGAGAGCCAAAAATTTCTGGAAAGTTGCACGACGTGTATTCCTTTAGCGCACGCCGTGCACATTGCATTCTGGAGTAAAGTGAAAGTTTCTGTAAAGTTACACGGCGTGCATTTCTTCAGTGCACGCCGTGCACAATGCATTCTGGAGCAAACTGAAAGTTTTTGGAAAAGTGCACGGCGTGCACTTTGGGTGCACGGCGTGCACCTGACAGTTTCAGCATTTTGTAAAATATGAGTTTTTGTTTAAAACGAAGTGGGAACTTAATGGGTGGTTCTGCCCAGTCATTTATGAATGTTTCCTCATCCCAGAGCAAGCCTAGAGCAGAGGAGGGCGATTTTGAGGAGATCAAGGGTGGTTTCTTGGGAAAGGAGTCCATTTCTTCTTCTCTTCTTCTCCATTGTCTTCTCCAAGGTGCAGCCACGCTTCCCCAACTTCGTGCAACTTCTCGGGAGAGGAGCCAGTCCATTTTGGAGCAGATTTGGGAGTGGAATTTCGTCCCCAAGACGGAATTCTACTTCTCTTGGGTTACACTTTCAATTCTCCTAGATTTTCCTTCTCTAAACCATGTTAAACTCTGAAAATTCTATAGCATTTCTGCAATACATGATCATGGACGAGTAGAATCCGAATCTTGGACATGGGAGAGTAACTCACATGTCATAGCTTGTATGAACATACGAATTTCATACTAAATGTTAGTTTCTTGCATGTTCCAAGAGTTACTTCAGATCTGAAATGCTTGTTTGTGTGATTGGCCATCATACTTACATGTTTTATGCTTTCTTTCATAATCTGAGAAGATGTGTTTGAGAGTATGGTGTTACTCTTTTGGCAACTTGTCCTTGACCGTGAGAGTGGTTGGGATTAAATTGAGGAGCAAGGTTTGTGATTCAAAATGAAATACATGCACGAGAGTGATGTATGGAGTTAGAATCATCATTACTTCACCGGGAGGTGAGTGATGACTACAAACCTCCTTTGCAAGTTAATTAACATCTTCAAATTCATATTTTAATATAAGCTATGATGTGATAGTTAAATCCCAAGTCTAAGATCCTTCCAAATCTGAATCTTAACCTTTCTTAAGTGAAAATTTACTGTTTTGTTTTAAATTTATAATTTAGTTGTTCTAATCCAATCATCTTATATACAATGATCTAGATTATTGAAAATCATAACTCTTGCGCCTAACTAACCAACACTCCTTGTGTTCGACCTTGACTAAAACTACTCTCGTATACTTGCGGGATATAGCTAGTTGAGTAAAAGATCATTCTTAATGATTGAAACTCGTTAGTGTAAACAACCAACATCTGACCTATTTGAGCTTTGGCCAAGAATAAAGGAAAGCTCAATCCTCATTATGTTGGACCCTTTGAGATTCCAGAAAGGGTTGGTGAATGTGCCTATCATCTTGCTTTGCCACCTCAGTATAGCGCCATGCATAATGTACTTAATGTATCTAATTTGAAGCCTTATGTCAAAGACCCTAGTCACATTCTGAATCATGAGTCTCTTGAATTGAAAGATGATATGTCTTATACTGAGTCCCCAGTCTGGATTCTTGATGTCAAGATAAAGGAGCTTCACAATAATCAGCATATAGATATGGTAAAAGTTCTCTGGAGCCACCATGATCAACCTGATTCCACCTGGGAGCTCAAGTTCGATGTCGAGAAGAAATATCAGCACTTGTTTCAAGCTACTTGAATTATGGGGACAAAATTCTTAATAAGGAGGAAAGAATGTGATAGAGTGAGTTTTTACTTATATTTTCTCTCTCCTATGATTTTGTTATTTCTAATAATACTCTCAACCCTTTCCCTTACTTAATTGATTAAAAGTGATTATTTACTTCATAAAAATCCAAACCCTAATTGCATAGTAGATGAAGTCCGTGTATTAGGGTACATGGTTAATTTATATAACAAACATTCAAGTTTTACCCTCAATTTTATACCATAGTAGGGGAATGACATCTTGAAGCTCCACCTAAAATTTCATTACAATTGGATGAAGCAATTAGGAGTTATGAGCAATTAAAATTGATGTACATTATTTCATTTATTTAGCCCTAAGACCTAAGTTTCCAATTATATGTGACATTTATTTGTCACACAACCTTAGTTAATGTCCAGGGTGCGGACCACTTATGTGGCCTCACACCCTAGCCATCCAATCTAATCAGTCATGGATCAGATAGGAGGGACGGTAGGGATTTCATCCCTAACCTCCCCTGAGGCTTGGGATTGACCCCAACAGTACAGCCGACCCAACCATGACCTCACGCACCCAACTCCGGCATCACCTATGTGAGATTTTTGGAGGATGATCTCCTCTCACCAAAATGAACCGAACAATCCCCACCATGTCACCTCTACTCCCTGGTCAGCGAGAACGACCCCCCTTCTTTCTCATTGCTCTCACCTGGCGGCCGCGCCCATATTAGGGCTTCTCTCTATGCCCCATCTCCAGACTATTTAAGAGTCCCATTAGCACCACCTACCATCCTTTGATCATTAATCACCCTTAATTGCACTGAGTGGAGTCACCACCATCCCGAACCTAAACCACCTCACCTCACCTGACCCTAACCTCCTCCTTCACTCCTGAAGCCTTTGCCTTCCAATCCACTGAGACCACATCCTCCTAGGACCTCGACGAGGTGACCAAAACCTCCTATTGGAGTTGCAAAGGTCCAGAGCCCTGGGTCAATGAGCTGATGCAACTGAGCTCCAGAGCTCCATCGCTGTTGAGGTCGGGACAATCTTGAGTCACGGGGAGCGATCACAGAGCATTGTGAACCACGTGCAGAGCTTCTTGACCCCTCAATCCAACCTGAGGGTAGGTAAAACCAAAAGACCCCATTTCCATTTCATAACCATCTTTCGATCTAATCTAGCGCTATGGCTCCTATCCGGCAAACCTCTTGGGCTCATTGAACTCGGGGAGATCCTACGAATGGAACCTACTCACCCTTATGCAATTAGAAACCACCTAGCTACCCTAAACCATCACCACCTCTGCCTACATCCATCACACTCTGCTTCCATGGCACGAGCAATAATCAAATGGATGGGTTACCTATTTTACCCATGCCCTATCATGAGATGCATTTGACCCCCTGTGGGAATTTGCATCCTTCGCACCTGGCCTTGACCCTATTGACTGTGGCTAGCTCACGGGTTAAGGAGAGGATCTACGGAGCTAGATCCTCTTTGGATCCACAAGGTCAGCCACCCTATTTCTTTTTTTATTTTTGTTTTAATCTTCTATGAATTACACGATTGGCCAGTCTTGCAAAACCCTTTATAAATAGCTCCCATGTTTGAAAAATTCCCAGAAAATACCCCTATTCTTAGAAAAATGAGGAGAGCCTATATAAATTATCACCTATACCTAAATACAACCCTAGATCGATGTATTCTTTTATGACTTTGTGTTATGTCCTTTTTAACTTTAAGTTGTGGGAAAAAATATGAAAATAAATGACATATTTTGTAAAATCTTGAAGTATCGGATCTTACCCTGATTCCCTTGACTCAAAATCCTAAAATGATGATCAATAATAGGTTCACATTAATATCACATTAAGTGACCCTTATTTCTCTCTCTTCTAATAATGGTGATTAAAGGAAGAAACAGTTATCCAATATTCCTGATTCACTCTCAAATCCTAAAATGAGAATCCTCCCTCCAAATACTATGATCCGAACCAATGACACTAAATGGAAACCCTAGTGAGTAAAAACCCTAATATGAGGTGTTGACAACACATAATGACATTAGGTATTTATTTCCTTTCAGGGTGATCTATTTATTGTTCCTCTAGACTCTTGGATTCTATATCTGATCAAATATGTACGTGGTATTTATTAAGTATAAGACTAATTTTCATGATTGCATAAGATATGATGTATCTTGGGTGACTTATTTGCTATACATTGTTGGATGATTACTATTACTTAAGATTCGCCAAATCTAAATGGAGCATAAATGAATTGTTGATGAGTTGTAGTTACTAGAAAAAAAATGGCCCAATATGTATGTATGATATATTTCCTAGCATGGATGTATGATGAATTGCCCATACTAGATGTATGATAAAGTAATTTTCCCATACTAGATGTATGATAAGTGCTAATAGAATTTGTAGTACAACTGCATCTAATGATATGTGATAACACCTAAATGTATGCATTTATGCTAAACATTTAATTATGGTTTTGTGTCACCAATAGCCTTAATATACCCAAAATAACCCATGTTTCTTATCTTTTAATAATTTATGTCTTTTCTTAGATAAAGTTGCTCAACTAGACAATTTTGGGACTTGCAGGCACCGAACCTGAAAAGACATCTATTCTCCATGATTTCTCCCCAACGCACAGTTTTTGCAGCAACTAGACTCCCACCTGTCATGATCGTGGTGGACTAAGCATCGCACTATGTGCACCAGCTTAGGAGTCGATGGTCCTACTCAGAATGCATCCTCACCAATAAAAAAGGCTCATCGACGTGGGCCCCTCAACCACTAGTAATACCCCCCAGGATGGGTTCATTCCATAATACAGTGACTGCGGCTAAGAAGAAGTAACCTCGACCGCAATCGAGGTACATCCTCCTCGACTGTGACCGCAGCCAAGAAGAAATAACCTCAACCACGATCGAGGTACTTCTTCCTTGACCGCGACCATGACCGCAATCTCGACCGCGTCCGCGACCATGATCTCGACCTCGATCGTGACTGCGACCATGACCTCGACTGTGATCGAGGTACATCTTTCACGACCATGACCTTGGCCTCAACTATGACCGCGGGGTGCACCTTGACTGCGACTGAGCAAGACCACGGTCTGGATCAATACCTCAACCATTTCACCTATAAATATACACCCCTTGCAACCTTAAGAGGGGTTCCGCACCTTGGGGAGTTCCATCTACCTGTTTGGATCTGGGGAGTTTTCCAGTTGTTGGTTCCGACCCAGTGAGGTTCACAGAGCCCAGTGGGAGAGTCTGGAGGTTTGAGAAGGCCAAAGTGTTTGTCCTACGCCCATCTCTTCAGTTAGCTTCCATCCATTATCACTCCCACCTTTGTTTACCCATTCCCCACCATTTCCAACCATCTTCCACCTCCATTCATCTACCGAGTTGTTGTTTGGGACATATCTAGAGAGAAAGGAGGCCAAAGACTCCATAAGATAAAGGAGGAAGACTAAAAGACGAGATCCGCCTTATGTAGAGGCTAAGGAGCGAGAGCCACCTCTCCTCTACAGGCTAAATCTCTTCTTCTTCTCCTTTCTTCTACTATTCTCCTTAGTTTCTATGCAATGATGTTCTTTCATCTTTGTTCAGTGCCAACTATGCTTGTTTATGGCTAGTTGAGCCCCTTCTTGGCTATGTAGCCCGTTTTGGGCATATTTATGTACTTTTTCCTTAAGCAAGTAGATTTAATTTAGATCTAATATGTTAGTTGTACTATCTTCTCTTTCTGGTGATGATTGCTAATTTGGTTGATCTCTTTCTTGTTTGAACTGCTATTTCTACCTATATCGAGAGATTTGTTGTAGAAATAGATAAGAGAAGATAGTTTTGATTGGATTATGAAAGGAGGATGGTTCAAGGTCATCTGTTCCTAACATCCCAGAATATTCTAGACCTGAGAGGGTATCTAGAATATTCTAGGATGTTGGTTTGTCATCCTCGAGAGAGGTTTTCACATCATCGATGGGTTTTAGTCACGCTATGCGAGAGTGAGTGGGATGACCTCACAGGAATAGATACCATGGTGCATATTATGTTTGAATGTAGGTTACTTGCTGAGGTGTTCAAGGGTTGTCTACGCCCAAGAACGGGTGCATAGACTGCCCAACTTGTGGTTACATAGTCGGGAACTCCTCTCTGATTTAGTAGAATCCTACGAACTCTGTTTTCTTTTCTTTATTTTGTTTTAATTCGTGACAACCTGCTAGACTAGTTCTAGCCCCTTACTTTCCCAACTATCGTCTTGGCTTATCTGACTTAAGAATGAAATCTCAAGCATCCTAAACGTCACCACATCCATGTGTTCGACCCCATATATCTACTTCAACCCCATAATAAAAGTTGTGGGGGTCCTTGAAGGTTCTGTGTTATAAATTTAAAAGTTCAATACCTTATGAATCCGCCTCCCTTTCGGACGCGCGATTTGAGCCGATCAATATGTCTAAAAGATGTGTTTACTTGATTTTATGCCTTATATAATGGTTTTCTCTTATTTCTTTTGTTTATTCAATTATTTGAATAATGCAATCATAGTAGTGTATTTTGAGCCACGTACCAACTTATGTTGATGATTTTGTTTCTCGTATTATCTAGATACAAGGGACAAATAATGCACCTCAAAGAACCTGAAGCTATCAAATAAATGATCATGGAGGATAGACTAGATAGATTTCCATTCCTTATCTCTTTTTTAGTTAGATAGTTGCTTTTTCTACTAGATGTTGTATAGGATTCCCCATATCCTATGTATTTTTCATTTCATAAGAACTATTTCTTCCTTTTCCTAAATAATATGTATGACTTCTATTATCTCTAATGAATGTTGTTTGTGTGGCTAAATCAATGATTATTGTGAACACGATCTGGCTTCTTTTTTAAAATAGTTAGCAATCACGATCTCTTATATTTTTACCTTGTGACATCTTTAGATATGAGTGCACGCATATCTGAGAATGTCACTAAGGAAAGTATGTAAAAATTGGGGTCGCCACAATAAACCTTTATTTAGTGATCTATATTTTCCAAAAGAAAAATGAGGCCATAATTTGAAAAAATCTCACTATTATCACATTAAACACATGTGATGTTTATTTGGCCAAAACTTGGTTAGTAAACAGACCAATTTTTCCCACAACCCTCAAGTATGACATTACTCAACAACTAGGCTAGGTTTGATGAAATTAAATTGCAAATAAATAATAATAGGTTTCAAACAATGCTTAATTTAGTGGAGTTTGCTTTGAACATTACATTTGGGGTCTAAAGGTCACCTTAGGTTCTAATTGATGCATGGAGGTTTGAGATTTGAAATCTTTGGTTTCTAGTTAAGTACTTTCATAAGATTGTATTTTAAGAGTGTTATAGTTCAAGTTCTAACAATGTAGTGTATAACAATTTTACCCTCATATAGCACCAATGTGCATACATTTGGAATAAAGTCACCAAAAACCTTGAAGTCCATTCACTTACAAGTGACTCCCATGGTCAAATAAACAAATTTACAAAAACACATCCTTATTTCAATTTATAGCTTCTTAGTATGTATAAGAAGCATAAGATTGTAGGGAAAATCATGCATAGATATAGGCAGTGGAAACAAAAATTAAATGTCCATTTCTAAAAATAGCAAGATCACATAAACAACAATGTATCTAGGAAGGAAGGTTTGCAAGGTTATACTTGGTCCTGAAACAAGTCCAACGACATTACCCTTATAGTAGCAGCTTCTTCTTTAGGCAACATCACACTGCTTCAGCAATAGCAACACTCGAACAATCGTCTCCACCAGCCTCCTGGCCTAGCTACCACGTACGGTGGTTGACAGAGTTCTCCTAGAGGCAGAAGTCTCCCACCTCTAGAATAGTCCATGCGGACCACGGGAATTTCACATTGCACTACCAAAGCCAACAGGAAGGAGTTTTCCCTTTCAAACATCAACTGCTAGAGTTGATACGCACTCCCACAATTATCTCTCCCTTTCTATCCCTCCCTTTATCTGGTATGACTTGCTTGGGCTCTCTATTGGTTACCCCAACTAGAGAGGACAACAATTATCAGAGCCAACTATTATATTCTGAGAAGCCACCAGTACCCCTCCATTTATAAGAGAGGCAAGGGTCAGGTTCCCAGTCAGTGTGGGAGTCAAAACGTATGGATTCATGAATCTTTTAGAACCTACTCACCACAAACCAGTTAGTTTGCATTCCCAAGTGGTTAGTTTGTCTAGTTTCCTATTCTGAATCACTTTGGTATTCAATGTAGGATTAATGTGCAACATGATGTCAACACCAATCCTTGATCCACTTGAATTGACCATTAAACCAGGCAACCCACATGATGAACCAGTCGGTTCACATCACCAACCGGTCGGTTGGGTCTTGTGAACTGGTTGGTTCGGACCCTGGTTCAGCCATTGATCAGCCAATGTTGATTCCAATTGACCTGACACTCCAACCGATTGGTTCAACACTTAAACTGGTTAATTCAGAGTCCAGTCGGTTAATTTTGAACCTCAGTCGGATACCTAATAACCTTTAGTAATCAATCTAAACATCACTCATGAACCTACTCCTATAGTCCAAGTGTATCCTATGTGTGTGACCCTATAGGTCCAAAATTACATTGGTCGTGAATGTCCATAACCAATGATGTCATTGCAAGTAATGAGCGGTATATAGAAACACATAATTGCCACCCAAGTAATTCAAAAAGTTGGAGAGAAACTTCAACCTAAAATTTTTTATCAGTGTTACCGTGATCGTATAGTTCCTTTGTCTCTAATATCTGGATTGAACTCGAGGCATGGAACAATCATCCTCTCAACATTCAATCCATGTTCCTTGAACTAGAGTAGACTGTCTGAGATGCATGCAAGCTCACATATCATATACTGAGTCACATGAGTATGGCCATACATTTCTCAGTCTCGCTTATCAAGAGGCCTTGGATATCAATCTCCTGTAGGAGGGACAAATCTCATCTACATCACTCACACTCAATCCCCATGTATCACAGTGCACCCGAGCACAACCTTTATGTCAACCCTTATTCAATATCATAATGGATGATGTCAAAGTACATGAATGACATGTGATGAATGTTGTGACTTCAAGCCTCAGAACCACAATCACCACTTATCACTATGAGACTTGATTCTGACTACCATTACATGGTATCCATGTATTACTCTCATGGAGGGTATGTCTGATACACTATTCTCTAACATGTATTTGTGTGCTTGACTTGATATGACATATCATGATTAATGAGAATTTTTCATCAGTCAACACACACTCTAATCTTATGTATTATTATTGCATATTTTGCTTCCACAGTAATATCTGACTAGGGACATAACAAGAATGTATGTACTTTTATCATACATATGATCTCATTGTTCAAGTCACCTACTTGAAGACAAACACCATCGAGTAACGTCATTCTTTAGACATTTACTATGTTTGTGTCATCATCTAATGAGTGAGACAAACATAATAGACATAATTACCTTTATTATTATCAAATTAGATATTTAATGCTACATACCAATCATCGTATGATTGGCTCTCTGGGTATACATACCAATAAAGACATAAATACATGATGGCCCAGTCAAGCAATATGTAAAAAATAACACTAATGCATATGTATAATAGTGATTAAACTATCATTAGTTTAAAAAAATGTTGCTAGACAAGACATGACATGGGAGTTATCACCCGTGCCCAAGAAAAAGAGATCTACTTGTCCATGGATGTAGGAAGTAGATACAAGCAGTATAAAGCATGGTTGGACATCATAAAAGAGAGAAATAAAGTTGGATGATTGTAGAATAAGTAGGATGAAGTTGTAACTCTTTTCAAGGAGTCAAAACTTCATCCTTGTCGTTGAATACTTTGTATAAGCATCACAACAATTTGGATGGAAGAGAACAACAAAGATTCATGTTGCAAATGTTATAGAAGAAGGAAGAATGAGTTTCTCTTTCAAGAAACCAAGTTTTGTCCCCTTGGATGCCTCCAAGTGCTCCTGGATCTTGTCTACTTTGGTTCAGCTCCAAATGGTTTGTAATAATCTGTGTTATCCATACCAAGATTGGTTGGGGTTGTATGTATAAGTGTGGAAGGTTACATTTGTGTTTAAGTGAAATCACTAGGTGACACAACATGTAGGTTGAACTACACTGCGTGTCACTTGTGTATGCCTTCAATTGTAACTGACATGTTGGAAGAGATACAACATGTCTTTGAGCAACATGATGTGTTGCAATATGTTAGTGAAACATAGAGCCAAGTTGACACAGTTTGTAGGAGAGTAACATTGCTTGTCACTAGAAGTCAGACACTTCTATTGAAATCTAGAATAGGTCAACACGTCGTGTAGTAGAGTAACACGGTGTGTAACTGGAAGTCATGAACTTAGGTCGATCCATGGATCTGAGCTGACATGATGTGTCATTATGTCAACACCTTGTGTTTATTGCTTGCTATAGAAATTACTTTTTTGCTATGGACACGCCATATCAAATGACCAACACGGTGTGTCGTTGGCTGCGTTTGTAGATTTATTGATATGAATATGCAAACTCTTGGGGAGTGATTTGATGGATGATATGATGGTATTTTTCTCCCTATTTTGATGCTAAAATGATGTACCTATCATCAAAACATAAAGACAATATTAAAATGGAAAATCTAGCATGATTAGAGGTGAACAAAGGTAGAAAATGGGTTGAAAATGCATGCAAGAAGAGGCATAAAGTTAACATAAATCATACACATCATACCCCACTAAGATTGACCCATTGCATGTCCTCAAGAGGAATAAACAAAACTCAAGAAAATGTAAAGCACATGCATCAATCAAATGACATATAGGAAGTATATAAAACCAATCAAAACATAATCAACAATTTTATGTTATTATCCATGAGTTCAACTGAACCACCCAAGATAGGAATTTAGTTCGACAAAAGTGGCAAAAATCTAATTGGAAGAGTCAACTAAACATCATTGAGTAGAATTTAGATGACTAAGACAAATAACTAGTGAATATCCAACCTAACAATCTCAATTATAAGGATATTAAAAGGTGAAAATTGAGTTAACATAAACAATCCAACAATGCTCTCTTTAATTTTAGATAAAGAATATCACAATGAAGCATGGGTTCTAGCATTAGATTGCTAAAATAGACTATAGGACATGTGGAATGTCGTTGGGTATACTTTACACTCTTAAAGACATAACACCTAACTGTCATGGCCAGATTGGACTTACAATAGGATAGCATGATAAGTGAATGACTTAGCCATCCTTTTTGTTACAACCCCATCTTCTATATTAACATGTCAAGTCATCCATAATTACATTCATAAAGTTCAAAGGGAAACTTAGCGTAAAAGAAAAGCGACTACCACTACAGTTAGCTTGTGAGGCAACCTCATGTGCTACATGATTCAACTTCCTACTTATATGAGTTAATCTAAAAACTAAAAAAGACCGACTGAGGATAAAGATATGGTTTAAAATGATTCCCAACTGGTCACTTCTCTTGGATGTTGAGTAAAAGGACTTCTAGACCATCATGGAGACTGTCTCCACTACAAGAGCTTTGATTCCCATGTGACTGCATGCAACTAATCCCTCCCATACTGCCAATGCTTCTGTTAGCATCGTGTCTACCGCATCCTCTTTGTTATATCCTTCAACCATGACTAGTGATCCCATAAGGTTTTTCCACACCATCCCAACTTTGGTCTTTTCCCATCTCTTCCAAGTTGCATCTGTGTTTAGCTTTGTCATCCTCAGTTCAGGAAGTCTCCACATGTGTTGATAAATGACTTGATGTTCCACAGTCGATCTCGTTCTATTGTTGTGTCCCCGGTGATCCTGCATCAGAGCTAGAAATGATATGTATGAGTACTGAATATCATGCTCCATGTCCTCAACCATACAACATGCTAAAAAGGAATATCCCAATGAACATCTAGTTGACTCGCTCCAACCTATAGCATGTTATTACCAACATTACTTTTCTCCCCATCTCTAGTATGTTGACTTCTAAAAATTATAATACACAATAACAATAAAATTAGATAAACAACATGAAATGCATTGTGATCAAAGAGATTATAGTTTCCAATGAACTGACTGTCAAACCAGATCCACAAAATTTGTACCCCAAATTGATTTTTATTCACTTAGTTCATAGTACTCCAATAATTTATATACAACTTGCTAAAAGAAAATTATTTGATTAACAATCGATTGAATCCCCCCAACCTATTGCATTTCATTTCCAAAATTACTTATATTCCCTTTATCTGACATGTGTCAATTGACTTGTAAAAAGAACAATAAAAATAGCAACAATGTGGAACATATCAATTAGCTGCCAATCGACTCCCTTAAAAGTGAAGGGATTAAGAAGTCTGATGAACATATGTCAATAAAGATTAAAAAACTTAAATATAACTTTTTTTTCTAGGATCATAACTAGTATCCATAATAATTTATATACAATAATTAAAAGAAAATAAATTTATATACAACCAATGGGAAAGAAAAGAAAATATTCAATCAATAATCAACGAACTCCCTCCAGCCTATAGCACGTCATTACTAAAATTAGCTATGCTATCCTTCTCTGAGATGTACATGTTGACTTTAAAAAAACACAAAAGCATCAAAAAAGTAAAAGACAACACCCCAATTAACTTCCAGACCGCTAACTAACTCTCTTAAGATCAAAGGGACTAAAAAGACAGATGAACTGACTATTGACCAAAAAATTCAAAATTGATTTTGTTTTTGTTGGGTTCATAATTAACACTCACAATAATTTACAGAGAATCTGTTAAAGGAGAACAATTTGATTGGGTTCATAATTAACACTCACAATAATTTACATACAATCTGTTAAAGGAGAACAATTTGATTAATAACCAACTTACACCCTCTAGCATGTTGCATGCTATTATAAAAATTATCTCTACTCTCCTGGTCTAGAATGTGGGAAAAAATAGCAACAAAACAAAAAAACACCTCAATTAACTGTCAGTTGACTCCCACCAAAGTGGAAAGTATTTTATTGTTTCTTATCTGATCAATTTTTGCGTGACTTGTGTCAATTGGCTACAAAGAAGCAATAAACAAATAAGTATACAAAACAGATGGACCAATGAGCTAACAACACTAGCTACTAAAATATATAGACATGCTAAATCGATGAGCTAACATACAAGTTGTTGAAGTAAATAGATGAAAATCATGATCTCAGAGCCACACTGCTTAAGCGCACCCAATGGAACAATCAGCTTGTGTATATCAATGGCAACGGTGGAATAATAAAATTGAGTGGTAATCTATGACAATAAAGAGAAAAACCATACACATCACAATAAAAAGAAAATATGTATATATAAACATAATTAAATAAGTAAAACTAAAATCTGATTGTGAGAGTATATATATCTATACTATATAAGTAAATATATAGATGATGTTTTGCACTTTTTCTTTATTTTTCAAAAATTACAAATAATCATATGTTCTAATCTTTAAAGAGTGTAGTAGGCATTTTCTGCAAATTTATTATATAAAATATATGTGCAAGAACAAAGATGGGTTGGATGTAAATTTTTATTTAGTTTTCAAATTAGCATATTGGTTCATGTATATTACAGTAAGCGATATGAAAAACCACAAGAATGATTGGTTGTAACTTTTATCTTAATTTTTCATATTGCAAGTAGGCCATTGTCTTGTTATATATGTAAGAATGTTGGAAGGATTGTATGGCTATAGTTTCTAAATTACTAATTTTGGTGTGTATACTCTAAAGAAGTTGTGTATCGTTACAATCAGAATTGACTCCTACTAATCTATGTCCTAGCATCATCTTTTAATTTATAGGGTTGAGACTGAGCATAATCAAGGTCCCCTCGTCACCGACAAGAATAGACAGAAAAAGAAAGTTCACATGTGGGCCCATCTGGCTATAGAAGTAGAAGCAAACAAAGTGTGAAGAACTTCAGAAGGAAGTATAGAGTCTCATAACCGGGGAAAAAGGTTGTATCAATTCTGTGTTTGGGTGTGGCATAAAGACCCTCTCAAAGTGAGATGCACGTGCTAAATCCCCTTAATCTTCATCTTCTTTTCCAGGGACAAGCATTGTATTGGGCTACAAAAAAAGAAGATCTCGACGTTTTTAAAGGGGACGATAACAAAAAAGAGAAAATGAATAGAATTTATATGTGTGAAGTTGGTTGTTCCTTTGTGTTTGTGTAGTTGGGTCAGTGCTAAATCTTAGTCACAGTTGCTTGCTCTAATACACCTCTAAAGCTTAGGTGCACGTGCTTGCTCTAATACTCTTTCCGTATATCTCTATAATCATCTCTCTTTCTCTTTTAGTCTATCTCACCTTCTTCTCGTTGTCGCACTTCAGAAGTGAGGCCCAACTTATCTTACCGGTGCTAATATCCTAAAGTAGAGATGGCTGGATGTTAATATCCGAAAGTAGAGATGGCTGGATGTAGCCTTGTTTACGGATCGAATTCGAAATCCGAATCTGAATTTTTCTACCCAGTCCGATATCCGATTCGATATCTGTCAAATTTGAAGAAAAAAAATCTGTCCGAATTTGAACCTGAAAGTTATAATTTGAATTCAAAAAAATATTCGAATATGTTTCTTATTAGATTAGAACACTACTCAAATTTTATTAACCGAAGCTCATAAACTACCAAGGAACGATCTTTTTCCGTTCATCAACTACTAAGGGACAATCTTTTTCCGCTGCTTCACACTACAAGTTGAACACATGATGCTTTCTTTTTTTTAAATTTGATCAAAATAGTAAAGACATAAGGACACGCATTTAAACTTATTTATTGCCCCGCTAATTAATTATCCTAATGTGACATAGAGAGCACACAGTAGCATCCAACGTACTTTATTGTTTACAAAAACCAAAAGTGGAAAATCTACTTATAAGAATATTTCTTCAACTTTCTTATTGTACATACAATACAAACAGCTCGCATCGCTGCTACCAAAAATAGTCGAGCATATAGCCTCAATACATGACCATCGTTTCAGCAAAACGAGAGCTAAATTACACACTCTCCCACCCATCGGGTCATCTATCATGTGGTTGGGAGGCGTGGTGAATGCTGATATGACAAAAAAAATATACCATGAAAGAGAGAAAAATATTTTGTACATAATTCTCAAACTGTAAGGAATTTTTGGTCAAAATAAACATCATTAGGTTCGTCATAAAAATATTTTCTATCAAGACTAATGTTGACATACTTTGAAAAAAATAATATTAGAAGAATAATAAAAGATGAGAGAAGTATATAAAAACAGAGTACAATTTCAGGTATTGTACTCAGATTGACCATTCAGGTACAGTACTTATTGCCTTCTTATTTCTTCACATTTCATATAATGTCATGAATCCATAAGTATTGTACATTTTATCATTTATATTAATTTTTACGTACATTCAAAATGTAGTGTTTGACAAAAATCATATACAAGGATACTCGCACATTCTACAAGAAGTACAGTACTAACATTTAAATTTTGTAAAATAAAATATACTACTAGAAGTACAGTACTAACAACCACATTCTATTTTTTTTAATATTCACATTCGTAATATGTATAGACGTACAGTACTAATTGTCTCCTTATTTTTCACATTTAATATTCTGTCACAAATCTATAAGTATTATATATTTTATCATTTATATTAATTTGTGCATACATTTAGACTGTAGTATTTGACTAAAATTATATACAAGGATACACACATTCTACAAGAAATACTCAGCCACATTTTGTAATAGTAATAGATGTACAGTACTAGAGGTATCGTACAAGACATAACAACAATACATGATTTGATAATCTTGTTAATATTGTAAGAGACATGTCATGTATAAAAGAATGTTGATTACCACATACAATATCTATATAAACTAATTCACATTTTACTAAAAACATATACATTTTTCTAAAGTATAGTATTTTCAATTGTTGTTTAAGAATAGCTAATCCTTTCCCCTTAATTTAAAAGTACAATACTAAACTCATTAGTAGTGTAAGTTCAATCGAAATAATAGATGAACTAAGTAGTTATTATATATAATTTGAGAGAAACATGTAAGTGATGTATTGTACTCACGAGTACTGTACCCAGAATATGTGTATGATATCCTAAAATACGAATACTATATTTCTCTCATATTATCATTATTTCAAAGTATGTCGATATTAGTCTTGTTGGAAAATATTTTTATAAGGATTCTAATGCAAGTTATTTCATTAAAAAATACACTCCATATTCAAAGTTATTGACAAAAATAGTTTCTCTCTCTTTATTTCTCTCATCTTTTATTGATTTAATGTTGACTATGGGAGGAAGTGTCCGCTCGGATTCCCTAAAACCGGGTAGGTAGACGAATAGGTAAGTGACTATGTCTAGAATTTTTTCAAAACAATAAAGCTGCGTCAAATTTCCAAGTGGCTGATGAAGGCCAAACATGATGAGAAAAGACATAAAGAAGCCATCACTGTTCCACTGCAAACCTCTCATGAGATCAGAGTGCTTTTGATTATAATGATTTCGTCTGGGTCCGGGCCATTTTTGCGTCTGGGTGGGCGGTCGTCGGGCCGATGGGTCTAAATGCTACTAGCAGCAACATAATGCCCCGTTAGAACATGGCCTCCCGAGCACAACGCTCATGGAGGTGCCAATTTTGTGGCTTGGCTCCTCATTCAGTAGCCAGACCATGCTCAGCCAATAGAAGATGTAGGTTGTCACGACGACGCTAGAGCGCAGTGGGATGAGCTTCATCTGGAGCACGCGGAGCACCGGAAGGACCATAGCGGACAATGGGGTGGTGTCGGAGGGGTTCGAGGAGAGGACCGCCAACAAACACGTAGGGCATGTTTGATTTGTCGCGTTCATATGGATTCTAATGAATGCAGCATTATCATTGTCCCGGTATAGTTGAATTCTGATTTCATGACAATCTGTGTGGGTGGACATTATGTTTGGTTCACTCGGTGTTGCCCTAACGGACTGTGTGAGGTAAACAAGTTTTTAAACTGGCCTTGTAGTGTAAATTTCCAGACGGCTGAACTGGATGTTGGCGTCCAGCCCTTTTGAAAAAGAGGGCGTCATCCAGCATTTATGTACTGCTAAAAAGTGCAGGGTTTGGCTCATTTATCCTCTCCTGCTAATCAAACATAAACTTTGTATTACTGGACCACAAAATGCAATCCAATCCAACGGGATACAGGTAAATAAACGTGTAGTAGTGGGAGATTAGATCCTTGATGCATCAAGCTCCAGTGGAACATGCGGTGCCCCCCCCCCCACCCCCTAATGCGCCGTTGGATTTTAGGGCTCGTCTGTTTGAGAATGGGGGCTAGGGCTTAATATGCTCGCGTTGGATTCTCAAAATAAAATAGCTTATAAATATATAAGTAGCACAACAAGTGTACATAGCAACGGCACAGAGGGTGTTAGCTCAGGTGACGCATGCGTGTTTCCTGGGTTAAATGAGTGGTTAGTAAATAATTGACGGTCCAATGTGATATACTTTAATGTATGTAACATAATGCATTGACTATAAGGATCGGATGTGATATTTTTTGGAGCATAGGGGTATATCCGATATCCGATTTGAAAATATCCGGATATAAAATCCGATATCTAAATCCAATCTGATATCCATCGAATACATATTTTTCAACTTTTTTGAACTCAAATCCAGATTGAATATGCAGATTTCAGACATCCATTTATAAGTCTAGCTGGATGATCAAGCCGCTCGTTGTTGAGCGGTCTCTGCTTTGCAATAGACATTGGTGGATACTTCAAACATTCCACGGACAAACAGGTCACATGGGATGCCAATTGTTGCCCTCTCTCAAAAATGTATTGTTTCCACCTCCAACTTCCCTCGTGAAACTTGTAACATCATTACGCAAACAACATCAAACATAGAATTCCCCTGAGGATAACGTGAATATTTGCATTGGAGTGACCCAATAACCTGAAGATATCGTACTATAGAAGAGAGGGAAAACATCCACCGGGACAACAGTCGTCAGTCTCAGGTGACAAGAAAATTGGAAGTCTTGTATGAAACTATGGAAATTTATGTATAGTTCACAAAATGTGAAAATCTTGGAAATTGTGTCAAAGTCAACTGAGGCATATATTTGGTGACGCATCCTTGGTTTTGGTTTGAATTTTGAAAATGTCAGAAATTCTTGTCATCATGCATATAACTAAAGATTATGAAAAGTTTGAAGGTTCTTTTGCAACAAGTAGTTTTGTTGCAGTTCAATCCTTTCGTGTTCGGAGATAAGCCTTTCACCAAATAGCTTTATTGGACAAGTGATTATATAGTGCTTCTCTATTGGGAGTCATTTAATGAGTATGTGCTTTTTCCCAGTTTGACCGTTATAAAATAATAATTATTTCCTTGTTGCGGTAACGGGTCTCCCCTCATTCATGTCTTATTGAATGCTTTTGCTCCCTTCTTTCACACTTGAAAATGACATTTCAACTACTCCTAACCCTGTGCAAAGCAGGGGTTTATGTCCGAAAGCTTGCAATTAGTGGCCTCAACAACTACCACTATTACACTTTTTTATAATTGACCTGCTCTTTCGCCTTGTATTAGATTGGTTTGACTATTGTTAGGCCAACTTCAGCAAGACATGTTGTACGCAGTTGTAATGCCAATAAGAAAACTTTGGCTTATTGAAAAGGCAAAAGGAAGTAATGGAATATGTAAACAAAAAGGCAACAAATTATGGAGTATTAGAAAAGTTGCACTTTCTGCGTCCTTTCTTATCTCGCAAAGACCATTTGTTTTTCTCTCCAGATCTATATTAATGGAATATATGAAATATACGACCTGGTACTAGTTTAAAAAGTATCAACATATAGACAAGGAGCACTACATTAATTTTTCTTTCCCCCATGTAGTTCTTCTAACCCACATAGTTGAGTGTCTTTATTTGAGTTAGGATTTTCTATCATGCATATCACATCGACTTTACTGTTATGATTTGATCTTTTTTCTACAACGCTTATTTCGTAGTGATATCTTTATTCTTCCTACCGTTATTTTGAATGGTGGTGCTTTGTTTTAGTGTTGTTCTTTACATGTACATCCTTCTACTAATATTTTTAACTTTCTACCCCCAAGGACTCTCATTATCTTTTTCATGATTGGTTTGAGGGGAGGATAGAGGAAGATGAGTAGAGGGAAGAGATGAGATGGAGACGAGAAGATACAGAGAAGAAGTCGTGACATCCGACAATGTTGCCTAGTTTCTCTATGTTCATACGTGTTTTTGACATCCTCCTACTATAGTGCATATTCCTATAGTAGCACATGTCAAGCACTCACCTGCTATGGTGCAATATCCTATAGCAATATTTTTATCTCAACAGTATTCTAGAGTTGATGTTTCTTTTATAGAACTACTTTGGATGTTCATTCAAGGATTCAGAAAAAGAAAAAAAAAACTTATGGTTGCTTCTACTAGTCTGGAATTTATAAATTTCAAAGAAAAGTCTATTATTGCTTTTACATCAGTGTCAGCTTTATAAGGGTAAGAAGACTACTTACTACTTTCCGTGTGCTATTTTCTTCCTGGAGAGTGTCAAATTACTTCAATTTTGTATTACAAAATTCAGGGGAAGATTTTTTTAGAAAAGATTAATTTATGTATGGATATTTTATCTTTTTCATGAATTGTTAAGCTGGAAGTATTTCACCCATGTTCCAGTGTGAGGGGGAGTATTAAAGTAATTAGTTTATTATTTACATGGGCTTAATTGTTTTGGGCCAGTAGAGTTACATTTGCTTCCTTGTACTTGCATGTTATCCTATATATAAGAGGGGAGTTTTCCTTCTATCTAATACAATATCTCACTATCCTGCCATTTATTTCCACACTTATATCCCGGATTGGTGGTATACAATTAAGATAACCTCCCGTAGTCGGCAAATGTTACAATCATATGTATATTAACATTTGGCTGGTACAACCATTCTATCGTCTACCTCTAATAAATGTAATTGACACAATTCTGGATCATCTTCTAGAATCGTATAACTTTCAAAGTGAGGGAGTTTTCACTGAAACTATAATAGCTTGAATATTCATAAGTCCAATATCATTGATGCCCCGTTTGACCAGTAGTAGTGCCATGTCCTATAAATGTGTCTTCATTCATGTATGGGATGTGAATAGCATACTCTTTCTTGAAATAAGGTTATGTTTTCTTTCATAAAGGCCTACGTTTTGTCTAACCTTTACATACAGTATGAAATCCCATTTTTTATAGATATTGTTCCCCACTAACTGAAATCAAGAAGTCACCCGACTAACACGCCAAGACTTTTGCTTTTGCGAGATGAGTTCTCAAAAACTTGACACGCTTATGCCGATTTAGAAATAGAGATGTTGACTGATACCTAGTCAATAGAATCTTTTTGAAAATCTTGATCCCTATCGCTTTCTTTTCCTGGCGTATCCTTGGTCTCTTATCTACTTCTTCATCTTCAGGAAAGACTCGCGGGAAGAAGAGTGGCAAGGAAGAGAGAAAAATCTCCCAGGTCTAGAGGAAGAAGAAACATTTACGCAACAAGCATTGTGTATAAATAAATGTAATTAAATAATTAAAAACTTAAATCTGATTGTTGTAATATCTTTATTTATATTATATGAGTAAACATGCAGATGATTTTTTGCATTTTTTACTTTTTTTAAATTACAAATAATCATATATTCTAATCTTTAGAAAGAGTATAGGAGGCATTGTCTGTAAATTTATTATATAAAGCATATGTGCAAGTACAAAGAAGGGTTAGATTTAAATTTTTATTTAGTTTTCCAATTTGCATGTTGGTTCACGTATATTATAGTAAGCTACATGAAAAGCCACAGGAATGTATGTAACTTTTATCTTAATTTTTAAGATTACAAGTAGGCCATTGTCTTGCAATATATGTTAGAACGTGGGAAGGATTGTATGGCTATATCTTTTGAATTGCTAATTTGGGTGTGTATATTTAATGAAGTTGTGTGCACTATTACAATCAAAACTTACTCCTACTAATCTATGTCATCACATCATATTTTAATTTATAAGGCTAAGATTGAGCATAATCAAGGTCAAAGGAGGACTAGACATTTTTGCTCTAACGTGACTACAGAAGATTTGCACAATGGTGTTCCCCACATCAAAAATATCTATTACTAGCTTCTATTTTAGTGATCTTCTTTTTAATACCATGCCAAGTATAATATTAATTGAAATAAATGCTAGAAGTCTTTATCTTTCTGCATAACTCTCATAATATTATTACTTATTAAATTTCTTATTTTTTTAATTATCCAAATTAATTAATGAAACACTATATTTGAGATATTCAAAATAATCCACTATTGTTAAATTGTGCAATGTACATAATATACATAATAAACATAAACAAGAAAGTTGGACTTGATAAGGCTAGACAAAAACTTGTATGATGCACCAACATGAGAACATTAGATAATATTGAATAAAATAAGGAACATTAGGTCTCCATCTTTGGAAGTGTTGAAATTCATATTCAAATTGTAGATTGAACTAATAAACAATAGATTGATACTGGATTTGAGTGTGTTTTACTGGATTCAAATATGTTGTCCCAGAGTTGTTGTCCCAATAAGTCCCTATCAATCTCTATTGTACACACGCCTTATTAACTTTATTAGTCGTGGGTTTTGGGTAAATGAATGACAATGATTTTTTGATACATGGCCAAAATAACAAGCATACCATGTATCTGTTATTATAAACGGACGTGTTACACCTAGTGTCAGAAAACTCAGTGGCTTGTTGTTCCATGTTACCGCTTGAGCACCAATCCTAAAATCAAATACCATCTATGAGTAAAATAGGTTGACTCTGAAAGACAAGAGGTGTTCCTCCCATAAGTGTTAGGTAACTACACTCTTACTCAACAACTTCAGTGTGCTACACTATTCTTTTGTTCTTTTGCCGGGTCATTTTGTCTATATTACTTGTGTGTACAATGCAAAGTGCACATACATGTACAATAGTAATGCATGCTTTATCGGTATCCCCTTTCCTATTTTTCATTTAAGATTGAATAACAAAATAAACTTAGATAGTATATTGAATAACAAAATAAACTTAGATAGTATACAAACCAATGACATTTTTATATTAACTCATAGCAACCACATATTATTAATGCAGACCCAATCGAAGTCTCCAATTACATTTATCATGTCCATATTTCACGTTGTGGTTTTAGAGACCTAGATTAAATCTTAGCAACCACATTTTCCCTTAGTTCTACTACGCAATAAAGGGCATATTTATGTTCTGTTAATTTTTTATTTTTCTCAGTGCTTCATTTTATGCGACTATGGACTTTACATTGAATAAAATCCATCAGTCATCCACATTTTCATGACCAACATAGAAGATGCAATAAAAAATGTATCAGTAAAGTCCAACAAAACATCTTGCAAAAGAAAATTATGTTTGTTTTTTATCCTAAAAGTGAGGAATTTCAAAAATCTTTTCTTACAATAAAAAGAAAAGGGATAGTACATGTTCTCATTGATATAAGGTGTCTGACTTCATCAGTCTCTTTGTGGAAAATCCGTTGATGTTTATCTTGTTCTTATTCAGATGCTAACTATGATTTCCAATGGCCAGATCTAAATGACTTTGAGATAGTTCAGAGATACAAATAGATAAAGTTTCTTCAATTCAATATTCTTAGTTTGCATACATTTTACAACTTACGTCTATGAACATTGGTGTACCGTCCTTCTCATTAGTCATACCAGCAGCTGCCATCTTCACATTTTTTCTCTAAATCTGTGAATTTTTTAGTAGTCCAAAATTTAGGATTAGATATTCACAATAGTAGAATTGAAATAATGAATTTCTTGTAATATGATAATGTTTTAATGTTGAATCCTAAAGACATGTACAGATCAAGAGAGACACGAGATTAGTAAGTATGAACACTTAACAACAACATGTACCAGTTTCCAAGTAAAATAAAAAATCAAAAGTTAGTTTAACTTATTCCAGATGAGATACATGACAGGTATTAGGGAGTATTAGTATTATAGTATACTACATACTTGGAATGAATTATGTTCTACATTTCCATTGTGTATAGTAACCAAAAAATCAAAATGTAATATGTATATATAAAGATATGGTCAATGATCTTCTTCTTCCAAAATATATCCATTTTTGCATTAAGTATTATGGTATTGTGGAAATAAGAGGTCAAAAGATAAAGGTTAGTTTCCATGATGCCAATACAATATTGTTTAACATTGTCAAGACGTAACCAAGTAACAAAGTCACATTTTCAACTTTTATTAATTGTGTTGAACTAATGTACATAAGATTTGTAGTTTTGATTATAACTTTAAATTTTCACTTGAGGGATACAATTATTATTCTTATTCTACAAAAACAATGAGATATGCTTTGCCGCCATGTTGATTATGTTTCCATATGTTTATTATATTTGAATAGACATATCCTACTGGAGACAGGTTGTATGACCAAACAATAATGGAGAGGTCAACTACCAAGCAATAATGGAGAGGTCAACTACAATATTTTTGTCTTTAAGTAAAATGTGATGGACTATGTCACTAAACAATCAAGGCTATTTAATAATAATACATATATGGTAGAAATTTTAAGAGTTCATTAAATAGTTGTATGTCATCACTCTATAAACACGCTTACAATGTAAAAGAAAATAGAGAAAAAGAAAGATAACCTCATTTTTCTTAGTATACTAAGATTTACCCATAAAAAGTATGTGTTCAATAAAATCAATGCAATAGATATAAGTTTTACATGTTGATAATAAAGTAGAGGAAAGCAACCTTATGGAGTAGTAATGCACAATAAACTATACTAAAACAATTGATTAGTGTAGGACACTCAGCCATTAAACATCTTTTATTTAACTTGTAGCATCTTAATAAGCTTACCATACACATACTAAAACACAATTTGTTGGAGTCTGTAATTATCAGATATTCAAAATAGAAAACATAAATAGAAATTTGTAAATAAATTTTTACTCAATCGCACTAAAGTATCTAACAAAAAAATTACCACATACAAATTTTGCAACATTACTCATTTTTTACTGGATTCAACTAAATTAGGAGAAATAAACCTTAAGAAAACATGAGGGTGTTTAAGGTTAATTTGGTTATAGGTATTGGAGCTACCACAACTTGTGGAGCTACAATGGTCGAGGGCAAATGATTAATGAGACAAGTCCACAAAGAAAAACAAAAGGAGGGGGGTGAAGAATAGTAAGTTAGTATTGGGAGATACATCCTTATGACCCTATTTTGGCCTCCGCATGTAATGTATAAACCATGTCTAGGGGTTACCAATGTGCGGTCATATTTATACAATACATTGGCTGGGGCTGGCATATGCATCACATGCAACATCTCATCAGGGAGAAATAGCAGCTAGAAGAAAGGATGATAAAGATCATGGGGAAACAGTGAAGGAATCAGAGGCATCGTGTGCCAGAATTGACGAAGGATAGCTCTGCAATTACAGAGGCATCAGTCGACAAGGAAGGCTATAAAATCAAAATAGTTCCCATCAATCAAAGCAGGAGATCCAAATAAGTTTCCTAATTGGAAACTGGACCATCAGCCTCTGAGGATTTATTTCTCCTGCAAAACCCTATCAATAAGTGCTAATAGAAAGGGTGGTATGAATATGTGAGTGTTGACCTACTGGTCGGCCCCTCTTACAACTGAGGAGTGGAAAAATTACATAGTCCCATGAATGGACTTTTCTGTACATAACTAACTGTGACTTTGTGATTCAAAGAAATGATGTTAAAATTTCATAATTTCCCAATTGGACCGCTAACCTCCAGATTATTCAGCACACAAATCCTAGAAAGTAGTGCATAGAAGAGGGGTCGCATGAAGATGTAAAAGCCACTTACCAAAAAAATGCACAAAGTCCCTAGTTAGTCTACTGATTGATTATTAATTAATGTTAGCATTGATTACATTTATATTGTTGAGCATTGATTGTATTTACATTATTGACTATCAGGCTCTATCACACATTCATTGTATTTATTGTTTCTTTTGTATCTCCTAGAATTCATCATCCCTTATCATATCATATTGTAAAGAGGGTCTCCTCCCCTATATAAAGGGGCATACTCATTGTAAAAAATACAATAAAACATACGTGTATTAGTTTTAAGTTTTAATCCATTCACATGGTATTTGAGCAAGATTAGGGTTTGGTTTATCCCTCCTTATCTCATCCAACCTCTTTCTCTGCTCATTTTCTCTCTTCTATTGTTTCACAATTGAAGCCAACAACTCTAACATAACTTCCTCTCACATCATGCATCGGGAATTCTTGTACACGCCGCCAAAGATTGGAGGTTTTGGAAGACAACATTTCAGAATGACCTCCTCAGGCACTATGTTCTCTATCACCTGGATTTCAATTAATTTTTAGAAATTTGAATGGTCTATGTAGGACGTGTTCATGCCAGGATATTGAGATTGCAATTAGAGTTGGTGATCTATATCATTATTTTAGTCTTCAGATTCCAAAATTTTGGCACAATAGATTAGAAATATATCTCCAAGTCATCTTAGTAGTCTTGTTAAGTCTGGAACTCTTGGTTCAATATGTACTTCCACTCAATTAAAAGAGTGCATTAGTTGCAAACTTGAAAAAATTGTAACTCTTCCTCTTTTAAACTCAACCAATACAAGTAGTAGTCGTTTTTATCTTGTACATTCTAATATTTGAGAGCCTGCACCTACCACTGGAAGTGGATTTCAATATTATGTAACTTCTATTGATGATTTTGTTGGGTTTTAAGGGAGGCAGAGAAGCAGCGGAAACAAAAATTTCTCCCAAAACCCAGAACAAAAGGAATCGCATCAACGTCTATACAATAGGAAAGATGGTTTGTGGATGCATACCTTGTCCCGAGGCTTGCTCGGCGATAGTACCTCGCGCCTTGTGCGGTCTTCACCTTCGGTCTTGGACGGTGTCTGTGCAGCTCCTGGTCACACCGAGACTGAAGACTCCTGGTCTCACCGGGACTGTCGGGATTGACAGTTGTCCTCTTAGCGATAGAGGTCTCCCGCCTCTACAGTCGTCCACACAGACCGCCTGGAACTCCGATCTCCTTGTCGCACAAGGAACCGGAAGGAGTCGCACCCTCCTGTTAGCGTACTAGTCGCCAACACACTCTCCTACTACCAGTTGCAACTGCAGTAGTCTTTCCCTTATTGTGCCTCCCTTTTCGGGTAGCACTTGCTCGGGCTCTCTCGGTTACCAAAACCAGAGAGAACGACAACTTTGCAGAGCAACCGGCTTGCATTGAGTTGTACTTTGAGAAGCCCCCAATACCCCTATATATAGGAGGGTCATGGGACAGGGTTCTCCATCCCTGGAAATGCGGGACTAAAGCAGGAGTAGAAGGGTTTGAGATTTTCCACAAAAAACAACCAACTCGCAACCTAAACCGATCGTCTCACAACTGAAACGGTCGGTTGGGGACCTGAACCGGTCGGTTGACACCTCAACCAATCGGTTGGGACCCATGAGCCGGTCGGTTCACTTCTGAACCGGTCGGTTTGTGGTCCTGGTCAGTTCCCGGTTGACTTTCCTTCTTTTGTTTCTAATTGGTATTGAATACCAATCCTTGTTCCAATCAAATTGGGCAAGTGAAATGAAAGGAAAATTCTCACCAATCTTACTTTCCCAACTTGCCCGGTTGCAACAGTTGAACTGATCGTTTCAACACTTGAAGCAATCGTTCACCCTATCCATGTGCCGATCAACTCACCACCTGAGTCGTTCGGTTCACCAAGCTGAGCCGATCGGTTCATCACATGAGCCGATCGGTTGGGAGTACATATTGTGTAGAATCAGTCAATTGTAGTTTCAATCAATATGATACTCTAATCAATCAGTCCAACACCTTGAACACTATGATATTGAGCTATCAATTAATTGATTGTTTAATTGAACTACTAAACTCCTTTAGTAATCAATATAAACATTGTTGATGGACAAACTCCTATTCCAGGTTAAATCCTATGTGTGTGACCCTGCAGGTCCATTTCACGTTGGCAGTGAAAGTCCATAACACTTATGACTTCACAAGCAAAGAGTGGTGCCTAGTCACACATCAGTGCTACCCAAGTGAAATAGAAAGTTGGAGAACAACTTTCAATCCTACAATCTGTGAATGGTGTTACAGTGAATGTATAATTCTTTTGTCACTGATATCCTGAATGAACTCGAGGCATGGAATAGTCATCCTATGAACGTTCATTCATTTCCTTGATCTCAAAGTAGACTGGGTGAGATGTGTGTGACATAAATATCACATATTGATTCACATGTGCATTCGCATGCCTTTCTCAATCCTACTCATCAAGTGGCCAAGGACATCAAACTCCCTCATGAGGGACAAATCCCATATCTATCACTCACCCCTCAAAAGCCCCATGTGTCAAAGCCACCCAATCATCACCTTTATAACAACCCATGTTTCAGGACTGCGTTTGATGATGTCAAAGTGTACCCAATGACATGTGTTGAGTGTAGTGATTTCAGGTCTAAGAATCACACTCACCACCATCACTGTGAGAGCTGACTATGACTACCAAGTCATGGTTCCATGTGTCACTCTCACGGTGGGTCTGTCCGGTACCTTGTTCTCTAACAAGTACCTATGTGCTTGGTTTGATATCACTATATCATTACTAATGAGATTCTGTCATCAACCAACACACAATCTAGTCTTTAGTGTTATTGATGTCTATGGTTATTTCCACAATAACAACCGACTAGGGACCAAACAAGAATGTATACTCTTAACATCTGTATGATCTCATCGTTTAGGTCATGAACCTAAAAGCATACGTCATTGAGTAAAACCATTCTTTAGACATCTATCATGTTACACCATCATCTCAGAAATAGTTTAAACATATAGATCGGAAATTGCCTTTATTATTATTCAAATCATTTACAAAGTATCCCATTACAATCATCATATGACTTGCTCTATGGGCATACATACCAACAGACTCCCACTTGCACTTAGAGCCAATCACCAAGGAACCTCAATCCTTGTGACCTAGCATGACCATCATGCTTCTGCTGAGAAAGGGCCTTAGTCAGTGGATCATCTATCTTGTCTTCAGTTGGTACTTTGCAAATCTTCACATCTCCTCGATGTACGATCTCTCACATGAGATGGAAGCGCCGCAGTATGTGCTTGGACTGCTGATGTGATCTGGCTCCTTAGCTTGTGCAATAGCTCCATTATTGTCACAATAAAGCTCAATTGCATCACAGCTACTGGGAACTACACAAAGTTCAGAAATGAACTTCCTGATCCACACACCCTCCTTTACTACATGTGAAGCAGCAATATACTCGGCCTCTGTAGTAGAATCGGGAACTGTTTCTTGCTAGGAACTCTTCCAGCTTACATCTCCATTATTAAGGCAAAACACAAATCCTGACTGCGATATCTAATCATCTTTATCGGTTTGGAAGCTTGCATCAGTGTAACCCTTTACAACCAGCTCTTCCTCGCCGCCGTACACAAGAAACTAATCCTTAGTCCTTCGCAAGTACTTGAGGATGTTCTTCATGGCTATCCGGTGAGCATCCCTGGGATCTGACTGGTATCTTCTCATCATGCTGAGAGCATACGAGACATCTGGACGTGTGCACAACATAGTGTACATGATGGATCTGATGGCTGATGCATATGGGATCCCATTCATACACTCCCTTTCTTCACAAGATCGGGGACATTAAGCTCTAGAGACGGTGACTCCATGTAGCATGGGGATGTTGCCTCTCTTTGAGTTCTCCATGTTGAACCGCTTCAGCACTTTGTCAATGTACGTGCTCTGACTTAGTCCGAGAAGCCTTCTAGATCTATCTCTATAGATCTTAATTCCTAGAATGTAGGATGCTTCTCCTAAGTCCTTCATTGAGAAAGTATTCCCAAGCCAAGTCTTTACCTTCTCTAAGGCTAAGACATCATTCCCCATCAAAAGTATGTCATCCACATACAATATGAGGAATGTGGTCGAGCTCCCACTAACCTTCTTATACACACAAGGTTCATCTTCATTTTGAATGAAGCCAAACACTTTGACTTATTCATCAAATCGAAGATTCCAACTCCGAGATGCTTGCTTCAATCCATAGATTGACCTTTGTAGCTTACAGACTTTATTGGCATTCTTTGGATCTACAAAACCTTTAGGCCGTGTCATGTACACATCCTCATTTATATTCCCGTTAAGGAATGCAGTTTTAACATCCATCTGCCAAATCTCATAGTCATGATAAGCTGCAATAGCAAGCATGATCCTAATGGACTTAATCATGGCAACTGGAGAAAATGTTTCGTCATAGTCAACACCTTGAACTTGACGAAATCCCTTTGCAACCAATCTACCTTTATAAGTTTGCACATTGCCATCCATGTCGGTATTTTTCTTAAAGACCCACTTGCACCCTATGGGTTTTACCCCTTCGGGTGGTTCCACCAAAGTCCATACTTTGTTTGAGTACATGGATTCCATCTCGGATCTCATGGCTTCAAGCCATTTCTCATAATCTGATCCCTCCATAGCTTCTATGTAGGTAGTTGGATCATCATCTATGATCAACTCTCCACCTTCCTGAGTCACAAGGTATCCAAACCTCTCAGGTTCAAGGCGGGTCCTACTAGATCTACGATGTCCTTGTGTTACCTGAGGAGAATGAGTTTCCACAACACCTTGTGAATCTTCATTTTCCTCTCGTACATCTACCGGTTCAATATTTTCTTGTTGGGCTTGAACCTCTTCAAGCTCTATTTTCCTCCCACTGTTTCCTTTGGAAATAAATTCCTTCTCTAGGAACACAGTTGTCCTGGCAACAAACACTTTGTTGTCAGTAGGGTGGTATAGATAGTATCCCCTCGTTTCCTTGGGGTATCCAACAAAATAACATTTATCGGATTTGGGTCCAAGCTTATTAGGAAACATTTTCCTAACGTAAGCCTCACACCCCCAAATCTTCAGAAAAGACAAATCGGGACGCTTCCCAATCCATATCTCATATGGTGTCTTTTGAACGATTTAGATGGTACACGGTTAAGTGTAAACGCGGTGGTTTCAAGAGCATGACCTCAGAAGGAAATCGAAAGATCAACAAAACTCATCATTGATCGCACCATATCCAACAATGTGTGATTCCTTCTTTCAGACACACCATTATGTTGTGGTGTTCCAAGCGGAGTCCATTGTGATACAATACCACGGGCTCTCAGAAGGTCCTCAAACTCCTGGCTTAAGTATTCCCCACCTCGATCGGATCGAAGTGCCCCCAGAAGGAAATCGAAAGATCAACAAAACTCATCATTGATCGCACCATATCCAACAATGTGTGATTCCTTCTTTCAGACACACCATTATGTTGTGGTGTTCCAAGCGGAGTCCATTGTGATACAATACCACGGGCTCTCAGAAGGTCCTCAAACTCCTGGCTTAAGTATTCCCCACCTCGATCGGATCGAAGTGCCTTAATACTTTTACCAAGTTGGTTCTGTACTTCATTCATGAAATCCTTGAACCTTTCAAGGGTTTCCGACTTATGCTTCATCAGGTACACATAGCCATACCTACTGAAATCATCAGTGAAGGTAATGAAGTACTGATACCCATTTCTGGCATTAGTTCTAAAAGGCCCACATACATCAGTATGTATGAGTCCTAATAGATCACTAGCTCTCTCACCTTTACCTAAAAAGGGAGTCTTGGTCATCTTGCCCAACAAACAAGATTCACATGTCTCTATTGATTCATAATCAAAAGAGTCTAGATAACCATCTTTATGGAGTCTAGATATGTGCTTCTCATTTATGTGCCCTAGACGACAATGCCAAAGATATTTTTCATTTGAGTTGTTGAGTTTTTGCCTTTTGGTGTTTACGTTGTATACATTTGTCTCTAAATCTATCAAGTATAGACCATAAGACATTGGGGCACTGCCATAAAAGATCCCATCTTTAGAAATGGAACAATTTCCATTCTTAATAAGAAATTCAAATCCATCCTTGTCCAAACAAGAAACGGAAATGATATTCCTATTTATGGCAGGTACATAATAGCAGTTCTTCAACTCTATTATTAGCCCACTAGGTAGAGTTAACTCATAGGTTCCTACAGCACTGGCGGCAACTCTTGCCCCATTAGCAACACGTAGTCCAACTTTGCCTTTCCCTAAAGGCCTATTTCTCTTAAGATCCTTCACATTTGAACAAATGTGAGATCCGCATCAGGTATCAAGTACCCATGACGAAGAAGTAGTAAAGTTAATCTCTATCATGTATACACCAGAAGTAGAGATCTCTATCTTTGACTTCTTCTTTCATCGTTCCTTCCATCCTCTCCATGTAGAAGAAATTGGTTTGGCGAGAGAACCCTTCTCTCCCTCACCTTTCGTTCCATTGATCTCTATCAATGAACTTTCTTTCTTCTTCACTAACGCATTAAGCATACATAGAGTGGATTCAAAGGCTCCTGGTATATCTGGATTGTGCAGAACACTTCTCACAGTCCTCAACCAGTTATGGAATTTGTTCTCAATTAATTTGCCCATTTTAAAAGATGATTCCTTTGTCATTCTATAAGAGAAATTGCATTTTTTTTCAAAACCTTTTTGATTTGATTTGAATAAAATTTGACGATAGTTAATTAGGCCTTTAATTAATTACCGCTCCCACTATTTTGACTCAAATTGACAGCCCTCACCATCAATTCGGAAGATTGCAGCGTACAATCTTCTAGTGGGTCAAGATCCTGAAATCCTCTGAGCCATGGACCAGCTTGGGCTGTCACCCACAACCCAGATCTTCCAGGTAGGCAACTCTTGCCAATTGCATCATATGCAACTCTTGAAATATGTCATATGCAACTCCTTGCCATGATCATCTCCATGCCTCAAGGTGCTAGATCTTATCTAGTTCACCTTGTTAAGTCTGGCCCAAAGCCAACACAGTGAACATGCACCCTACTTGGGCAGACCCACACATTCATCCTTCACGCTTCCACGAGATAGACAGTGCACCACGCTTGGGCATGCCCACACTTGGTCGATCAAGCTTTTTACGTGTGTCACATTTGGAAGGCATCTAAAACTTTAATATTTAATGAGGGATTTGGTTTTTATATACATATGCATATCCAATCACCACAATATATAGTACGTATCATATACATGCTATATCCCACAGAAAACATGCAAAACGATAAAAGCAATGATTATGGCCATCCTATTGTGATTCCTCGAGCCAAGAGGAATCACGGTCATCTAGGTCTACATCACATGCAACCTGTACAAGATGAAATATGTGCCTACCTTTCTGGGTTTTATAAGCTCATCTCCATAATTGATCGGCTCACCATCAAGTTGGTTGTTCGGGTGCCACTAGTCGATCGACTGGCGCCTCTAGCCGATTGGTTCACCGGTCGTCGTGCATCTCCTCAGGTCGCCACCCGCTCGTCTCGCTCCTCAAACCGGTCGTCTGGAACACCAACCGATCGGTTCATGCCTTGAACTGATCGTCTCAGGTCGTCCACCGTTCTTTGACATAACAAGAAATAAAATCTATCCTATTTACAATTGAATTGTGAAGCCCCGAGTTACATTCGGGGGGAGCAAAGGTAGGAAAAGAAATCTCAAATTATTTCGAGTTACATCAGGAATAGGAGAAAAGGAATCGGTGCGCATACCGAGATGCAAGCAACCGCATACAACCACACACAGATATAGGGTTTATAGGCCATAACCATGCTACACATCCACCACAAAACTCGTTTAAGGGCGATACGTATCGAGTGCATTAATATTACATATCATATATGTATATTTTGGGATTTGTGGATTGGACATGCATAAAGCCAATTTTATTCGCATCGTATGCAATAAATAAAGGCGACAAACCAAAATCGATCATATCGATAATCCTAAAATATAGAGCAGTTGACGTGGCTCTGATACCACTGTTGGGTTTTAAGGGAGGCAGAGAAGCAGCGGAAACAAAAATTTCTCCCAAAACCCAGAACAAAAGGAATCGCGTCAACATCTATACAATAGGAAAGATGGTTTGTGGATGCATACCTTGTCCCGAGGCTTGCTCGGCGACAGTACCTCACGCCTTACGTGGTCTTCACCTCCAGTCTTAGACGGTGTCTGTGCAGCTCCTGGTCACACCGGGATTGAAGACTCCTGGCCTCACCGGGACTGTCGGGATTGACAGTTGTCCTCCGAGCGACAGAGGTCTCCCGCCTCTGCAGTCATCCACACGGACCGCCTGGAACTCCGATCTCCTTGTCGCACAAGGAACCGGAAGGAGTCACACCCTCCTATTGGTGTATTAGTCGCCAACACACTCTCCTGCTACCAGTTGCAACTACAGTTGTCTTTCCCTTGTTGTGCCTCCCTTTTCGGGTAGCACTTTCTCGGGCTCTCTCGGTTACCAAAACCAGAGAGAACGACAACTTTGCAGAGCAACCGGCTTGCACTGAGTTGTACTTTGAGAATACCCCAATACCCCTATATATAGGAGGGTCATGGGATAGGGTTCTCCATCCCTGGCAATGCGGGACTAAAGCAGGAGTAGAAGGGTTTGAGATTTTCCACAAAAAACAACCAACTCACAACCTGAACCGATCGTTTCACAACTGAAACGGTCAGTTGGGGACCTGAACCGGTCAGTTGACACCTCAACCGATCGGTTGGGACCCATGAGCCGGTCGGTTCACTTCTGAAATGGTCGGTTCGTGGTCCTGGTCAGTTCCCGATTGACTTTCCTTCTTTTTTTCTAATTGGTATCGAATATCAATCCTTGTTCCAATCAAATTGGGCAAGTGAAACGAAAGGAAAATTCTCACCAATCTTACTTTCCCAACTTGCCCGGTTGCAACAGTTGAACCGATCATTTCAACACTTGAAGCAATTGTTCACCCTGTCCATGAGCCGATCGACTCACCACCTGAGTTGATTGGTTCACCAAGCTGAGACGATCGGTTCATCACATGAGCCGATCAGTTGGGAGTACATATTATGCAGAATCAGTCAATTGCGGTTTCAATCAATCTGATACTCTAATCAATCAGTCCAACACCTTGAACACTATGATATTGAGCTATCAATTAATTGAGTATTTAATTGAACTACTAAACTCCTTTAGTAATCAATCTAAACATTGTTTGTGGACAAACTCCTATTCCAGGTTAAATCCTATGTGTGTGACCCTGCAGGTCCATTTCACGTTGGCAGTGAAAGTCCATAACACTTATGACTTCACAAGCAAAGAGAGGTGTCTAGTCACACATCAGTGCTACCCAAGTGAAATAGAAAGTTGGAGAACAACTTTCAATCCTACAATCTGTGAATGGTATTACAGTGAATGTATAATTCCTTTGTCACTGATATCCTGAATGAACTTGAGGCATGGAACAATTATCTTGTCAACGTTCATTCATTTCCTTGATCTCAGAGCAGACTGGGTGAGATGTGTGTGACATCAATATCACATAGTAATTCACACGTGCATGCGCATGCCTTTCTCAATCCTACTCATCAAGTGGCCAAGGACATCAAACTCCCTCAGGAGGGACAAATCCCATATCTATCACTCACCCCTTAAAAGCCCCATGTGTCAAAGCCACCCAATCATCACCTTTATAACAACCCATGTTTCAGGACTGCGTTTGATGATGTCAAAGTGTACCCAACGACATGTGTTGAGTGTAGTGATTTCAGGTCTAAGAATCACACTCACCACCATCACTGTGAGAGCTGACTGTGACTACCAAGTCATGGTTCCATGTGTCACTCTCACGGTGGGTCTGTCCGGTACCTTGTTCTCTAACAAGTACATATGTGTTTGGTTTGATATCACTATATCATGACTAATGAGATTTTATCATCAACCAACACACAATCTAGTCTTTAGTGTTATTGATGTCTATGGTTATTTCCACAATAACAACCGACTAGGGACCAAACAAGAATGTATACTCTTAACATTCGTATGATCTCATCATTTAGGTCATGAACCTAAAAGCATACGTCATTGAGTAAAACCATTCTTTAGACATCTATCATGTTACACCATCATCTCAGAAACAGTTTTAACATATAGATCAGAAATTGCCTTTATTATTATTCAAATCATTTACAAAGTATCCCATTACAATCATCATATGACTTGCTCTATTGGCATACATAGCAACAGATTTCACAAGATATACATGGATTTGCCTCATTGCTATAGGTCTAAAATTCCACAGATATACCAATCATTACCAATAGAATTAAGACCCTACAAAATAAAGTCATTTGCTTGCTCCACACAGACATTGCAAAGGACTATACATCTAATACATGTTGAATCGAAGTATAATTGACTAAAACCTTGTTTTTATGATGAATAACCATTCCACTTATTTGTATCTAATGCTTCTATTTGAGTGGTTTTAGATTAGGTATAGACACACTCCAAATGCCTAAACTTGTGCATCCTAACTTGGAGAAAGATAGGTCAAAATCAATGCAAGTGTACTTTTGTAGAAAAGGCCCTAAATCAATTAGAATCATGTTGTAAATCACTTGTAATGATTGTATTACTTGTGATTAAGCTTAGAAAAGTCAAGAGCACTTCATTGAATATTTAAGCACTTTTATGGAACTTTCCAAAATTCATCACAGACACTTTTATTGGTTGAGTTTCACTCACATGAAACTCGATCGACAACCTTGTGTGGATCTTGTAATTTCTAGGGCTGGTTGAGTTTCCCCGGGATAAACTCAATCAACACCATGCACATACAAATTAAGTTTAAGTTGTCGGTCGAGTTTCATCCAAGATAAAGTCGACCAACAACTCAAAATTGACTTGTCGCATAGTGTTATCAGTCGAGTTACCTTTATTGAAACTTGACTGATAGCACTATGCGGAATGTGCACAAAAAGTATTTATAACAATTGGAGTGTTGCAAACCTCAATAATATATTTGTTGTAACACCCCAAACTGCTAGAATTCGATCCTAGGTGTCTCTATAGGCCAGTAGGCAACCTCAACTATAACTAGGACCCCATGGGCTTCATCCCATGGTTAGCTAAGCACTATGAAGGTACATATATTATAGTTGAGTGCCTCCAAGGGCCTCCTTCCATTCTAAAGCTTAATCACTTGCTCCATTAGAGTGAGTAGGAGATTTGTAAGAGAGTTAGTCCTACATGTATATCTTGTGAGGCTCTCACTTCTTCCGGCTTTCAATCTCTCTTTCTACCATGAATGTGGCCATCGTCTCACGAAAATAAGATTAACTAATGCGGAAGCAAATTATTAGCAGCGGAATTACTGAAAATCACTAAAAATTAAAACTTTTTGCACTGAGGTCCACAAACTGTAAAACTCTTTCATAAAGAACCAAAGTAAGTTATTTACATTCTGATTCATCACTACATCTCTATATCATCTCATCTCGAGAGTCATAAACATTGACTTCCCTGTTAAACTGTACATGAGAAATATACAAAATCTCAAGGCATCAAGCCAAAAATCTCAGATCTATATCAAACCATCTACTGACTCCTAGGACCTGAGAGTACAGAGACGACACATAGGACTCTCTATATACAAAACCTAATAGACAGTGTCTCTACCTGAAGATCACTATTGTCCTTGTTGTTGTTGTTGCTGTGGCTGTTGTTGTTGCTCACCCACTGAAAGGTTTCTTCTTCCTCGGCGTCTACCTAAAAAGTTGAATCCCACGGGGGTGAGACAATTGAAAATTGTCCCAGCGAGAGTTATAACCCTCCTCCAGAAACATTGTTATTGCAGATAAAAGAATAACACTGTGCAGAAGAATTATAATATTCAGCAGTAGGTAAATCAATGATTAGCTATGTAGAGCAGTATTCTCTATACAGTTCATTTCAATTATAACTTGATAAAGCAGCAAGTCATTTATTTAATAAGGAATATGAAGAACATGTATATAGTTTGTCCAACTAGGACATAATAGACAATGTATCATCAATCATTGATTCTCGTAATTCAACCCTAAGCAAATATGCTACATGGCTGATTACATTTTACAAACATACTTATGCCTTGAGGAGATGAGGTATACCACTCATACTCCAACCGACCATTGCGAAATCAAAATCGGTACCATACATAGGTCAATAGAAGAGCCAGATTTCTATGACCCCATCCTCCTAAGTCAGTGTGAGGAACAACATGCAGGACATCTTGTGTATCTACCAAAATAGCTTTCTAGGGTATACTGGCACCTTCACTATTAGAGTTACAGTGGCATGTTGTACTCTCTTCGCAATCAGGAGATTTCTTGTTTATCTCATATCGATTCGGCATTAACATCATCATCGAGAGATTAGTGATACATCATCCTGGCATATACATATAATGAAGGATTGAGAGATTTAATGTTATTCTCACATCAATTCCTCCATTAGGGTGTAAGGATATTCACGCCCATTACCCCCACATACTCAAAAGTATGCTCTCCAGGAGTTCCCTTAGGAAAACTTGTTTCACCATCACCAAACTACTGATGATGATGGATCTATGGTCAGGGATCTACATGATATCATTTCACTTGATTATTTAAGTACATTACATCATTCTTTTAGCATCAGGCATGTTTTCAAACATAAACCATTATAACAATTGCTATAATGAATGAGTACTATTTCCATCAAGTTCATTTTACAGCTTCAATAGCATTGGGAACTCAATCCCTTATCATCTCATCATCATGATTCAGGAATATGGGTATTCAAACCCTTAGATCATCAATATACTTGTTACCACTTTAACAGGTAACATAATGCCATCAAGTCATCTGACAATATAAACATGATAATTGAAATGTAGGTATTTCACATGGCTCTTACAGCCTATCAATCTCTTTTGTTACCTTTTTACTAGGCAACATAGCATATCATAGCTTACATAGCTCATAAAGTACTTTCAATAAACAAAGCATCATAGCTCATACCTGGCTATGTTCAATATCTCATAAAACCTACATGATTAGTACAGATGATAGCAGATACATCAATTTCATATCAGCACAATGTAAAACAACTATATCATCTTTAATCAAGGAATACACCACTATACCCTAGCTAGGGTTAATGTTTCCCTTTTCAATTCAATTAGGGTTAATATTCCCCTTTAGCTCAAATAGGATTAATGACTTATCATTTCATTATCCAACCTTTTAGAGCTTCATGCTATAAAGTATAACCCAGAATTAGGGTTTCACACTTCCATTTACCTTGTTTGGAATTAGGGTTTACTATTCACATTGCATCACCCTAGATTAGGGTTTACTATCTACATCACATCACCCAAGATTAGGGTTTCCTATTCACATTACATCACCCTAGATTAGGGTTTATTATTCACATTGCATCACCCTAGATTAGGGTTTACTATCTACATCACATCACCATAGATTAGGGTTTACTATTCACATTACATCACCGTAGATTAGGGTTTACTATTCACATTACATCACCCTAGATTAGGGTTTACTATTCACATTGCATCACCCTAAATTAGGGTTTACTATTCACCCTAAGTAGGAGTGAGAATCAAAGTACCTTGAATTAAGGTTTATCATGTCATCATTATGAATTAAGTTCATACCATCATCATGCATTATGATTTCACCTATTAATGCCCTTAATTAGGGTTATGATTATTTAACCATCATAATTAGGGTTTCATGATCTCACTATGAAGGATCATACCCTAATTAGACATTCATCCATAATGAGAGTCCACTACATGATTATCATTCATGTAGGATGTCTTCTCTCTCATCTTCTATAAGATGATGCTTACATCACCCTTGATTAAGCTAAGTCAACTCAACATGAAAGAGAATTGATATCATGGGTTAAGTCATTATCACCATGATCATTAAGGCCTACTCATTCAAAGGGTACCAATCACCCTATCCCATTAAGGGTACCTTTATTATAATCATCTTTGATTATATCAGGTATTAATCAACTAATTACTTTATCCTTTAACCACTTTAAGTACCCATGCAATTTTGGTTAATTATCCACAAAACGGTCTTAGCCACATAGACCCCAAACGGTCTTGACCAAATCAGACCTCAAACAGTCTTGCACAAAAACATCCAAACGTTCTAAGACCATTTAGACCTCCAAACGGTTTTGAACAACCAATGAAACCATTTGCTAAAGTACCACCTTGAAACCGTTTAGTAAAGTTGGATCTTTGAAACCGTTTACTAAAGTTGACCCTCAAGATCATTTGCTAAAGGTGACTTTCAAGATCGTTTGCTAAAGTGCAACTTTGAACTGCATGACCTCAACCGGTTTGGGATCGTTTGGTCCCAAATGGTCTTGAGACCGTTTGGACTCAAATGGTCTTGAGACCATTTGGTCCAAACCTCCTCAAAATCGCATGGACCAAGTATGGTCTCAACAAGTCAGATTGAATTAGGGTTTCCAAGATCGATTCCTTCATTGATTGTGATCATGTTATCACTCATCAAGTGGACCTATCACCATGATTCATTTGACTTAATTAGGTCAACCTTCAACTGATTTGACCCTCAATTGACCCTCAATTGATCATCAATTAGGGTTTGAATCAATTGGATTAGGGTTTGGAATCGATGACTCTTCAACATTAATCAATGTATAATTAGTTACTTTGAAACCATTGAACCTTCATCCAAATTGATCATGACCTGACCCCAAACGGTCTTGAAGTCATTTGGATGACCTCCAAATGGTCGTGAGACCGTTTGCCCATGTCAACATCAAAATCCAAGTCAACCAATTAGGGTTTGGTTCATTGGATTGATCACCAAAAGCGACAATAGAATACACTTCAACTTACTATCTTTGGATCTTCAATTGCTCAACCATACCTAACCCTAGACCTCCAAATGGTCTTGTGTGGTCACCAAATGGTCTTGAGACCATTCGGGTGATCCCCAAATGGTTTTGAAACCGTTTGGGGTCAATCAACCCAAGTTTCAAACTCAATTAAATTAGAAATCAGCACTTAACCCGATTAGGGTTTTGGTGATTTTTGGACCTTCAACTCATGAACCAATTAGAGTTATTCAATTATAATTGATGGGTCATTAACCTACATTATTTTCAACAGATCTCCAAATGGTCAACCCTTGGTCAATGCCACCAAATGGTCTTGGGACCATTTCTCTTCATGCGGTTTGGGTGAAACGGTTTCATTCCAAACGGTTTGAAACCGTTTGAACAACTAGGGAAACTGTTTGGTAAAGTAATTCTTTGGATAATCATCTAAGATGATGTCATCTTCGTCTTCCTCTGTTCAACCAAGAACAGAAACCGTTCTTCATGGGAGTTTTAGCAAGAACTCAAAAGAGTATCAAAGGAGAAAAGTAATCAATGATTATTATGGAAAAGAGTGCAATAGCAATGGTTAAGGGTTTGAGTTATAAAACTCGCCTCTAGAACTAATCCCAAGCTCCAAGATTCACGTATCTAATGGTGGATGGAGTTCCAGAAGCTGTCCAAGCTCTGTCCTTGAGCTTTTGGATGTGCAAGATGGCTAGGATGGGAAATTGGGTGAAGAAAACCATTAATCAAGCATTGCTTTAGGGTTTCCACCATGAATCTGAGGTAGGAGATGATCAAAACTTACCAACAGGTTTGGTAGTCCTTCCTATGCTCTTGAGATCTTCCTTGGTCGTCCAAAGCAAGGTTGAGAAAATAAAACTAAGGAAACGAGCCTTGGGTGTTATTGGAAAAGGATGAGTATAAAGGATATGTATATGGGTTTTCAAGGAAAGATAAAAAAGAAAAGTATTTTCTTTAAATTCCAAAATAATTTCCATCAAATCCCCCTCCATTTCTTGGTCATGAAACCACCTTAATTATCTTGCAAAACCTCTCCCTTATCCAAGAATTAATGGAAAAGAAATTAAGCACCTTAAAGAGTTTTATATTAATATCCATCCTTTTAATGGATATTACTTTTTATTATGATAATGTGAGTTGGCTTCCACTCAACCAAGATCTTTTTGTGCCCAAGCAAGGCACACACTCGTCCAACACTATTGCAAACACATCCTTCAACTTTTGGTTAAAGGGCTCCTTAATTCATTTATTTCTTTTTGCATTAAATTAAATTAAAGTCCCATTTATGCTTAAATCTTGATTATTTTAATGTCAAGATTCTCTCTCCTCCATGATAATTCAAATGAGGCACCCCTATCATTTTATTTGCTCTACTTGATGCCAAGAAACATGAGAGGCCCTCTAGAGGTGGTATTTTGCATATTGAACCCTAAGTTTTGGATAAATTACACATTACACCAAAACTAGGTTTTAATGCACAAGGATTGCTCTACAAGCTTTATCTTGATGCCCAAGTTTGTGGAAAACATAACACTACATCATATTCATTCTTATGATGTCTCAACATCAGAGGAACATCTTATCATGTGCAATTTGCAAGTTAACCCCTCAACTTGGGTAATTTTCACTTTAGTCCAATTTTAACAAAATACTGTTTCAACATTAATCAAAAAGGACTGAAATTGAAATATAAGTTCCTCAAGAGCCTTAATTACTTTTCAAAAGATAAGAGCAAGCATCTAATCAACTTTATTAGGCAAAAAACCTAGGTTTAGTACATAACCCAGGTCAGGGATGTTACAAATTATCCACCCCTTATAAGGATTTCGTCCCCGAAATCATTAATAAAACATTTTAAGAGAAAAAAGTAGGGTATTTCCTCCTCATCTCTTCCTCTAGTTCCCATGTAGCTTCCTCAACTCCACGGTGATTCCATAGGACTTTTACAAGACTAATGTATTTCTATTTTAGCTTCTTTATTCTTCTATCGAGAATCAACATAGGTCCCTCAACATAGGATATATCATCATTCAATTCTACTTCCATAGGCTGCAGAACTGATTCTGTATCAGGATGACATTTCCTTAGCATGGAAATGTGGAACACTGGGTGTAACTTTTACAGCTCGAGTGGTAACTCTAGCTTATAAGCTACCTTTCCAACCTGTTCAACGGTTGGATAAGGCCCCATAAATCTAGGAGCTAACTTTCCTTTTCTTCCAAACCTAAGAACTCCCTTCCAAGGTGAGACCTTGAGGTATACTCTGTCTCCAACCTGGAATTCTAAAGGTCTAGGACGCTTATCAGCATAAGATTTCTGCCTATCCTGTGCAGTCTTTAACTGTTGTTGTATTAATTTAATCTTCTCAGTGGTCTGTTGTACAAGATCAGGACCCAAAAGTTGATATTCACTAGTTTCATACCAACATAGGGGAGATCTACAACATATACCATACAAGGCTTCATAAGGTGCCATGTCAATAATGTGTTGATAGCTATTGTTATAGGCAAACTCTATCAAACTTAGATGCAGATCCCAACTTCCTGTAAATTGGAGGACACGTGCCCTAAGCAAATCCTCCAAGGTTTGTATAGTCCTTTCCAATTGTCCATCTGTCTGAGGATGAAAGGTTGTATTAAACATTAACTGTGTGCCTAAGTCTTTATGAAGTCGCTCTAAAAAATGACTTGTAAACTGGGGACCTCTGTCAGAAACAATGGTAATTGGGACCCCATGCAACCGCACTATATCATCTACATATAATTGTGCCAGCTTCTCAGCAGACTAGGTTGTTTTGACAGGTAAGAAATGTGTTGTCTTTGTCAACCTATCAACTATTACCCAGATGGAATCATGACCTTTGGCTATTCTGGGTAAACCAACCACAAAATCCATGGTTACATGATCCCACTTCCACTGCGGTATGGGCAAAGGCTGCATTGTTCCTGCGGGCTTCTGGTGTTCAACTTTAACTTGTTGACACACTGGACATCGCATAACAAACTCAGCAACATCCTTCTTCAAACTAGGCCACCAATACATATCTTTCAAGTTATGATACATCTTGGTGCTTCCTGGATGCATAGCATACATTGAAGAATGAGCTTCTTCCAGGACTAACTTCCTCAAGTTATAAAATCTGGTACTATCATTCCACCATGATAACAGGCTACCTAATCATCTAAATCATGGAAACCATCTCGTTTCTCACTACCATACTCTGATCTAATCTGCTGAACTACAACATCAGCTTGCTGTGCCTCCTTAATCTGTTGTCTTAGAGTAGGTTTTATGTGCATCTCAGCTAACAACCTAGATAGAAATCATACTTTTAACTGTACATTGTCATGCCTTAAAGAGATAAGTATTTCCCTCCTAGAGCACACCAGAGAATTTAGCTGTTCTCTATCTAAGGCTGGTGTTGCTGATTTTCTACTTAAAGCATCAACAACCACATTGGCCTTCCCTGTATGATAATCAATTGTACAATCATAGTCCTTGATTAACTCCATCCAGCGGCGTTGCCTCATGTTTAGCTCATGCTGAGAGAATATGTACTTTAGCTTCTTATGGTCGGTGAAAATATGGAATGTCTCTCCATAGAGATAATGTCTCTTGATCTTCAAAGCATGGACTACAACAACTAGTTCTAGATCGTGTGTCAGATAATTCTCCTCATGTTTCTTAAGTTGTCGGGAAGCAAAAGAAATCACTTGTTTATCCTGCATTAACACACATCCTAGTCCATTCTTAGAGGCATCACAGAAAACTATATATCCTTTCCCTTGCTCAGGTAACACTAGCACTGGTGCACTTGTCAACCTTTCCTTCAACAACTGGAATGATTGTTGAAACTTGTCATTCCAAGTAAAAGGAACATCCTTCCTGGTCAACTTAGTCAAGGGTAAATATATAGAACTAAAGTTCTTAATGAACCTCCTGTAATATCCTGCCAACCCTAAGAAACTGTGAATCTCCGTCGGTGTCTTCGGCTGCTCCCATTGTAGGACAGATTCTACCTTTTTAGGGTCAACACGTATACCTAAAACAGATATTACGTGTCCAAGAAAATAAACTTCTGGTAACCAAAACTCACACTTGCTAAACTTAGCATATAACTTATGCTCTCTTAGCAAAGTTAGAGCTTGACGAAGATGCTGCTCATGCTGCTGAGCATCTATACTGTAGATCAGAATGTCATCTATGAAGACGACAACACATTGATCAAGAAAAGGTTGAAAGATTCTATTCATGAGTTCCATAAATGCAGCTGGTGCATTGGTTAGTCCAAACGACATAACTGTGAACTCATAGTGACCATACCGTGTCCTAAATGCAGACTTAGGTATGTCACCCTCCTTAATACGCAACTGATGATATCCCGACCTCAAATCTATTTTTGAGAAGACAATTGCACCACGCAACTGATCAAAGAGATCATCAATCCTTGGCAAAGGATACTTATTCTTTATAGTTACTTTATTTAATTATCTGTAATCAATGCACAACCGCATCGACCCATCCTTCTTTTTAACAAAGAGGACCGGAGCACCCCATGGTGAAGTGCTTGGTCGGATGAAACCCTTCTCAAGAAACTCTTGCAGTTGTTTCTTGAGCTCTACCATCTCAGCAGGCGTTATCCTATACGGTGTTTTTTCTATTGGCTGCGTGCCCGAGATTAGATTAATCTCAAAATCAATCTCTCGGGGCAGAGGTATTCCTAGAAGTTCTTCAGGAAACACATCTTCAAATTCCCTGACTACAGGAACTTCAGCAGGATTAGGATTTTCCATGGTGGTATCTACTACATGGGCCAAGAATGCATAACATCCTTGCCTCATCAGCTTCTCAGCTACCATAGCTGACACAAGACAGGTTGGAAGAATCTTTCTATCTCCTTGAAATATCCATGTGTCACTATCATCTGTGAACACAGCTTGCTTGGATTCACAATCCAAGACAACCTTATACCTTTCTAAGGTATCCATCCCAATGATTATATCAAACTCGTGCATCTCAAGTGGTATATGATCCACTTGAATGTGATGTTCAGAAAAGGAAAGAATGCAGGGAGAGCACACCTCCCGCAACACAACAAATCCCATCAAAGGAGTTTCTAACAACATGCTATTTTCTCTATGACTTGTAGTCATGTTGCAGTCAAGAATCATTCTTTGAGTGATAAAGGAATGCATAGCACCCAGATCAATTAAAATAGATACGATGCAGGATGTAGACATATCATAATAAAATAGCTTCATCTAACCTGTCACAACCTGAGGGTTGATCACTACATCAGGTGGATTCATCACATAGAATCTCGTTGTTGCTTGTGGTTGATTCGGTGCTCGATGACTGGGTGTCGATGATCCAGCTTGGGACATTTGTCCACGTCCTCTAGCGCCACCTGGAAACTATCTCCTTTGAGAACCTTGTTGACTCTGTCTTTGAGGTTGAGTCACACTTGCCTCTCAGGCTCTACAATCCTTCATCAGATGTCCCATCTTTCCACATATGAAACAACTTCTGATCCCTTGCTGTGGTCTGGATGGTCCTGTAACTGACACAGATGCTGAGCTACAAGCTCCATCTGGTGGTAAACTTCGTCCTCTACCCCTATTTGACGTCCACTGCGTCTGGGTACTGAATCTGGGTGGTAGTGTAGGCATGGAAAACCTTAGTTTCTTGAAACCTTTGGATGAGTATCCTTGGAACTGGGGGTACACTTTCTTGTTCTTGGTTTGTTGCTTCTCCGTCACAGACCTTTCTATCCTTCTGACAGACTCCACAAAAGTAGCAAATCTTTCCCTATTCTCCAGAGCAGACACAGGGGTAGTCAATTCAGCGTTTAATCCCTTCTCAAAATGCCCAATTCTCTCTTCATCTATGGTTGTCATATGCAGACAGAACCACAACAGCTCCATGAACTTAGCCTCGTACTCGCTAATGTTCATTGTTCCTTGCCTTAACCTCTCAAACTGAGAGATTTTCTCATCCAAGAACGTCTTAGGAAAGTATCTATTGACGAATTCTTGTCGAAATACTTCCCATTCAATCTCCACACCTGGCCTTTTCCCTTCCTCTACACACCTGGCCTTTTCCCTTCCTCTATGATCCACCAGTGACCAGCACTCCCTTTAAGAAGGTACAAAGCAAGTCTAACCTTCTCAGCTTCTGAGATGTTCAGGATTCTAAAGGCCTTTTCTAACTCGGTTAGCCAAATGTTAGCATCTGCTGGGTCAACTTTCCCAGCATATTCCATGGCTCCAACCCCACATAGTCGTTCAAACGTCTTGTTGGCTCCTTGTCCTTCTTGATGGGTAGGTGCTCTAGGTGCAGGTATAGGCATCCTATCAGTCATGTGTGTCATGGCAGCCATAAACTGTCTAAACATGGCTTGGAAGGCTAGGTTCCCCATGTCAGCTAGATTGAACTGGGGTGGTTCAGGTACAGGTTCCTCCCTTCCTTGGTCTCTTGCACCTCCTCTGGGTGCAGCGACACTACTTTCAGCAACATGTTCATTGTGTGATCCAGACATCTTTAGTTTTCTCTTCTCCTCCTATATGAGCAGAAGACACTTTCAATAGACTGGAAGACACTAGAACAAACTCAACAACCTTAGTCCTATGTCTCTGTAGACTCAGCAAACCTAGAGCTCTGATACCACTAAATTGTGGCGACCATCTCACGAAAATAGGATTAACTAATGCGGAAGCAAATTATTAGCAGCGGAATTACTGAAAATCAATAAAAATTAAAACTTTTTGCACTGAGATCCACAAACTGTAAAACTCTTTCATAAAGAACCAAAGTAAGTTATTTACATTCTAATTCATCACTACATCTCTGTATCATCTCATCTCGAGAGTCATAAACATTGACTGCCCTATTAAACTATACATGAGCAATATATAAAATCTCGAGGCATCAAGCGAAAAATCTCATATCTATATCAAACCATTTACTGACTCCTAGGACCTGAGTGTACAGAGACAACACATAGGACTCTCTATATACAAAACCTAACAGACAGTGTCTCCACATGAAGATCACTGTTGTCCTTGTTGTTGCTGCTTCTGCTGTGGCTGTTGTTGCTGCTCACCCACTGAAAGGTTTCTTCTTCCTCGGCGTCTACCTAAAAAGTTGAATCCCACGGGGGTGAGACAATTGAAAATTATCCCAGCGAGAGTTATAACTCTCTGCCAGAAACATTGTTATTGTAGATAAAAGAATAACACTGTGCAGAAGTATTATAATATTCAGCAGTAGGTAAATCAATGATTAGCTATGTAGAGAAGTATTCTCTATATAGTTCATTTCAATTAAAACTTGATAAAGCAGCAAGTCATTTATTTAATAAGGAATATGAAGAACATGTATATAGTTTGTCCAACTAGGCCATAATAGACAATGTATCATCAATCATTGATTCTCGTAATTCAACCCTAAGAAAATATGCTACACGGCTGATTAAATTTTACAAACATACTTATGCCCTGAGGAGATGAGGTATGTCGCTCATACTCCAACCGACCATTGCGAAATCAAAATCCGTACCATACATAGGTCAATAGAAGAGTCAGATTTCTATGACCTCATCCTCCTCAGTCAGTGTAAGGAACAACATGCAAGACATCTTGTGTCTCTTCCAAAATAGCTTTCCAGGGTATACTGGTAACTTCGCTATTAGAGTTAGAGTGGCATGTTGTACTCTCTTCACAATCGAGAGATTTCTTGTTTATGTCATATCGATTCGGCATTAACATCATCATCGGGAGATTAGTGATACATCATCTCGGCATATACATATAATGAAGGATTGAGAGATTTAAAGTTATTCTCACATCAATTCCTCCATTAGGGCGTAAGGATATTCACGCCCATTACCCCCACATACTCAAAAGTATGCTCTCTAGGAGTTCCCTTAGGAAAACATGTTTCACCATCACCAAACTACTGACAATGATGGATCTATGGTCAAGGCTCTACATGATATCATTTCACTTGATTATTTAAGTACATTACAACATTCTTTTAGCATCAGGCATGTTTTCAAACATAAACCATTATAACAATTGCTATAAAGAATGAGTACTATTTCCATCAAGTTCATTTTACAGCTTCAATATCATTGGGAACTCAATCCCTTATCATCTCATCATCATGATTCAAGAATATGGGTATTCAAACCCTTAGATCATCAATATACTTGTTACCTCTTTAACAGGTAACATAATGCCATCAAGTCATCTGACAGTATAAACATGATAATTGAAATGTAGGTATTTCACATGGCTCTTACAGCCTATCAATCTCTTTTGTTATAGCATATCATACCTTACATATCTCATAAAGTACTTTCAATAAACAAAGCATCATAGCTCATACTTAGCTATGTTCAATATCTCATAAAACCTGCATGATTAGTACAGATGATAGAAGATACATCAATTTCATATCAGCACAATGTAAAACAACTATATCATCTTTAATCAAGGAATACACCACTATGCCCTGGCTAGGGTTAAGGTTTCCCTTTTCAATTCAATTAGGGTTAATCTTCCCCTTTAGGTCAAATAGGATTAATGACTTATCATTTCATTATCCAACCTTAGAGCTTCATGCTATTAAGTATAACCCAGAATTAGGGTTTCACACTTCCATTTACCTTATTTGGAATTAGGGTTTACTATTCACATTGCATCACCCTAGATTAGGGTTTACTATCTACATCACATCACCCTAGGGTTTACTATTCACATTACGTCACCCTAGATTAGGGTTTACTATTCACATTGCATCACCCTAGATTAGGGTTTACTATCTACATCACATCACCCTAGATTAGGGTTTACGATTCACATTACATCACCCTAGATTAGGGTTTACTATTCACATTACATCACCCTAGATTAGGGTCTACTATTCACATTGCATCACCCTAGATTAGGGTTTACTATTCACCCTAAGTAGGAGTGAGCATCAAAGTACCTTGAATTAAGGTTTATCGTGTCATCATTATGAATTAAGTTCATACCATCATCAAGCATTAGGATTTCACCTATTAATGCCTTAATTAGGGTTATGATTCATTAACCATCATAATTAGGGTTTCATGATCTCAATATGAAGGATCATACCCTAATTAGACATTCATCAATAATGAGAGTCCACTACATGATTATCATTCATGTAGGAAGTCTTCTCTCTCATCTTCTATAAGATGATGCTTACATCACCCTTGATTAAGCTAAGTCAACTCAACATGAAAGAGAATTGATATCATGGGTTAAGTCATTATCACCATGATCATTAAGGCCTACTCATTCAAAGGGTACCAATCACCCTATCCCATTAAAGGTACCTTTATTATAATCATCTTTGATTATATCAGGTATTAATCAACTAATCACTTTGTCCTTTAACCACTTTAAGTACCCATGTGCTTTTGGTTAATTATCCACCAAACGGTCTTGGCCACATAGACCCCAAACGGTCTTGACCAAATCAGACCTCAAACGGTCTTGCACAAAAACATCCAAACGGTCTAAGACCGTTTAGACCTCCAAACGGTCTTGAACAACAAATGAAACCGTTTGCTAAAGTACCACCTTGAAACCATTTAGTAAAGTTGGATCTTTGAAACTGTTTACTAAAGTTGACCCTTAAGATCATTTGCTAAAGGTGAGTTTCAAGATCATTTGCTAAAGTGCAACTTTGAAACCGCATGACCTCAACCGGTTTGGGATCGTTTGGTCCCAAATGGTCTTGAGACCATTTGGTCCCAAACGGTCTTTAGATTGTTTGGTCCAAACCTCCTCAAAACTGCATGGACCAAGTATGGTCTCAACAAGTCAGATTGAATTAGGGTTTCCAAGATCGATTCCTTCATTGATTGTGATCATGTTATCACTCATCAAGTGGACCTATCACAATGCTTCAGTTGAGTTAATTAGGTCAACCTTCAACTGATTTGACCCTCAATTGATCATCGATTAGGGTTTGAATCAATTGGATTAGGGTTTGGAATTGATTACTCTTCAACATTAATCAATGTATAATTAGTTACTTTGAAACCATTGAACCATCATCCAAATTGATCATGACCTGACCCCAAATGGTCTTGAGGTTGTTTGGATGACCTAAAAACGGTCTTGAGACCGTTCGAACATGTCAGCATCAAAATCCAAGTCAACTAATTAGGGTTTGGTTCATTGGATTGATCACCAAAATCAGCAATAAATTACACTTCAACTTAATATCTTTGGATCTTCAATTGCTCAACCATACCTAACCCTAGACCTCCAAATGGTCTTGGGTGGTCACCAAACGGTCTTGAGACCGTTTGGGTGATCCCCAAATAGTTTTGAAACCGTTTGGGTCAATCAACCCAAGTTTCAAACTCAATTAAATTAGAAATCAGCACTTAACTCGATTAGGGTTTTGGTGATTGTTGGACCTTCAACTCGTGAACCAATTAGAGTTATTCAATTATAATTGATGGGTCATTAACCTACATTATTTCCAATAGATCTCCAAATGGTCAACCCTTGTTCAATGCCACCAAATGGTCTTGGGACCATTTCCCTTCATGCAGTTTGGGTGAAACTGTTTCATTCCAAACGGTTTGAAACTGTTTGTTCCCAAACAGTTTGGGAAACCGTTTGAACAACTAGGGAAACCGTTTGGTAAAGTAATTCTTTGGATAATCATCTAAGATGATGTCATCTTAGTCTTCCTCTATTTGACCAAGAACAGCAACCGTTCTTCATGGGAGTTTTAGCAAGAACTCAAAAGAGTATCATAGGAGAAAAGTAACCAACGATTATTATGGAAAAGAGTGCAATAGTAATGGTTAAGGGTTTGAGTTATAAAACCTGCCTCTGGAACTGATCCCAAGCTCCAAGCTTCACGGATCTAATGGTGTATGGAGTTCCAGCAGCTTTCCAAGATCTGTCCTTGAGCTTTTGGATGTGCAAGATGGCTAGGATTGGAAATCGGGTGAAGAAAACCATTAATCAAGCATTGATTTAGGGTTTCCACCATGAATCCGAGGTAGGAGATGATCAAAACTTACCAACAGGTTTGGTCGTCCTTCCTCTGCTCCTGAGCTCTTCCTTGGTTGGCCAAAGCAAGGTTGAGAAAAGAAAACTATGGAAACGAGCCTTGGGCATTATTGGAAAAGGATGAGTATAAAGGATATGTATATGGGTTTTCAAGGAAAGAGAAAAAGAAAAGTATTTTCTTTAAATTCCAAAATAATTTCCATCAAATCCCCCCCCCAATTTCTTGGTCACGAAACCACCTTCATTATCTTGCAAAACCTATCCATTATCCAAGAATTAATGGAAAAGAAATTAAGCACCTTAAAGAGTTTTATATTAATATCCATCCTTTTAATGGATATTAATTTTTATTATGATAATGTGAGTTGGCTTCTACTCAACCAAGATCTTTTTGTGCCCAAGCAAGGAACAAACTCGTCCAACACTATTGCAAACACATCCTTCAACTTTTGGTTAAAGGGATCCGTAATTAATTTATTTCTTTATGCATTAAATTAAATTAAAGTCCCATTTATGCTTAAATCTTGATTATTTTAATGTCAAGATTCTCTCTCCTCCATGATAATTCAAATGAGGCGCCCCTATCATTTCATTTTCTCTAATTGATGCCAAGAAACATGAGAGACCCTCTAGAGGTGGTATTTTTCATATTGAACCCTAAGTTTTGGGTAAATTACACATTACACCAAAACTAGGTTTTAATGCACAAGGATTGCTCTACAAGCTTTATCTTGATGCCCAAGCTTGTGGAAACCATACCACTACATCATACTCATTCTTATGATGTCTCAAAATCAGAGGAACATCTTATCATGTGAAATTTTCAAGTTAACCCCTCAACTTGGGTAATTTGCACTTTAGTCCAATTTTAACAAAATAATGTTTTAACATTAATCAAAAAAGGATTGAAATTGAAATATAAGTTCCTCAAGAGCCTTAATTACTTTTCAAAAGATAAGAGCAAGCATATAATCAATTTTATTAGGCAAAACACCTAGGGTTAGTACATAACCTAGGTTAGGGATGTTACAATGAAGACGAAGGCTCTCTCTCTTGGCTAAGAGAGGTGAAGAAGAAGAAGGGAAGGAGTCCCTTGGTGAAAGCTTCTCCTTGGTGAAGTTGAAGTTAAAGGCGGAAGATCCTAGTTAAGAGTGGGAAAATCCTTAAAGGCGGAAGGCTTGTTGTAAGAGTGGGTAAGTCCTTGGGGAAGGCCAAAGACTTGTTGCAAGAGTATGTAAGTCCTTGGTGAGGTAGAAGACTCTTGGTCATGGATATGTAAGTCCTTTTTAAGGTTATTGGCACCCTCGTCCTCAAAGGGTTGGGTATCTTTGTCTTAGAAATGGAAGGTCTTTTGTTGTAACTCTTATAATGGAGTATAAGGAGTGAGACATAGTTGAAAATCCTAGAGGTCGATCTCTCTAGATAGTGGATGTACATCTCTTAGTTTTAAGTTCAGAATCACTATACATAGCTTATTAGCTTGTGTTATTTGTGCTTGATCAATCTCTTTCCCTTTCTATGTATGTTTAGTTGCACTCAAAGTTAATATGCAACATTATCTTAAAAATATTTTGAAGGTCTAATGAATTTTATTTAAGTGGTTTTTTGCTCTATTTGCTCCCCCCATTAGATCCCATCATAGATATGACAATTGGTATCATAGTGGGTCTTCTCCAAGCATACTCCCACTAGGAGAAGATGGGTGATTAACAAGATGGGAGATACTCCATCAACATTCCATTCTTTAATGAGGGCAACTTCCACTATTGGAAGAGAAGGTTTCAATACTACATCCAAGGACCAAGTCTTGAGTTATGGATAATGGTGGATCTTCCATACATGCTACTGGAGATAAAGATAGAAGAATGGGATGAGTCTAATTTGAAGAAAATAGTCTTGAATGCAAAAGCCATTAACATTCTCTATGAATCCCTTTCCCCCACTGAGTTCAACCAGATTTCTTTTCGTGAGACATCCTATGAGGTATGGAGAAAGATAGGTGTCACTTATGAAGGGACAAAGAAAGTGAAGGAAAGTAGAGTCTACATTCTCAATGGCCTCCTTGAGAACTTCAAGATGGGAAATAAGGAAAGGGCAGCTGAATTGTATGTAGGGATCAACACCATCATAAATGGTCTTCCCGTCCTAGGTCATCCTATGGATAGAATAAAGATATACTCAAAGATTCTTAGGTCTCTTGCTAAATGGTGTGAATCAAATTTGACTTCAATTGAAGAAGCAAAGTCTCTTGGTGATATTCCTATTGATGAGCTCATAGGAAATCTACAAGCTCGTGAAGTTAAACTTGACAAACAAGAGGAAGAAGAAAGATAAGAAGGGAAAGATATCAAGAAAATGAAGAAGGCTAAAATCAAGCCCAAATTGAAGATATTGTTAATCAAGCTTCTCCATCCTCTCAAGTTGAAGAAGATGCTATGTACTCCAAAGGTAGACTTCACAAAGGCAAGCCTTCCTCCTCCACTCGGTGATTCAAATGTGGAAAGAAGGGTCACTTCAAGGAAGATTGCCCACAAGGCAAAAAGAACCATCATCACAAGAGAAGGGAAGAGAAGCACAAGAAGAATGAGAAATGGCACAAAATCTCTAATGACTCCTCCAACTCAAACTCAAATGAATATTCTAGTGAAGGATCTAGATCAATCCCTAGTGAAGATAAAGAATTCCATTTTGCTCTCATGGCAAGTTCAAATGAGGTAAATCTAAATTCATTATATAAAGATTCCTTAATTGTAGTTATTCATGCTACTCGTGACTCTCTTAAGTCTATAAAAAGAAAAAGAAAAAGCTTGCTAAGATTGTTTATAACTTGGATGTAGAAAAAGATGATCTTGAACATGCTAAGTTTTTTTTGCAAAATGATGTTGACAATCTTCCAAGTATTATCTAGAACTTGAATTGAAATTTAATAGTGTTGAGATTCAAAACAATGCCTTTATTAGTCAAGTAGACTCTCTTAAACTTGAAAGTTCTAACTTGATTGATACGATTAGATTTCTATAAGCTCAACCTCTTATGCCCAGTTCTAATCAAGATCATACTAAAATTGTGAATTCCCTCAGTCTTGACATTAATGTCCATAAAAATCAAAATGAGGACAAAAACTTTATTTTCCAAGTAATATAATCTAAAAATAATGTCTATCTTTTTAAGATTGCTTTGCTTGAAAAAAAAATGCTTCCTTGCTTTCTAAAAAAGAATGATGTTTTTGCTCTTCATATTGAAAATGATTCTTATATGACAAAAGTTCTTTCCTTAGAAATTGATTTTTTGCATGCTAGAGATGATATCAATCAATCATCTTGTATTATTACTTATCATATGCATGACAATCATAGTTTGAGGTCCTCTATGAAAACATTTTTTGATGATAAAAATAATCTTAATCAAATCCTAGATCATAAACTGAACAAAGGGGTAGAGATGGTTTTTGTAAGGACCTTGACCTTCGTTTTGGGCTTACCCTATTTGCTTTTCCTAAACCTTGTGTTGAGATGCTTGCTAATCACCTGAAGTTGTGATTAGGGTTTGTTTGTTCTTTGTTGATAGGTTGAGGTGCAACTTGCAATTTACCCAAGTTGGTCACCTTGAGAGATGCCTTTCTCTCTCTTTGCATCTTCTAGGTTGAGAGGATGGGTTGGTCTCTTTGTTTGAGTAGCTTTGGGATTTGTTGAGCCTTGTTGGGCTTTGTTTTGCCTTGTTGAGCTTTGTTGAGGCTTGGTATCAGGCTGGCCCTTGGTGTATCGTCCAAGGTGGTGTGGTTGTGTTAGGCAAGGGGTTGTATTGGCCAAGGTGAAGTGTGGTTGCCATCTTGGGTGACATACATTCCCCTCCTAGCCTCGTTTGTGTCACCATCTTTGGACAAGTGGTAGCTGCTTTGCTAAGTGAGTGGAAACTCATGGGTGTAGGTTTTTGGGGTGCTTGCATGTGGCACACTCCTTGGACAAGTGTGCTAGGGTCAGGTGCCACCTTGCCTTGCTCTCCCTCTTCACCCCATAGTATATATATGACCCTCCCCTTAGTTGATAAGCTCTTTGGATCCTTTAGTTGCTTCCCTCTCCTTTGGTGGCCGAGTTAGGAGAAGCAAGGAGCTTGAGGTGGCCGATATAGCTGGAGTGTTGGGCGACACACCTTGCACTTGTGGTAGGTATCTCCCATTTTTCCTTGGCACCTTCTTCTTCTTCTTCTTCTTTCTTCTTCTTTGGCCATGGTGGTTACATGTTGCTCTTCTTTGTGTTGGCCGAAGGTGGTGCCTTGGAGCTTGGAAGCTTGGTGCTAGGAGCTTGGAGACTTAGAGCTTGAGACGGGTTACATAACTCCTACCCCTAGCTATGCTACTTCTTTTCCATGTTTCATGCTATATGCCATCTTGATCGGCCATGTCTTTGTTTTCTAGCTAAGTTTCTTACTTTAATGGTTATGAGGTTGCTTTATATGTACCCAAGACTTTGTGGAGATAGTTGCCTTGAGTTGGCTGAACCATGGATGTGGAGTTCCTTGGGAAAAAACCCTCTCTCACTTAGTTGTTGATAGATGAGCCTAGGGTCCCCAAATTCAATAGTGAATTGAGCTTTGGTTGGTTGGCCGATATGATGTGATGGACCTCCTTGTTGCCCGATAGGTGATGGAAGTTGTGCAATACCCCTCTCTCACTTAATTGTCTTGAGAGGTGAGCCAACTCTCTTGAACTTTTAGGGCTTCTTGGTGGCAGTCTTGGGGTTGAAGATGACCAACCCGTCATGGTCTTTGAGCCCTTACATGATACCCCTTTGTGATGTTCTGCCCGATATTCCCCTTCTAGAGTTGAACCTTGGGCGACATGGTGACGTTTGAGGGATGGCAGTAGTGTACCTTGGGCGATATAAGAGTCCCTTGGACACCATGTTGTGCTAGCCAAGAGGGTGCTTGTTGGGCGGTATGGTTTTGGCCTTGAGAGACATGGTGTTGATGGTTGCTCAGTATGGAACCCTAACCCTAGAAGGGCGATAGTGGTCTTGGCCGATAGGGTTGTTGTGATGCTCGATATCCTCTTTGTGCATATGTTGCCCGTTACACCTGCACCTGGTTGCATGATACACTCTTGGTCCATGTTTACACGACACGCCTTTAGATCTAGTCTGCTCGTTATCCCCTTATGCATGGGTGCATGTCATGCTTGTGGCCGATATGTGTGGTTGGTACCTTAGGGTTTTGGTGGCCTAGCCGATAGCGTTGGGTGAGGGAGATGACCCTACCCGATATCCCTTGGGTGAGGGATAGTGCTACCCACCACACCTTTGGTGAGGGTAGGTGATATCTTTGGTGAGGGATGCGCTTAGCATGGGAACCCTAGATGAGTTTGGTGTCTTGAGCCCCCACCTTTTGTTGATGATGAGATGTGAAGGATAGATTGTGACCAGTGACGTTTTTGTTACCTAAGGTTGGTGTTAAGTAAGATAATAAGATAATGGTTATGTTCATGAGATATAGGGAATAATGGATGCTCATGGTTTGATAACATTAATACCAAATGTTTGACATACCAGCTACATCTTATTGCTTCATATGATCATAATAATGGATGTTGTTCCAATCATATGCAACCTAAATCTGAATGGCATGATAATAATAATATGTTCTCTAAGATCTATGTTTGGTGATCCAGTTATCTCTCTTGATAAGAATACTAACCATGCAGGTGTATCAAATGATTCAGGTGTATGTATTTGAATAACATTGAATATTGATGAAAATTCTTGTTGATAAGATAACATGTATCACCAATATGAGGAGAAAGGTTTGGTGACCTAATCAGGGCTGAGTGCCTAGTTGAGGTGTTATCCTCTGATGCTGAGATGAGGGATTGCTATCCCATGATGATGATGAATGATGATGATGCCTTGAGAGGCAGTGGCATTCTGTAATGAGGGATTGAGATCCCATGATAGTGTGATAATGATAGTAACAATGTGAGACAATGTTGTTTATGTTTTACAACTTGGTTGCCTTAACATTCCACTTAAAATATACTAATTAATTAAAGTGGAACATATCATGTAGTTTGCCCTAGCCATAGATCCATCATCGTTAGTAGTTGGTGATGGTGAAATAGGTTTATTCTGCGAGATTACCTGGAGCGCATATTGTTGAATATGTGGGGTTTCTCCTAGCCGAACATAGGAGGATTAGAGTGCAACTATGGTTGTGGACTCAAAATGTGTATAAGAGCATGGTGAACAAGCCCATGGCTCAGTGTGATGGAGCATGAATGTGTTCATGGCTCAGGAGCACAGTGAATAGGCATGTGGCTCATGATATACTAGCGCCGAGACCTGTACCAAGGTGGGCTAGAGAAAAGGGTAGCCTGTGGAGCTGACCCTGTGGCTGAGGTCACTCAAACAAGAGATTGTGGTCCTTCTTTGGTTATCATGCATTGACCATGAAGAGGTGAGGTTGTGGAGTCCAGCTCTTCCATTGACCTTGTATGGCACTGGTTTTGGGCTTTGCAGCTGAAGGTTGGATTTGAGTGGTACGGCTCACTTCTTCAGGGAATAATAGATCGTAATCCAGCTGTATAGTATATATTGCTTAAGGCAAAACATGGAACATTGGTTGAGGCCTTGCTTGTATGGTTGCCCTAGTTATATCTTGCAGTTATTAGTACATTCCTCATATCTTGTGATAAGTTCTTATAAATCTTGTCTTGTCAATCATGTTCCATAAAGAAATATCTAGTTATATGCCTCCCAGATATCTTGGTAAGTTGTTAATAAAGTTAAGCTCTGTTCAGTATGTTGCTTATATCAGTTACCTGCTTTATCTGAAGTTTTATAGTTCGACAGGGAGTTATGTTTCTCGTTGGGACTATGTGTCTCACCCTACTGGTTTACAACCTTTTTAGGTGATCGTGCTAGATGTGGTGGTGGTCGTGAGGTTGTGACCAAGGAGCAAGAAGAACAGTAGGAGGCAAGAGATGTATATGCTGCTAGTTTGGTTGTTTTGTAGTAGAGTCCTAGAGTCATCCATGTACACTCAGGTCCTTGGAGGTGTTTTGATGATGTTTCATGATGTATAGATGATGTAGCTTTGTTTATCATGATGTTGGCCTGATGTGGCCCGTTCTGTATATGTATAATCAGGTGGTGAACTCTCTGTGCTTATGAGACAGTTGTGGACATATATCAAGGTTATGCATATTTATATAACATGTTTCCTTGCAGGATAAGGGTCTGGATGCAATAGTTTCTTTATTACCTGTTTCCTGCAATCGGTTTTAATTAACCTGTGTTTTTGGCAATATGTGGTTTATGGAAGTTTCGCACGTTTTCACGTGGCATTTCGTTGTTTGTGTGATAGAGGGATGTCACAATAAGTTTTTGGTATCAGAGCTCTAGGTTCGATGAGTATACATGGATCTAGGACTAGGTTTGTGTCTATTCTTGTGAGTTTTCCAGATTTTCTTACCATAACCTTCAGCCCTCAATGGAAGATAAAGCTTAAAGATGTCTAGAAACCATGAATAACATGTTGGCGAGAGCAATGATGTTGCATCTGTTGATGGAGCACGAGTGTAGGCACATGAAGATCAGGTGCCTGAGGTCCCCCAGCTTGACCCAGCCATTCTTGAAAATCCTGCCTATCAGCATCTTATGGGGCAGTTAATGGCTACAATGAATCTCATAGTGGAAAGATTGACAGTGCCTCTGCCAAGAGCACAGGCTCTCCATGGTGAATCTTTGGGTATTGGGAAGACCTTCGAGCAGCTTCGCCAAGTCGGAGCTTCAGATTATGCTAGAACGGCTGATCTAGCGGGTGCAGATCTGTGGCTGATAGGTCTTGAGAAGGCCTTCTGGATCCTTGACATCCCCAAAGCAGACAAAGTCAAGCACGTTGTCTATCTTCTAAAAGGTAGTGTTGGCCACTGGTGGGCCATTAAGGAGGAGAAGCAGCCTGGAGAGGTGATAGGTTGGGACATCTTCTGACGGGAGTTCGTGAGCTGATACTTCCCGAAGACCTATCTGGATGAGAAGATCAACCAGTTTGAGCATTTGCGCCAAGGATAGATGAGCATCACCGAGTATGAATCCAAGTTTATGGACCTGCTGAGGTTTTGTCCTCACATGGCAGTGGAAGATGATGAGAGAATCAGGCGGTTTGAGAAAGGTCTGAGTGCTGAACTAACGACACATGTTGCTGCTTTAGAAAATCGAGGGAGGTTTGCCATGTTTGTGGAGTCTATCCGAAGGATCAAACGGTCAGGCAAGGAGAAGAGAGAAACCATTTACAAGAAAAAGCCTTCTCAGTTCCAGAGGTAGAGGTTTGATGGCTTTAAGAAGTCAAGGTTTTCGACACCATCTGCAATGTAGAGTTTCAGCAGTGGTCTCTGAGTAAAGGAAGAGGGCACGGGTTTTTGCCATCTAGAGCTCACAGTACAGCTTTAGTGGCAGTGATAGGGCCATCTAGGCCACAGTTTGAAGACAGGTCATGCTACCACTATGGATAAATTGGGCATTTAAAGTCAAATTGCCCAAAGAGAGATGTCAAAGTGATGCAATAGCTGAGGCAGAATCAACAGGGGTCAGATAGATAGAAGTTTAGTGGTGCGGCCAAGTTTCACAAGAAGGATTGTCCACTCGAGGAAGCAAAGGATGTGGACAGCAAGCAACGGTTCGATTCTATGCTATGAGTCATCCAGAGGTGATAGTCAACCCGCGAGTGGTGGCAAGTCAGATGGAGTTATTGCATTCTGATTTGTCTTCTTCTTACTTTATATCTGTTTTGGTTGACCTGGGTGCTACAAACTCTTTTATCGCACATAGTATGCTTGATAGTAGCCTTTTACCTGTTAGTTGTAAGAAAGCTAGCTTGTTGTTAGAAACCCCTCTTGTTGGTCCCACGTTGCTTCGAGAAGTGTGTCTGTCCTGTGTTCTATCTTTTTCGGAACACAAGATACAAGTGGATCTTATACCACTTGATATGCATGGATTCGATGTGATCCTTGGGATGGATACCTTAGAGAAGTATAAGGTTGTGTTGGACTATGGTTCTAAGCATGTGGTGTTTGCTGACGGTGGTGAGACGTGGATCTTCCAAGGAGATAGGAAGATTCTTTCGACGTGTTTGGTATCAACTATGGTGGCAGAGAATTTGTTGTGGCAAGGATGTAAGGCGTTCTTAGCTCATGTTGTAGATACCAAGGTAGAAGATTCTAGCCTTAAGGATGTGCCTGTCATTTGAGGGTTCGCGGATGTGTTTCCCGATGAGTTTCCCGGTGTTCCCCCACCTTGAGAGATTGACTTTGAGATCAATCTAGTGTCAGGGACACAACCAGTTGCTCAGACACCATACAGGATGGCTCCAGCTGAGATGGCAGAGCTAAAGAAATAGTTACATGAGTTACTGGATAAAGGTTTTATCAGACTAAGTGCATCGTCGTGGGGTGCTCTAGTCCTGTTCGTAAAGAATAAGGATGGATCGATGTGTTTGTGCATAGATTATCGATAGTTGAACAAAGTTACAATAAAAAACAAGTATCCTTTGTCGAGCATAGATGATCTGTTTGATCAGTTGTGTGGTTCTACAGTGTTTTCAAAGATCGATCTATGGTCCAGATATCATCAGTTGAGGATCAAGGATGAGGACATACCAAAGTCAGCTTTTAGGATGAGGTATGGCCACTTTGAGTTTGTGGTTATGCCGTTCGGGCTAACCAATGTGCTTGCTGCTTTTATGGACCTGATGAACAGAGTGTTCCATCCATTTCTAGATCAATTTATTGTGGTTTTTATAGATGACATATTGATCTATAGTCAAGACATTCAACACCATGAACAACACCTTCGACAAGTGTTGACTCTCCTTTGCCAATACGAGTTGTATACCAAGTTGAGTAAGTGTGAGTTATGGTTGAAGGAAGTGACTTTCTTGGGTCATGTGATATCCGTGGAAGGAGTCAGAGTGGACCCCAAGAAGGTGGAGTCAGTTGCGGAATGGGAGCAACCGAAGACGTCGACTAAAGTTCGTAGTTTTCTGGGTTTAGCAGGATACTACCGAAGGTTTATAAAGGACTTTAGTGTGATCGTGTTACCATTGACGAAGTTGACTAGAAAGGATGTACCTTTTGTTTGGGATGATCGTTGTCAGCAAGCTTTTCAAAGCTTGAAGGAGAAGCTGACTAGTGCTCCAGTGTTGGTGTTGCCAGATCCTGGGAAGGGCTATGTTGTTTTCTGTGATGCTTCCAAGAAAGGCTTAGGTTGTGTGCTAATGTAGGAGGATCATGTGGTTTCTTTCACTTTGCGACATCTTAAGAAACATGAGGATAGCTATCCGACACATGATTTGGAGCTGGCAGCAGTGGTCCATGCATTAAAGATATGGAGACACTATCTTTATGGGGAGGTGTGTTAGATCTTTACATATCATAAAAACCTAAAGTATATCTTCTCATAGAGTGAGTTGAACATGCGACAGCATCACTGGATGGAGTTGATCAGTAATTATGATTGCACCATTGAGTATCATCCTGGCAAGGCGAACGTGGTAGCTGATGCACTTAGCAGGAAGTCTTCTTCTCTTCCTATAAAGAAGGCACAGTTGAGTTCTTTGATATACATAGGTGGGATATGTTTGTCCCTTTGCGATAGATGAATTTACAGTTGGAAGTCTCCTTGTTGGAAGGACTGTTGGCATAAATGCAAGTAAAACCTACATTGAGGCAGTAGACCAAAGAAGCACAATAGGCAGATGCTACAGTTCAGTTGATCAGATCAGAGTTTGGCAGTGAGAAGCGGGATGACTTCCATGAGTCCAAGGATGAACTAGTTTGTTATCATAACAGGATGGTGGTCCCAGATGTTGGCAATTTGAGGAAGTTAGTGCTCGAGGAAGCACACACATCAATGTATGCTATGCATCCAAGTGTCACCAAGATGTATCATAATCTAAAGGATCTGTATTGGTGGCCTAGTTTGAAGAGAGATGTAGCCAAGTTTGTGGCTAGGTGTGCGGTATGTCAGCAGGTTAAGGTTGAGCATCATAAACCAGTAGGTACGTTGCAACCCATGCCAATACCGCAGTGGAAATGGGATCATATAACCATGGATTTTGCAGTTGGTCTACCGAGGACAGCTAGGAATCATGATTCCATTTAGGTGATAGTGGATAGGTTGACGAAGTCTGCTCATTTCATACTTGTAATGTCACAAAGAATTTGAACAAAACATCATTAACTAATAAGAAGCGAATCATGATTAACAAAAATCACTAAAAATTAAAATCATTTACAAAGAGATCCATACATCAGAAAACTCTTTCAAAAAGAACCAAAGTAATTTAATTACATTCTAGTTCACAAGTACATCTCTTGTACCATTCCTTCTCGAGGATTACAATCATCAACTGCCTTGGATAAAACTATACACAGGCAACATGAAAACATTGAGGCATCAAGCCAAAATTTCATATCGATTCATTAAACTAACTACTGACTCTAAGGACTTGAGAGTATAGAGACGACACATAGGACTCTATATACAGAACATGACAGCCAGTGTCTCCACCTGAGGATTCACTGTTGTCCCTATTGTTGTTGTTGTTGTTGTTGCTCTTCCCCTGCTGTAGGGTTTCTACCTCTTCCTCCGCCTCTACCTAAAAAGTTGGATCCCACAGAGGTGAAAAATTTGTAAATTGTCCCAGCGAGAGATATAACTCTCCGCCAGAAACATTATTATTGCAATTTAATAAGAATAAACTAAACTGAGGAATCATAAATATTTAATAGCAGTTAAATCAATGTCTAAACTTGTTAGAGCAATATTCTTGTTCTAAGCATTTCAGCTATAGCTTGATAAAGCAGCATGTCATTTATCCAATAAGGAATATGAAGAACATGTATAACATTTATTCGCTATACTAAGCAAGGTAACATCAACCAGTGATTCTTGTATTTCAACCTTAAGAAGTTATGCTACACATTTGATTATATTATACAATCAAACTTAATGCCCTGAAGAGATGAAGTATACCGTTCATGCTCCAACCGACCATGATTACGTAAAGCATCGGTACCACACAAGGTCAACGGAAGATCCAGACTCCAAGACCTCAACCTTCTCAGTCAGTACGAGATTATATGGTAGAGACATCACGTGTTAAACTGTAATTAGCTTTCCAGGGTATATTGGCATCTTCGCTATAGAGTTATAGCCCACAACATATACTCTCTTTAGGGTTATTGCCCGTAGCCAATGCTTGGTATCATATCATGGAGTCATGGCTTGTAGCCATACTCTTACTGGGGTATGATCCGTAACCAATCTCATACATAGGATATAGTTTGTAGCCATTCCTATGGGGCATAAGGATATAGTGCCCAATTACCCCCGCATATTCAAAAATATGCGCTCCAAGTTTAACTCGTTTCACCATTCAGCAAATTCTGACGCTGATGGATCTGTGGTCAGGGAAACTACATTATATGATATCACTTGATTAATTAAGTGTATTACCATATTCTTTTAGCACCAGACAAGTTTCCAAACATCAATTATTTTAACAATTGCTTCAAATAATGTGTAATACTTTCATCAAGTACTGTTCAAATCTTTAACAAAGCATTGGGATCTCAATCCCTCATCTCATCAGGAGCATTCTCATCTTTTCACAAACTCATCACCATGATTATAGAAAATGGGTATTCAAACCCTCAGTTCAACAAAGAACACTTGTTACCACTTATCATGTAACTCAACACCTTCAGGTCATCTGACCAGGTAAACATGATACTTGTTACACAAGCATCTCACATGGCTCACAAAGCCCATTTCATCTCTTGTTACCTCTTACTAAGCAACAAGGCATATTATGACTCACAAGGCCCATTAACAGTAATAAAATGAAACATCATAGCTCATACTTGGCAATGCTCATCATCTCATGATACCTGCATGGTTAGTACACTTGATAACAGTTATATCAATTACATTTTAGCACCATGCTATACAAAGTAACACCACTTATACCCTTATTAGGGTTAGGGTTTCCCAATTCATATCAATCAGGGTTACTCATCACTTTACACAAATTAGGGCTAGGTTTTCCAATTAGGGTTTCATAATACATAGCATCACCCTGGATTAGGGTTTCACATCACATTACCCTATATTAGGGTTTTACATTACAGTGTTACCTTAAATTAAGATTTCTTATAACATTTCTCTTAAAATTAGGGTTTCATGACGCTTTACCCAAAATTAGGGTTTTCAAGAAGCATTCCCTTAAATTAGGGTTTTTCATCAAAATACCCTGAATTAGGGTTTCTTATCTCGTTACCCTAAATTGGGGTTAAACCATCACCCTGGATTAGGGTTTCATCTAACTTTTTTGTAAATTAGGGTTAGAGATAATCAACCTTCTTAATTAGGGTTTCATGATCTTATCATCATGGATCACACCCTAATTACATATTTTATTCATGTAGAAAGTGTTTGAGGATTAATCACTATAGGATTATTACTCATGTATGAGTTTCTCTCTCTCATCCTCTCTAGGAGGTTAATTACATCAGGCTTGATTAGATTAGGTTAACCATTTGTTCAAGTGCATACATTTAGGGTTAGCATAGTGTATTGAGGTATTGTTTCCATGAGCATCAAAAGGTTAACCACTCTAAAGGTACTAATCACCTAAGTACTTTAGAGGTAAAACCATTATAATCAATCTTGAGTTACTTTAATAGTACCCATTTAGTTCTAAGATCAATTGTAATTTGAATCATATCATTTCGATTTTGAAACTGAATCAATCCATTCGGTCTTGAAACTGAATCCTTTATTCGGTCTTGAAACCGAATCCTTTATTCGATCTTGAAATCAAATCCATTTGATCTTGAAACCGAATCATCCATTCGGTCTTGAAACCAAATCATCCATTCAGTCTTGAAACTGAATCATCCATTCAGTTTTAAAATAGAATCCTCCATTCGGTCTTGAGACTGAATCATCAACCTTTGCATTGAAACTGAATGGACATCTCAACATTGAAACCAATTGAGTGTTGAAACCGATTGGACAATTCAAAAGATTTGAGATCATTTTCTCTCCAAATGGTGAGACCATTTGGACTCAAACGGTCTCAAGACCATTTGGTCCAAACTACCTTGAAACTGAATGGACCAAAAAGGGTTCCTCCAATCAAATTGATTTAGGGTTTGTACTCATTGAATCATCAATCGATTGAACCATTGAAGGTACATCAGACCGTGACCCTTGGATATTCAACCATATTGTTTGACCTCCAAATAGTCTTGAGACCGTTTGACCTCCAAACAGTCTTGAGACCGTTTGAGTCAAACCACCTCAAAATCAATTCCCTCAACTAGGGTTTCACTCAATTCAATCGATTAAGATTTGCAATTAGTGGATCATTCATATATGGAGCCTTTAAAATCAAATCAATTGATATCATTGGATCATCAACCATCCACATCAGCATTGATCCTCCAAATGGTTTGAGACCATTTGATCTCAAATGGTCTTGAGACCGTTTACTCCCAAACGGTCTTGAGACCGTTTGGTTTCAATCGATCTTGAAACCGATTGGTCCCAAATGTTGAAACTGTTTGCCCAAGATATTCATTGAGTTGTGTGCTTAGGATGATGTCATCATCATCAAGCTTTGATCCTTCAAAATATACTGCCATTCTTATAGAAATTTCATCAATTATTCAAAGGAATTTCAAGAAGAACAAAACGATCAACAAGTGATGAAGAATTGAATGTAATAATAACATTTAAGGGTTTAAGTTATATAACCTGCCTTCAAAGTTGAAACTAAGATTCAAGCTTCACGCCTTCAATGGTGAATGAAGCTTTCTCAACCTCCCAAGGCTCTTCCTCAAGCTTTTGAGTGAAAACAAATGGCTAGGATTGAAGATTGAATGGAGAAAAGAAGAAATCAAGCATTAATTTTCGATTTCCACCATGAAATCAAGGTTGAAGATGATTAAGGATCTTACATACAGGTTGAAGTTCATCCTCCTGTTTCTCCTAAGCTCCCTTGTGCTCGGCCAAAGCAAGGAGAGAAAGAAAATCCGAAAAAAAGTCCTTATGTGAGTGGAAAAATGAGGTATATATGAGCGAATTTCAAGAGAGAAAAAGTCTTATAATAATCCTTCAACTCCCCAAATTGGTGCTACTAAACCCCCTCACTTCCTTGCATATGAAGCTATCAACTCTACCTTCCAATTCCTCTTCATTATCCATGAATTAAAGGAAAAGCAATTAAGCACCTTAATTCATATAATACTAATATCCCATATTTAGTGGATATTACTTTTTAGTTAACTAATGTGAGTGGGCTCTCCACTCACTTGGGATATTTTCGTGGCCCTTGCAAGGCATAAGGACGTCCACACTTATCCAATTTCATTCTTCACATATTTGGTTGAAGGGCACTCCCATTAATATATTTATTTTTGCATTAAATTGAATTATGTTTCCAATTATGCTTAAATCTTGATTATTTTGATATCAAGATTCTCTCTCCTCCAAAATGATTTAACTGAGACGCCCCTCCCATTTTATTTTCTCTACATGATTCCAAGAAGAATGAGGGACTCTCTAGAGGTGGTATTTTGCATATTGAACCCTAGGTTTTGGGTAAATTGCACATTACACCTAAACTAGGTTTTAATGCACAACATTGCTCAACAAGCTCTTTCTTGGTACTCAGGCTACCACAAGCCATACCTTTGCATCATTCTCATTCTTATGATGCTTCAACATCTGAGGAACATTTTATCATGTAAAATTTGCAAGTTAACCCCTCAACTTGGGTAATTTGCACTTTGGTCCAAAATAAGCAAAATAGTGTTTCAACATAATTCAAAAAAGACTAAAATTAAAACATAAGTTCCTCTTGAGCCTTAATTACTTTTCAAAATATAAGAGTAAACATCTAATCAACTTTATTAAGCAAAACATCTAGGGTTAGAACATAACCCAGGTCAGGGATGTTACAAATTATCCACCCTAACAAGGATTTCATCCCCAAAATCATCGAGAGAAAAGAGAAGGGTACTTCCTCCTTATCTCTTCCTCTAGTTCCCACGTAGCCTCTTCAATGCCACGGTGATGCCAGAGAACTTTTGCAAGACATATGTCTTTCTTTTTTAGCTTTTTTTTTTCTTTTATCAAGAATCATCACAGGTCCTTCAACATATGATATATCATCATTTAGTTCTACCTCCATAGGTTGCAGAACTAACTCTGTGTCAGGATGACACTTTCTCAGCATGGAGATATGGAACACTGGATGCAACTTATGTAGCTCAGGTGGCAGTTCCATCTTATAGGCTACCTTTCCAACCCTTTCAATGATTGGATAAGGCCCCATAAATCTAGGAGCTAACTTCCCCTTCTTTCCAAATCTAAGAACACCTTTCCAAGGTGAGACCTTGAGGTATACTCTGTCTCCAACCTAGAATTCTAAAGGTCTTCACCGTTTGTCGGTGTACGACTTCTATCTATCCTATGCAACCTTTAACTGTTGTTGGATTATTTTAATCTTCTCAGTTGTCTGCTGCACTAGCTCAGGACCTAAAAGTTGATATTCTCCAGTTTCATACCAACATAAAGGAGATCTATAACATCTACCATATAAAGCTTCATATGGTGCCATATCAATATTGTGTTGATAGCTATTATTATAAGCAAATTCTATCAAGCTCAGATGTAGATCCCAACTTCCTACAAACTAAAGGACACATACCCTAAGCAAGTCCTCCAAAGTTTGTATGGTCCTCTCAAATTGTCCATCTGTCTGTGGGTGAAAGGCAGTACTAAACCTTAACTATGTACCCAAGGCTTTATGTAGTCGTTCCCAAAAATGACTCATGAATTGGGGACCTCTATCAGAAATGATAGTATCTGGAACCTCGTGCAACCGCACTATCTCATCTACATATATTTGTGCTAGCTTCTACGCAGTGTAGGTTGTTTTGATATGAAGGAGCTATCTTAGTCAACCTATCAACTATCACCCACATGGAATCATGACCTTTGGTTGTTCTAGGAAAATCAACCACAAAGTCGATGGTCACATGATCCCATTTCCACTGTGGTATAGGCAAAGGTTGCATTGTTCATGCAGGCTTCTGATGTTCAGCTTTAACCTACTAACACACATGACACCGCATAACAAACTCAGGAACATCTTTCTTCAATCCTGGCCACCAATATATATCCTTCAAGTTATGATACATTTTGGTGCTCCCTGGATGCATTGCATACATCGAAGAATGAGCTTCTTCCAAGACTAACTTTCTTAAGTCATTGGCATTAGGTACTACCATTCTACCATGGTAACAGACTACCTGATCCTCTGACTCATGAAAGCCATCCCATTTCTCACTATCGTACTCTGACATGATCTGCTGAACCACAGTATCAGGTTGTTGTGCTTCTTTAATCTGTTGTCTCAGAGTAGGTTTCACGTGCATCTCAGCTAACAACCCAGATAACAATGATACCTTAAGCTGTATATTGTTTTGCCTCAAGAAGATAAGCATATCTCTCTTAGAGCACACTAAGGAGTTCAATTGTGCTTTATCTATGACTGGTGATGATGATTTCCTACTTAATGCATCAGCCACTACATTAGCCTTCCCTGGATGATAATCAATTGTACAATCATAGTCCTTGATTAACTCCATCCAGCGGCGTTGTCTCATGTTCAACTCATGTTGTGAGAAAATATATTTTAGATTCTTATGGTCTGTGAAAATCTAGAATGTTTCTCCATAGAGATAATGCCTCCATATCTTCAAAGCATGGACCACAGCAACTAGTTCCAGATCATGTCTCGGATAATTCTCCTCGTGTTTCTTAAGCTATCGAGAGGCAAAAGAAATCACTTGATTATCCTGCATCAACACACATCCTAGACCATTCTTAGATGCATCACAAAACACTATGTACCCCTTCCCTTGCTCGGGTAACACCAGCACAAGTGCACTTGTTAGCCTTTCTTTCAATGATTGGAAACAATGTTGACACTTGTCATTCCAGACAAAAGGAACCTCCTTCCTGGTCAACTTGGTTAGGAGTAAAGCTATAGAACTGAAGTTCTTAATGAACCTCCTATAGTAGCTTGCCCGTCTAAGAAAACTGCGTATCTCCATTGGTGTCTTTGGTTGTTCCCATTGTAGGACAGTTTCTACCTTCTTAGGATCAACATGGATACCTGAGGCAGATATTACATGTCCTAGAAAAGAAACTTCTGGTAACCAGAACTCACATTTTCTAAACTTAGCATATAGCTTATGCTCTCTTAGCAAAGTTAAAGCCCGACGGAGGTGCTGCTCATGTTTTTGAGCATCTCTATTGTATACCAAGATGTTATATATGGAGACTACTATGAATTGATCAAGAAAAGGTCAAAAAATTCTATTCATGAATTCCATGAATGCAGCTGGTGCATTAGTTAGTTCAAACAACATAACTATGAACTCATAGTGACCATACCTTGTCCTAAAGGCAGACTTAGGTATCTCACTCTCCTTAATATGCAACTGATGATAACCCGACCTCATATCTATCTTAGAGAAGATAGTTGCACCACACAACTGATCAAATAGGTCATCTATCCTCAGTAGAGGATACTTATTCTTTATGGTTACTTTATTCAACTGTCTGTAATCAGTGCATAACTGCATTGATCCATCCTTCTTAACAAAGAGAACCGAAGCACCCCATGGTGAAGTACTCTGTTAGATAAAACCTTTCTCAAGAAACTCTTGTAGTTGTTTCTTGAGATCTACCATCTTAGAAGGTGACATTCTATACGGTGTTTGTGCTATTGGTTATGTGCCCGGAATTAGATTAATCTCAAAATCAATCTCTCGGGCAGAGGAACACCTGGAAGTTCCTCAGGGAACACATCTTCAAACTCCCTAACTATCAAAACTTCAGAAAGATTAGAGCTTTCCATCGTGGTGTCTACCACATGTTCCAAGAATGCAAAACATCCTTGTCTCATCAACTTCTCAGCTACCATAGCTGACACAAGACATGTTGGAAGGATCTTTCTATCTCCCTGAAAGATCCATGTGTCACCGTCATCTGTGAACACAGCCTGCTTGGAAACACAATCCAAGACAACCTTATACTTTTCTAGGGTGTCCATCCCAAGAATTATATCAAACCTATGCATCTCAAGTGGTATAAGATCCACCTGAATGTGATGTTCAGAAATGAAAAGAGTACAGGGAGAACATACCTCCCGCAACACTACAGATCCAAGCAAAGGAGTTTGCAACATCAAACTCTCTGCCCTATGACCAACTGTCATATTGCAATCAAGAATCACTTCTCTAGTGATGAAGGAATGCGTAGCACCCAGATCAATTAAAACAAATATGAAGTAGGATGAAGACATATCAGAATAAAACAGTTCCATCTGACATGTCACAACTCGTGGGTTAACTACTGCTTCAGGTTGATTCATCGCATAGAATCTAGTCGTTACTTGTTGTTGACCCGGTGCTCGGTTGTTGGGTGCTGACGAAGATGCTTGCCCACGTCCTCGAGTGCTAGTTGAAAACTGCCTCCTCTGAGAACCTTGCTGACTCTGCCTCTGGGGTTTAATCACCATTGTGTTCCCGGCTAGACAATCCCTTGCCAAATGTCCCACTTGTCTACACTGATGAAAGATCCTAGTCTCAGGATAGGGTCTGTGAGGTCCAGTCACCGATGTCGATGTTGTACTGAGGGCTCTATTTGGAATAAAACTACAGCCCCTACCCCTACTCGATGTCCATTGCATCTGGGTATTGAATCTTGATGGTGATGTCGATGCAGAAAACCTTGGCATCTTAAAGCTCTCAGACCTATATCCTTGGAACTGAGTGTACACCTTCTTACCACTAGTATGTCGCTTCTCGATCACCGACCTCTATATCCGTCGCACAGACTCCATGAAGGTAGCAAACCTCTCCCTGTTCTTTAGAGAGGATACAGGAGTGGTTAATTCAACGTTTAACCCTTTCTCAAAATGTCGAATTCTTTCCTCCTCCGTAGCTGTCATATGCGGACAGAACCGCAGAAGCTCCATGAACTTAGCCTCATACTCACTAATGTTCATCGGTCCTTATTTTATCCTTTCAAACTGAGATATCTTCTCATCTGGGTAAGTCTTAAGGAAGTATCTAGTAACGAATTCTCATCGGAATTCTTCCCATCTGACCTCGACACCTGGCCTTTTGCCTTCTTTAATAGTCTACCAGTGACCGACACTCCCTTTCAGCAGGTACACCGCATGCCTCACCTTTTCAGCTTCAAGAATATTGAGGATTCTAAACGCCTTCTCTGATTCAGTCAACCATAAGTCTGCATCTGCTGGGTCAGTTGTACCAGCATACTATGTGTCTCCTACCCGGTGAAGCCTCTCAAAAGTTTTACTAGCTCCATGTCCCTCGTTATGGGTCGGTACCCTAGGTGCAGGTGGTGACATCCTATCTGTCATGTGCATCATAACTGCCATGAACTGCCCAAACAGAGCGTTGAAAGTTGGATTCTCTATCATAGCTGGGTCAAATTGGGGTTGTTCAGGTACAAGTTCCTCCCTAGTCTGGTCCCTTGCACCTCCTCCTGGTGCAGCAACACTGCTCTCAACAGCATGTTCTTCGTGTGATCCAGACATCTTCAAATTCTTCTTCTCCTATATGAGCAGAAGTCACTATCAGATAAATTGGAAGACACTAGAACAAACTCAACGACTTAATCATATGTCTCTGTAGACTTAGCGAACCTAGAGCTCTGATACCACTAAATTATCGTGAAGCGTTCGAACAAAACATCATTAACTAAGTGGAAGCAAATCATGTACATCGGATTAACGAAATCACTAAAAATTAAAACCATTTACAAAGAGATCCATATATTGGAAAACTCTATAAAAAAGAACCAAAGTAATTTAATTACATTCTGGTTCACATGTACATCTCATGTACCATTCCTTCTTGAGGATTACAATCATTAACTGTTCTGGATAAAACTATACACAGGCAGCATGAAAACATTGAGGCATCAAGATAAAATCTCAGATGGATTCATTAAACTAACTACTGACTCTAAGGACCTGAGAGTACAGAGACGACAGATAGGACTCTATATAAAGAACATGGTAGCCAGTGTCTCCACCTGAGGATTCACTGTTATCCCTTTTGTTGTTGTTGCTGATCTTCCCCTACTGTAGGGTTTCTGCCTCTTCCTCTGCGTCTACCTAAAAAGTTGGATCCCACGGGGGTGAGACAATTGTAAATTGTCCCAGCGAGAGATATAACTCTCAGCCAGAAACATTATTATTCCAGTTTAATAAGAATAAACTAAACATAAGAATCATAAATAATTAACAACAGTTAAATCAATGTCTAAATAGGTTAGTGCAATATTCTTATTTTAAGCATTTCAGCTATAACTTGATAAAGCAACATGTCATTTACCCAATAAGGAATATGAAGAACATGTATAACATTTATTCACTATACTAAGCAAGGTAACATCAACCAGTGATTCTCATATTTCAACCTTAAGCAATTACGCTACACGGCTGATTATATTTTACAATCAAACTTAATGCCCTGAAGAGATGAAGTATATTGTTCATGCTCCAACCGACCATGATTACGTAAAGCATCGGTACCACACAAGGTCAATGGAAGATCCAGACTCCAAGACCTCAACCTTCTTGGTCAATACTAGATTATATGGCAGAGACATCACGTGTCAAACTGCAATTAGCTTGCCAGGGTATATTGTCATCTTTGCTATAGAGTTATAGCCCGCAGAATATACTCTCTTCAGGGTTATGGCCCATAACCAATGCCTGGTATCATATCATGGAGTCATGGCCCATAGCCATACTCTTATTGGGGTATGGTCTGTAACCAATCTCGTACATAAGATATAGCCTGCAGCCATTCCTATGGGGCATAAGGATATAGTGTCTAATTACCCCCGCATATTCAATATGTGCTTCGAGTTTAACTCATTTCACCATTCAGCAAATTATGATGTTGATGGATCTGTTGTCAGGGCAACTACATTATATGATATCACTTGAATAATTAAGTGTATTACCATATTCTTTTAGCATCAGACAAGTTTCCAAACATCAATTATTTTAACAATTGCTTCAAAGAATGTGTAATACTTTCATCAAGTAATGTTCAAATTTTTAACAAAGCATTGGGATCTCAATCCCTCATCTCATCAGGAGAATTCTCATCTTTTCACAAACTCATCACCATGATTATAGAAAATGGGTATTCAAACCCTCAGTTCAACAAAGAACACTTGTTACCACTTATCAGGTAACTCAACACCTTCAGGTCATCTGACCAGGTAAACAAGATACTTGCTACACAAGCATCTCACATGGCTCACAAAGCCCATTTCATCTCTTGTTACCTCTTACTAAGAAACAAGGCATATTATGGCTCACAAGGCCCATTAACAGTAATAAAATGAAACATCATAGCTCATACCTGGCTATGCTCATCATCTCATGATACCTGCATGGTTAGTACACTTGATAACAGTTATATCAATTATATTTTAGCACCATGCTATTCAAAGTAACACCACATATACCCTTATTAGGGTTAGGGTTTCCCAATTGATATCAATCAGGGTTACTCATCACTTTACACAATTAGGGCTAAGTTTTCCAATTAGGGTTTCATAATACATAGCATCACCCTGGATTAGGGTTTCACATCACATTACCTTCTATCAGGGTTACACATTACATTGTTACCTTAAAATTAAGATTTCTTATAACATTTCTCTTAAAATTAGGGTTTCATGACGCTTTACCCAAAATTATGGTTTTTAAGAAGCATTCCCTTAAATTAGGGTTTTTCATCAAAATACCTTGAATTAGGGTTTCTTATCTCATTACACTAAATTAGGGTTACACCATCACCATAGATTAGGGTTTCACCTAACTTTTCCTTAAATTAGGGTTAGAGCTCATCAACCTTCTCAATTATGGTTTTATGATCTTATCATCATGGATCACACCCTAATTACATATTTTATTCATGTAGAAAGTGTTTGAGGATTAATCACTACAAGATTATTACTCATGTATGAGTTTCTCTCTCTCATCCTCTCTAGGAGGTTAATTACACCATACTTAATTAGATTAGGTTAACCCTTTGTTCAAGTGCATACTTTTAGGGTTAGCATAGTGCATTGAGGCATTGTTTCCATGAGCATCAAAAGGTTAACCACTCTAAAGGTACTAATCACCTAAGTACTTTAGAGGTACAACCATTATAATAAATCTTGAGTTAATTTAATAGTACCCATTTAGTTCTAAGATGAATTGTAATTTGAATCAATTCATTCAGTTTTGAAACTGAATCAATCCATTCAGTCTTGAAACGGAATCCTTCATTCGGTCTTGAAACTGAATCCTTTATTCAATCTTGAAATCAAATCCATTCGATCCTAAAATCGAATCATCCATTCGGTCTTGAAACCGAATCATCCATTCAATCTTAAAACCGAATCCTCCATTCGGTCTTGAGACTGAATCATCAACCTTTGCATTGAAACTGAATGGACATCTCAACATTGAAATCGATTGAGTGTTGAAACCGATTGGACAATTCAAAAGATTTGAGACCGTTTGCTCTCCAAATGGTCTCAGGACCGTTTGGACTCAAACGGTCTCAAGACCATTTGGTCCAACTACCTTGAAACCGAATGGACCAAAAAGGGTTCCTCCAATCAAATTGATTTAGGGTTTGTACTCATTGAATCATCAATCGATTGAACAATTGAAGGTACATCAGATCATTGTCCTTGGATCTTCAATCATCACCATAATCAACCATTGACCTCCAAACGGTCTTGAGACCGTTTGAGTCAAACCACCTCAAAACGGATTCCCTCAACTAAGGTTTCACTCAATTCAATCGATTAGGATTTGCAATTAGTGGACCATTCACATATGGAGCCTTTAAAATCAAATCAATTGATATCATTGGATCATCAACCATCCACAATAGCATTGATCCTCCAAACGGTTTGAGACCGTTTGATTTCAAATGGTCTAGAGACTGTTTACTCCCAAACGGTCTTGAGACTGTTTGGTTTCAATCGATCTTAAAACTGATTGGTCCCAAATGTTGAAATCGTTTGCCCAAGATATTCAATGAGGTGTGTTCTTATGATGATTTCATCATCATCAAGCTTCGATCCTTCAAAATCTACTACCATTCTTATAGAAATTCCATCAATTATTCAAAGGAATTTCAAGAAGAAGAAAACGATCAACAAGTGATGAAGAATTGAATGTAATAATAACATTTAAGGGTTTAAGTTATATAACCCACCTTCAAATTTGAAACCAAGCTTCACGTTTCATGCCGTAAATGGTGAATGAAGCTTTCTCAACCTCCCAAGGCTCGTCCTCGAGCTTTTGAGTGAAAAGAAATGGCTAGGATTGAAGATTGAATGGAGAAAAGAAGAAATCAAGCATTGATTTTCGATTTCCACCATGACATCAAGGTTGAAGATGATTAAGGAGCTTACCTACAGGTTGGAGTTCTTCCTCCTATTGCTCCTAAGCTCCCTTGTGGTCAGCCAAAGCAAGGAGAGAAAGAAAATATGGAAAAAAAATCCTTATGAGTGTGGAAAAATGAGGTATATATGAGGGAATTTCAAAAGAGAGAAAGTCTTATAATAATCCTTTAACTCCCCAAATTGGTGCTACTAAACCCCCTCACCTCCTTTCATACTAAGCTATCAACTCCACCTTCGAATTCCTCTTCATTATCCATGAATTAAAGGAAAATCAATTAAGCACCTTAATTCATATAATACTAATATCCCATATTTAGTGGATATTACTTTTTAATTAACTAATGTGAGTGGGCTCTCCACTCACTTGGGATATTTTCGTGGACCTTGCAAGGCATAAGGACGTACACACTTATCCAATTTCATTATTCACGTATTGGGTTGAAGGGCACTCCAATTAATATATTTATTTTTGCATTAAATTGAATTATGTTTCCAATTATGCTTAAATCTTGATTATTTTAATATCAAGATACTCTCTCCTCCAAAATGATTTAAATGAGATTCCCCTCTCATTTTATTTTCTATACATGATGCCAAGAAGCACGAGGGACTCTCTAGAGGTGGTATTTTGCATATTGAACCCTTGGTTTTGGGTAAATTGCACATTATACCTAAACTAGGTTTTAATGCACAACATTGCTCAACAAGCTCTTTCTTGGTACTCAGGCTACCATAAGCCATAAATTTGCATCATTCTCATTATTATGATTATTCAACATCTGAGGAACAATTTATCATGTAACATTTGCAAGTTAACCCCTCAACTTGGGTAATTTGCACTTTAGTCCAAAACAAGCAAAATAGTGTTTCAACATAATTCAAAAAGGACTAAAATTGAAACATAAGTTCCTCTTGAGCCTTAATTACTTTTCAAAAGATAAGAGTAAACATCTAATCAACTTTATTAAGCAAAACATCTATGGTTAGAACATAACCCAGGTCAGGGATGTTACATGTAAAGACAACGTATACAACTGAAAAGCTTGCTCAGATATATGTGGATGAGATAATGTGTTTGCATGGTGTGCCCGCAACGATAGTCTCCGAAAGAGGTCCCCAATTCACAAGTCATTTTTGGGAACAGTTGCACAAAGAGTTAGGAACGCAATTGAGGTTCAGTACAACTTTCCACCCACAGACAGATGGACAGTCTGAAAGGAATATTCAGACTTTGGAGGATCTTCTCTGAGATTGTGTTTTGTAGTTCCTAGGCAATTGGGATGTGCATCTCAGTTTGATAGAGTTTGCGTACAACAATAGTTACCAACAGAGTATTAAAATGGCACCTTATGAAGCTTTATATGGCAAGAAGTGCAGATCTCCTCTCTATTGGTATGAGTCTGGTGAGTATCAGCTTTTGGGTCTTGAGTTACTGCAGTAGACAATAGAGAAGATCAAAGTGATACAGAAATAGTTGAAAGCGGCACAAGACAGATAGAAGTCATATGCAGATAATCGTCGATGACCTCTAGAGTTCCAGGTGGGAGATAAGGTGTATCTCAAGGTCTCACAACCAAAAGGTGTGTTGATATTTGGCCGAAAAGGCAAGCTGGCATCCAGGTATATGGGGCCATATCCGGTAATAGCATGTGTTGGCAAGGTAGCTTACAAGATAGAACTATCGCCAGAGTTTCACAGGTTACATCCAGTGTTCCATGTTAGTATGGTAAACAAAAGTCATCCAAACACATAGATAGTGATACAACCGGTTGAGGTTGAGCTTGATGAAGATGTGACCTACGAGGAAGGTCCAGTGATGATTCTTGACAGAAGAGTGAAGAAGTTGAAAACGAAGGACCTAGTTCTTGTGAAGGTTCTTTGGCATCATTGTGGCGTTGAGGAAGCCATGTGGGAGCTTGAGGAAGAGATGAGGAGGAAGTATCCCTCACTTTTCTCTTCAGATTTTGGGGGCAAAATCCCTTTGTAGAGGTTTATGGCTTGTAAGGACCCGACCTTCATTTTGGGCTTACCCTGTTTGCTTTGCCTAAAACTTGTTTTGAGATGCTTGCTAATCACCTGAAGTTGTGATTAGGGTTTGTTTGTGCTTTGTTGAGAGGTTGAGGTGCAACTTGCAATTTACCCAAGTTTGTCACCTTGATAGATTCCTTTCTCTCTCTTTGCATCCTCTAGGTTGAGAGGATGGGTTGGGCTCTTTGTTTGAGTAGATTTGAGCTTTGTTGAGCCTTGTTGGGCTTTGTTTTGCCTTGTTGAGCTTTGATGAGGCTTGGTATCGGGCTGGCCCTTAGTGTATCGGCCAAGGTGGTGTGGTTGTGTCGGGCAAGGGGTTGTATCGACCAAGGTGAAGTGGGGTTGCAATCTTGGGCGACACACATTCCCCTCCTAGCCTTGTTTGTGTCACCATCTTTGGACAAGTGGCAGCTGCTTTGCTAAGTGAGTGGCAACTCATGGGCGTGGGTTTTTGGGGTGCTTGCATTTGGCACACTCCTTGGACAAGTGTGTTGGGGGTGGGTGCCACCTTGCCTTACTCTCCCTCTTCACCCCATAGTATATATACAACCCTCCCCTTGGTTTCTAAGCTCTTTGGATCCTTTAGCTGCTTCCCTCTCCTTTGGTGGTCGAGCTAGGAGAAGCAAGGAGCTTGAGGTGGCCAATATAGCTGGAGTGTTGGGTGACACACCTTGCTCTTGTGGTAGGTATCTCCCCTTTTTCCTTGGCACCTTCTTCTTCTTCTTCGACCATGGTGGTTACATGTTTCTCTTCTTTGTGTTGGCCGAAGGTGGTGCCTTGGATCTTAGAAGCTTGGAGCCTTAGAGCTTGAGGCGGGTTACATAACTCCTACCCCTAGCTATACTACTTCTTTTCCAAGTTTCATGCTATATGCCATCTTAATCAGCCATGTCTTTGTTTTCTAGATAAGTTTCTTGCTTTAATGGTTATGAGGTTGCTTTAGATGCACCCTAGACTTTGTGGAGATAGTTGCCTTGAGTTGGCCGAACCATGGATGTGGAGTTCCTTGGGCAAAACCCCTCTCTCGCTTAGTTGTTGAGATGTGAGCCTAGGTTCCCCAAATCCAATAGTGAGTTGAGCTTTGGTTGGTTGGCCGATATGATGTGATGGACCTCCTTGTTGCCTGATAGGTGATGGGAGTTGTGAAATACCCCTCTCTCACTTAATCATCTTGAGAGGTGAGCCAACTCTCTTGAACTTTCAGGGCTTCTTGGTGGTAGTCTTGGGGTTGAAGATGACCAACCTGTCATGGTCTTTGAGCTCTTACACGATACCCCTTTGTGATGTTCTTCCTGATATCCCTCTTCTAGAGTTGAACCTTGGGTGACATGGTGATGTTTGAGGGATGGCAGTAGTGTACCTTGGGCGATATGAGAGGCCCTTGGGCGCCATGTTGTGCTAGCTAAGATGGTGCTTGTTGGGCGGTATGGTTTTGGCCTTGGGCGACATGGTGTTGATGGTTGCCTGGTATGGAACCCTAACCCTAGAAGGGCGATTGTGGTCTTGGCCGATAGGGTTTTTGTGATGCTCGATATCCTCTTTGTGCATATGATGCCCGTTACACCTACACCTGGTTGCACGATACACTCTTGGTCCATGGTTGCACGACACACCTTTAGATCTAGTCTGCCCATTATCCCTTTGTGCATGGGTGCATGTCATGCTTGTGGCCGATATGTATGGTTGGTACCTTAGGGTTTTGGTGGCCTAGCCGATAGTGTTGGGTGAGGGATATGACCCTACCCGATATCCCTTGGGTGAGGGATAGTGCTACCCGCCACACCTTTGGTGAGGGTAGGCGATATCTTTGGTGAGGGATGTGCTTAGCCCGAGAACCCTAGATGAGTTTGGTGTCTTGAGCCCGCACCTTTTGTTGATGATGAGATGTGAAGGATAGGTTGTGACCAATGACGTTTTTTTTACCTAAGTTTGGTGTTAAGTAAGATAATAAGATAATGGTTATGTTCATGAGATATAGGGCATAATGGATGCTCACAGTATGATAACATTAATACCAAATGTTTGACATACTAGCTACAGCTTATTGCTTCATATGATCATAATAATGGATGTTGTTCCAATCATATGCAACCTAAATTTGAATGGCATGATAATAATAATATGTTCTCTAAGATCTATGTTTGGTGATCCAATTATCTCTCTTGATAAGCATACCAACCATACAGGTGTATCAAATGATTGAGGTGTATGTATTTGAATAACATTGAATATTGATGAAAATTCTTGTTGATAAGATAACATGTATCACCAGTATGAGGAGAAAGGTTTGGTGACCTGATAAGGGCTGAGTGCTTAGTTGAGGTGTTATCCTCTGATGTTGAGATGAGGGATTTCTATCTCAGGATGATGATGTATGATGATGATGCCTTGAGAGGCAGTGGCATTCTGGGATGAGGGATTGAGATCCCATGATAGTGTGATAATGGCAGTAATAATGTGAGACAATGTTGTTTATGTTTTACAACTTGGTTGCCTCAACAATCCACTTAAAATATGCTAAATAATTATAGTCGAACATATCATTTAGTTTGCCTTGGCCATAAATCCATCATCGTCATTAGTTGGTGATGGTGAAACAGGTTTATCCTGCGGGATTACCTGGAGCGCATATTGTTGAATATGTGGGGTTTCTCCTAGCCAAACATAGGAAGATTAGAGTGCAACTACAGTTGTGGACTCAAGATGTGTATAAGAGCATGGTGAACAAGCCCATGGCTTAGTGTGATGGAGCATGAATGTGTTCATGGCTCAGGAGCACGGTGAATAGGATCGTGGCTCATGATATACTAGCGTCGAGACTTGTACTAAGGTGGGCTGGAGAAAAGGGTAGCCTACGGAGATGACCCTGTGGCTGAGGCCACTCAAGCAAGAGACTGTGGTCCTACTTTGGTTATCATGCACTGACCACAAAGAGGTGAGGTCGTGGAGTCCGGCTCTTCCATTAACCTTGTATGGCATTGGTTTTGGGATTTGCAGCTGAAGGTTGGATTTGAGCAGTACGACTCACTTCCTCAGGGCATAATAAATCGTAATACATATGTATAGTATATATTGCTTAAGGCAAAACACGAAACATTGGTTGAGGCCTTGCTTGTATAGTTTCCCAAGTTATATCTTGCAGTTATTTGTACATTCCTCATATCTTGTGCTAAGTTCTTATAACGCTTGTCTTATCAATCATGTTCCATAAAGAAATATCTGGTTATATGCCTCCCGGATATCTTGGTAAGTTGTTAATAAAGTTAAGCTCTGTTTGGCATGCTGCTTATATCAGTTACCTACTTTATCTGAAGTTTTATAGTTCAGCGGGGAGTTATGTTTCTCGTTGGGACTTTGTGTCTCACCCTACTGGTTTACAACCTTTTTAGGTGATCGTGCTAGACGTGGTGGTAGTCATGAGGTTGTGGCCAAGTAGTAAGAAGAACAGTAGGAGGCAAGAGATGGATATGCTGCTGGTTTGGTTGTTTTGTAGTAGTCCTAGAGTCATCCTTGTACACTCAGGTCCTTGGAGGTGTTTTGATGACGTTTCACGATGTATAGATGATGTAGCTTTGTTTATCCTATTGTTGGCTTGATGTGGCCCATTCTGTATATGTATAATTAGGTGGTGAACTCTCTATGCTTATGAGACGGTTGTGGACATATATCAAGGTTATGCATATTTATATAACATGTTTCCTTGCAGGATAAGGGTTTGGATGCAATAGTTTCTTTATTACCTATTTCCCGTAATTGATTTTAATTAACCCCTAATTTTGGTAATATGTGGTTTATGGAAGTTCCGCACATTTTCACGTGGAATTTTTTTGTCTGTGTGATAGCAGAATGTCACAGTTTTGGACTTGATAGTAGCCAAAGGAACAACAAAGATAAAGGACCTTCAATTTTCAATGAAGAATCCTCTCATTACGAGGCTATGGGCTCATGTAATCATTGCAATGATATTGATCACTACTCTACATATTGGCTTTTTAGGAAAGCACCCAAGAGAAATAGGACTTGAGTTGCTAAGATAACCCCTCTGGACCCAAAAATACGATTGGTAATGATTTCATCTTTCTTCTTGTAGGTCACTTGCTAATGGATTGACTTGAGCTATTGATTTCCAAATTGGTCTCTCAATCCATATAATAGAAGAAAGGTGAGATGTGTATGGGGTGGCAACAAGTGAAAAAGAAATGGTAAGAATAGAGATAATTGTACTCTTTCTCATATACAATCATAGATTATTTTTGTCAAGATAGTATGCACTTTGCATATGGTATTTGAGTCAAATTTAAAATCTTATGATTCTCATCACTTTCTTTCTCAAAAACCGACCTTGATGCTTTCGTGGTGCATTACTAACTTGCTTACACACGTTTGTATATGGTTTATATTTTTATCATGCCTCTAGAAATGATTTTATGAAATATATGTGCTTTTTGACAACATTTGTTGTTGGTCGAGTTTGTCCAGAAAGAAATTTGTACGACAAGCACCTACAGGTGTTGCCAACATATGTTGTCGGTCGAGAAGTTCAACCCAAAAACTCGACTGAAAACACTGCACGTAATACACATATGGCTTTTTGGATTAGAAATTCCCTGTAGATCAGAATTTCTCAACCAATAGCCTTATTCTATGGCACTCCCATTAGTACCCTTTTATGATATGCATACTACCTTGCTTATGCATGTTTTGATGACGATCTCTTTAAAATCTCTTGGTTGTGATCTAAATTGCTTCCGTTGTTCTCTAACTTGATACATTTATATAGTAGTATATCTTTTGATGCATCCTAAGGTTCTTAGTGGTAATCATCTTTTAGTAATGATGCATATTTGCTAGTGAGTAGTATCCTTTCATGCTTCTGACATTACATATCTTTTTGTTTGGATTTTTCTCTACATCTACTCATAGCTTGTTCTTTAACTTGTGTATTCTTGGCTATTATGAGAACCCATCACGCTAAGTGAGATTACTCAAAACATGATCGCTTACAAATTAACCACAAAGCAGAAGAAGGGATAATTAAAACTAGTTTATTTCACCAGCATACTCAAGAAACATTTACATAAATGCCCAACATCTTGTTTGTATTCATATATCATGTCAAATATCTTTTACAATTATTCCAAAGCCTCAACCACAACATGTACATACAGAAGAGCAGTATCCACATATACAAGCATCAAATGCTACCCAAAACTCGAGTCGATTGAAAAATCGTATGCAAAATTTCCTGCCTGGACTCGAGAGTACAGGGATGACTCTAGGACACACTAGACATCTAGACAACCTTCTCTAAGGTCCATCTCCACAACTCCTCCACATTGTCACAGGTTTGTTGTCGCTGTTGTCGATCATCTAAAAAGATGTGGTGACCCACGAGGTGAGACCAATGTCCCAGTGAGAGATATAACTCTCAAACAACAGTTATTATTTACATCAGGCATCATTATTAAATAGGATGAGCAAATTCAGCTAAATAAGTAGGTTAAACATATAAAGAAAACTAAGTATTTGACCAAGGAAATCATAACTAACGCAGTATATAGGGAAACATGTAAAGCTACCACTTTCTATATAGTTGATTTTTCTTACCGCATTATATAACTGGTGTGATCTTCTCAAGGTCACACACTAGCCAACTAGATGGTGACTAGATGCAACCCTAAGGGAAAACACATGAATCTCTCAAAATTTATATATGGACCTAGTTTGACACACTGGCTTAACTAATCACATGAAACCACAAGCACACAGGGTCGTGTTGTAGTCTAGGCAAGTGGCAAGATTAGGGTTGATACTTAGGGAGAGGGGGTACTAGAGCTAGATTAATGTGAGCTATGTTCCTAAAGCAGAGAGTAGGGTTTGAGGGTTTAAAGGTTAGTTTTTGTGGATTATACTACGACGAAAAGCAATTTAACAACAAGAAAGAAGCTAGATTACCAGAAACCCTAGATTACCCTAAGCAAGTTAAGACTAAGAACAAGGCAAGACAATCGACAAAACTAGAGCAAGAGAAATTACACTACACTAGCAAGGCAAATTATCAACTAAGAGGCAAGCTAAGCAATAAGACAAAAGAAAGCCCAAGTCATCACTAGTCAACTAAAGTAACAGAAGCAAGCTCAAAAGATCCCTAACTACTTAAAGAAAGACTTAACTATCAAGAACTAAGCAATTAGCTAAGAAGTAACAAAGGCAACTAACTAAACTAGCATCAACAAGCTAAGCAGGAAAGGGTGGATTTTAAGCAATAAGATGAATAGGTGGGTTGTTTGGGAATGAAACTTTGATCTTAGTTGGAGGAGGTTACATAACAAGTAAGCTTCATATCTTCAATCTAGATTACCAAACCAAACAACAAGATAAGTGCTATTGGAATATACTGTCTAGGTGTAATTCTAATAGGACTTGGCAAGTTTAGGTTTCTAGGGTAAGTGGTATTAGGGAAATTGAGATCCAAGGGTAGGAATGAGAGTAGAGATGAGGGTGTTTCACCTCATGTTACTTTCCATCTAGCCTTTAGGCTCTAGGAAGTTGCATTAATCACACTTATACTAGCTACTTCGATCTCACACCTACTTGTAGAAGAAGGGAGATGTATGTAGGAACAAAGGGGGCTAGCTAGGGATCCATTAATTGGACCTAGAGGCCATTCCTAAGATAGCCACATACATTCCATTTTCCCCTAGAAGATAAGTGTCATCAAGCATCATAAAACAAGCAATTTATGTTTAAAAGCACAAACCACATGCAAGATAATGGGAAATGAGATAGAAGCAAGAGTCAATCATCATAGAATGAAAATATGTTCAATACAAGTTATTTCCCCCCAACATGGTATCAAAGTAACATTTTAACCCCAAACATCCCACCACTAGGGGCTTATCTAGATATGATCGTACAAAAGAGAAAAGAAATGAGAAGAAAGGGGTAGGAATCCATGATCTCGTGGAAGCTTCTTCTCCTTCACCTCCTAACTATTGTAGAATGATCTCCCTTTTACAAGGTGGGTGAAGAGCATGTAAATGAAGGGGATTATGGTAGAAAACCTAAAAAACTAGATTTCTATGGTGGAAATGGGGAGGAAATGGTAGGTGGAGGTCTTGAATGCAAGGGAGATGGCAATATATGTTCTAGAGTAGGTAGGAGGGTGCTAAGGTAGCTAACCTAGTGTTGTGGCCGCCACCCATGTATATATAGGTGGCGGTGGTGGAAGCACTAGGGTAAGTAGGGGTATAGATGGAAAATCAGTGTTGAAAAAGGTAGGTTTTGGGTGTTAGCACAACCGTCCTGGGTAGAACGACCTTGGTGGCTGATGGTTTGAATGACCATGGTGGGGGAGAAAGATCGTGGTGGGAAATGGAAAATGTCAAAGTGAAAGTGGTGAAATGAAGGCTAGTAGCACGGTCGTGCTGGGCAACACGACCGTAGTGGGGGCTAGGTAGAACGGTCATGCTGGGCGAGGTGAATTGGAGGTCATTCTAGTCAACATGATTGTTCTGATCCTTGGCTGCATGGTCGTGTTGGCTGGCATGACCATTTTGGGGGATCCTCAACACGACCGTGTGGGGTAGCATGACCATTTTGGCAATGTTGTTGTAGCTTGATAAAATGAAGATTATCCCTATAACTTTTGCATTTGTGAGCACATCCATTTCTTGGCACCACGACCATGTTGGAGTCTTCAGTAGCATTTGAAATGGAAACTCCATGATCAATGGACTTCTTTGCTTGAGCTTGACCGTTGGCCACTAGGGGTAAGTTGAGGGAGTTTTGTTGTCTTCTTTGGACCCCTCCATGGGTAGAGAAATCCTAGAACTCCTTCCTTCTCTCTCATCCATACAAGACATGGTCCAAGTACCTGAAAAACATGCAAAGAACGTCCATAAGTGCATTTGATAGTAATATGCATATTGAGGGAATTAACTTGCATTATACTATGTTTAGATGTGATTTAGATACAAAAAGACACAAGATGAAGCCCTAAAATTGGCCTACATCAATAACAACTAATCATTATAGGAAACAAGGCAAGGGTTAACATCCAATGTGAAGCGTGTTTAACCCTAAATAGATATACTACACAGTTGTATTATATATTTTATTCACCCTTGAGGAATTGAGGCATACCACTCAATTCCAACTAACCACTTCTAAGTCAAAATCAGTGCCATACAAGATCTGTGGGAGATCTAGAATCCTAAGATCTCATCCGCCCTCGGTCAGTACAAGTCCTCCGTAGTGACACATATAGTCAAGCTACAAAACAGCCTAGTCTACCCTTGGTATATAGGTCACGACACTAGTGAACAACCTAGACCGTCCTTAAAGGCCACAATATTAGTGAAACTGTGGTATACAAACCCAAACATTCAAGGTACAACCACAATTCTCCTCAATCATGTTATCTATACAAAATCATAATCATATGAGATACGACCTCGACCATTCTTTTTCCAAGGTATGACTATAGCCATAATTTTGGACATGCATATACTCAACAGTATACGACTCCAAGCTTCCACTAAAGGAGAACTTGTTTCACCATCCAACAAATCATGACAGTGGAATGGATCTATGGCATAGGGAAACTACATGATTATGATTTCACTTGATTAGTTAAGTTCATTCATGTGATTTAATATTGCATCAATCAAGCTACATATGAACCCTAAAATAATCCCACAAACATGGTGTGTATTGCAACTTCAGAAGATATAAAACATATGAGATATAGTGTTACATATGAGATATAGTGTTTATCACAAAACCACATGGTACTACTTCATTGCCATACATGAGTCCATATTCATCATCATATCACCATGGGATACCAATTCCTTACCACATCATGTGGATATCACCTCAATTAGAGCACAAAGCCATGTCCAAGGTCATAAGACCGTTCACATCATTTTCTGCAAGAACATCATTATCTTTCCATGCCTTACCCAAGGCTCATCAGACCAACACCATACATGTGATACATAAGTTCAACATAATCTTATATATAACAACTATGATGTTCATGTGAGAACAAGTTAGGGTTACAACAACATAGAGAAAGAAAATACTATATCAGCATACTAATCACACAAGAGGCTTATGTACCGTCATCACTTGCTTGCATTAGGGTTAGTTTAAGCATGATGAGTTGAACTAGCATCACCAATCAACACTTTACAAGGTCATTATGTTTGTATACATTTTATGGAAAAGGTAAGACTATTAAATCATGTATAACCAAATGCTAACGAATTAGGGTTACAAAACATCCCTTATAAGTAAACCCTAATTGTTACCATTACCATCAAACATGAAAGCAACTAGGTCAAATGTCACCAACATAGAGTCAACAAAATGTGGTAATCATGTGGACCAAAAATATTCATCAACTGCATAGAGCATGATCCACCTTGGTGACTGATGAGATTATGGTTCAACCCCTTTAGAAAACACTGAGGTTAGGGATCTCAACAACCACCTAGGTCAGAGACCCTCATCGATTGAATAAGGAGTAAGCATCAAAAGGATTCATCGATCGTTGAAGATTGGCCATTCCAGAGACATCTATGGCAGGTAACTTCTTTGACCAGAGAAGAACATGAGCATTGGAGACCGAAGAGAAAACAAGTCATGGAAACCCCTATGAAACCAATCCTTCATCTACCACATAGAAATGAACTAGACATAGAGACCACTCAAGGAGATCAAATCCTTAGCGACCCACATGACATCCAAACCTCATGACCGCATAGATAAATCTTGATGACCAAAACATATGCAAAACATCAACAAGGCATTGCCATGAGTTGGCACAAGGAAGTCAAGTAAAACAACAACAAAAATAAACCATCGGGTACCATATCAAGAAGGAAAACCAACTTAGAAATCTAAGAGAGAAACTAATGATTTGCACATGCATCCAAGCACCAAAACTTCCATTACCAAAGTAGACTCGAGCATAAGAGTTAGGGTTCATCTAAGAAGAGACATCCACTCAAGATCATCATGTAAACATAAACCCTAGATGCAAGATACTACCATCATACTTGTAACCATGTTTTAGAGCAAGACAAGGTGCATGAAAGGTATATGTAAGAAGTAACAGTGGAAAAAGTTACATAACTCGTCTCAAGGAAGATGGAACAACTCCAACAACAAGAAAGCTCAAAGGAAAGGGGAAGAAGATCCTATCTTGAACAACATTCTTAGCCAAGCTAGCTCCACCTCCAAGAAAGAAGCAAACCCTAGGTCAAGTAAGCAAGAAAGAGAGAAAACCTTAGGTAGAAAAGAAAGAATGAAGAGTTCTTCAACCTTTAACTTAAGCATTACCATGGAACACCATGGGTTTGGCCAAGTAGAGAAAGAAGAAGAGAAGAACATCAAGAGGAAGTACAGAAAATATGGGGATCCCAATTACCAAGATCAAGAAGAACAAGAGAGCACCAAATGTTTACAAGATGTGTAGCTCCAAATCCTAGCTCAACATGCAAGGAAGATCATCCCACCTTCTCCAATCTTGAGCTCGTCCTTCACCACTAAGCAAGAGGGGACGAGCTCAATGAAAACCAAGGAAGAAGAGAGAGGAAACTAAGGGTGTAAAGAGTTTATTGCATGCAAGGAGGGAGGTTTATATAACATAGGGTTAGAGAGAGAGAAAGAGGGTTATGTGTAATGTAGAACATGCCATGTTTCTAAGGACATCACATCTCAACCATGAAAGCACCTCCACTAAGCAACTAGGGCGTTCAAAACAAGGAAAACCATCGACCAAGGTGGTCCAGGACTCATTGATTTCTAACATCAGGGCACAAGGAAACATTGTCAACTGTTAAAACATAGGCCCAAAGGAAACTCAACGGTCACTAAAACAAGTTGACTTGACACCGAGGTCAACCATCCACTTAGGGCATCCATGTAAACCCTAAACTCAACATGAGATGGCATCACATTGAACTAAGGTGTGACAAGGCTCCATAAAGCACCTCTCTCTTCAACATGATATCAAAACATGCCAGGCACAACAAACATGTGACAAATTGCAAGAAACTCCTAGATATGGGTAGATTGCAATTAGGTCCAAAACAAGCACATATATATATGCAAAACTATCTCAAACAATGTCCAAACTGGACCAAACTTAAAGCATAAGCTTGTCACGTGATATCAAAGCACATCATAAGGTTTGATTAAGATTTTAAACATCTAGTTATGCTAAGAAAGTGTGATCAACCAGAAGGTAAGGTCAGGGGTCTTACAACCATAAACCCCTAACAAGGATTTTGCCCCTTAAATCCTAAGAGAACAATGGCAGGTATTTCCTATGAATCTCATCCACTAACTCCCACGTGGACTCTTGCCTACCAAGGTGATGCCATAAAACCTTAACTAAGAGTATGTCCTTCTTCATAAACTTCTTCACCCTCCCATTCAGGATCAACACCAGACCCTCAACATACGACACATCTTTCATCCAACTCAACCTCTACTAGCTACAACATCAACTCTATATCAGGGTGACACTTCCTCAACATGGAGACATGGAAGACATCATGCAACTTGTGCAACTCTGGAGGTAACTCCAACTTATACGCCACCTGCCCACCACGTTCCGAGATAGGGTATGGTCCCATAAACCTAGGAGTCAACTTACCCTTCTTACCAAACCTCACATCCTTCTAAGGGGAAACCTTGAGGTACACTTGATCTCCAACACAGAACTCTAATGGTCTATGATGGTTGTCAACATAAGACTGTTGTCTATCTTGGGCTTCCTTCAACTGTTATTGTATCACCTTGATCTTCTCTATGGTCTACTGTACTAGCTCGAAACCCAAAAGTTGATACTCACCTATCTCATACCAACAAAACGGTAACCGACATCATCTCCCATACAATGCCTAATACGGTGCCATGTTTATACTTCTACGATAACTGTTGTTGTAGGAAAACTCTATCAAACTCAGGTGCACATCCCAACTACCATCAAATTATAGAACACAAGCTCTCATAAGATCCTCTAAGATCTGAATGGTCCTCTCAAACTGACCATCTGTCTATGGATGAAAAGTTGTACTGAACCTCAACTGTGTCCTCATAGTTTTGTGTAGACATTCCCAAAAATGATTGCAAAACTTAGGACCTCTGTCAGACACTATGGTAGACGGAATACCATGCAGACGAACTGTCTCATCAACATATATATATGCCAACTTCTCTACTATATATGCCATCTTGACTAGAAGGAAGTGTGATGACTTGGTCAACCTGTCAACTAATGGAATCATGGCCCTTGGATGTCCTAGGAAGACCAACCACAAATTCCATGGTAATATGATCCCATTTCCATTGTAGTATCGACAAAGGTTGCAATGTCCCTATAGGCTTCAGATGCTCTGCCTTGACCAGCTGACAGACTGGGCATCTAGCAACAAACTCTACCACATCACGCTTTAGACCAGGCTACCAATACAAATCCTTCATATTATGGTACATCTTGGTACTACCAGGATACGTCGCGTACATCAAGGAATGAGCCTTTTGAAGTATCATGTTCCTCAGACCATCAACATCTGGAACCATTATCATGTTATGAAAGCTAACTATCCCATCATCCGACTCATGAAATCCGTCATACTTCTTACTACCAAACTCTGATATGATATTATGTATCATGATATCATCCTACTGTGCATCTCAAATTTTCTACATCAAGGTAGGCTTCACCTGTAACTATGCTAACAAGCCTGTTAATAAAAAACCTCCAACTATATGTTCATCTGGAAAAGTGACACCAACATGTCCCGCTTGTGGCACAATAAAGCATGTATTTATGCCTTATCAGCAGATGATGAAGAAGAAGATTTCCTGCTCAACACATCAAACACCACCATCACTTTTCCTAGATGGTAGTCTATCATTCAATAACAGTCCTTCATCAACTCCATCCATCTCCTCTGCCTCATGTTCAGCTCCTTCTTTGAGAAGATATACTGAAGGTTCTTATGGTCGATGAAGATATGACACTTCTATCCATATGGATAGTGCTTCCAAATCTTCAAGGCATGGACCACGTCTACAAGATCCAAATCATGTGTCGGGTAGTTCTCCTCATGTTTCATAAGATGTCATGAAGCAAAATAAATCACATTTTTATCCTACATCACCAAGCATCCCTAGTTGTTCTTCAAACCATCAGAGAAGATGATGTAGACCTTCCCTTTCTTTGGAAGAACTAACACAGGTGCACTGGTCAACTTCTCCTTCAATAATTAGAAAGAATATTGACACTTGTCAACCCAGAAAAGAGGAACACCTTTCCTTGTCAATTTGGTTAGGGGTAACGCTACAACACTGAGTTCTTAATGAACCTCATGTAGTATCATGTCAAGCCTAGAAATTCCAAAATTTCATTGGTGTCTTGGGTTGTTCCCATTCCATCGTTGATTGTGCCTTCTTTGGGTCTACACAAACTCCATCAGCGTATATGATGTGACCCAAAAAAGATACCTCTGTCAACAAGAACTTGCACTTGCTGAACTTAGCATACAACATGTGTTGCCTCGACAATGTCAATTCCTGGAGAAGGTGTTGCTCATCATGATGTCTATCTCTAGAGTATATTAAGATATCATGTATGAACACCACCAAAAACTAATCCAGATATGGTCTAAACACCCTATTCATCAAGTCCATGGAAGTTGTTGGCACGTTGGTCAACCCAAATGACATAACCACAGACTCTTAGTGACCATACCTAGTCTTGAAAGTTTTCTTAGGTATTCCATTTGCCTTGATCCTCAGTTGGTGATATCCTAACCTTAGGTTTATCTGAAGGAACATGGTAGCACCTATTGACTGATCAACAAACCTTCTCCCTTGGCAGTGGTCTTGTCCAGCTATCGGTATCCCATATACAACATCAAGGAATCACTCTTCTTCTCTCCAATCAAAACTTAAGGATCTCACCATCAAACTCTCTCTTTCATAAGGAAAAAGGAACACTAGGAATTTCATCTGATAAAAATCTTCAAACTTCACATACTAATGGTACACCTTGGATAATAGGACTCGCCACCTTAGTATCACTTCATGTGCCAAAAAGAACTCACACCCTGGTCTCATCAGTTTCTCTTCCATCATAACCAACTCTAAACATATAGGAGGGGTCCTTATAACTCTTGGAAGGATAAAAAAGCATTCCCAATAGAAAACACCATGATCTAGGAACTATATCCCAAAACATCCATGTATCACACCAAGGTATCTACCTTTAGGGTTACAATAAATCTACGCATACCAAGTGGCATAAGATTCACTTGAAAGTTGTGCCTCAAAAATAAATAACGCAAAGGAAAACACACCTACCACAATAGAGCAACACTATCCAGGGCTTACTAACAATGGTTTCTGATTCTACTTTCATCATGTAAGTTACAACATTTTGTGTATTATTTTACCCTTTTATATGGGTTCCTTTCCATTGGCATAGGAATTATTAATACTAGTGGATCTCATGGCTCTTTCTCATTAACTATTTATCATTCTTGTGTATGTGCTCTCATTTTATCATGTTTTTCATTCACTTATCAAGGGCGGTACTTCATCATATTTCACATTTTCTTCATTAATTTCTTTTACATGTCATGACAATTCTACTTTTACACTTTCTTGCACATATTAGTTTATCTGGGTTTTATCCAGGTTCCACTTAATTCATCTATTATTTTCTTACTCGTCATCTCATATCACACTTACCTTATGAGTTCTCTTCTTATTATGTGGATTTTATGCCTTGAGTTATTCTATTAACACATATCCATCTATGTTCTACTTATCTTCTAGAATTACAGATTCAAGAATTTCTTCATTAACTTATATATATATATATATATATATATATATATATATAGTTGGGTTTTAGGGTGTCGTATCTTTCTCTTTAGTTACTAAATGTTCAAGTTTGTGATAGGTTACAATGTGATTTTTATCTTCTTTAGGGTAATATTTACATATTATCACCATGATTTCTTATTCATTATGCTCTTTAGATTGTTTCAACTGATTACTTCATCAAGGTAATTATAAATATAACAATCTAAGAGTTCCACACTTACCTCTTCTTCAATAATTTAATTGTTGGTCAGGGCATCCAACTACCAATATTTGGCAATATGCATCATGTTTACATGTAATGTTCACTTAGTTATCATCCTAGTCCTAAGTCCTAGTGTCCTTGTAGACTCAGTGAACCTAGAGCTCTGATACCAACTTGTGAGAACCTATCATACTAAGTGAGATTACTCTAAACTCAAAACATGATCGCCCACTAATTAATCACATAGAAGAAGAAGGGGACAATTAAAACCGATTTATCTCACCATCATACTCAAGAAACATTTACATAAATGTCCAACATCTTTCATGTATTCATATATTATAATTATTATATGAACTCAACCACAAAATGTACACAAAGAAGAGCATTATCCACATATCCAAGCATCAAATGCTACCAAAAACTTGAGTCAGTTGAAAAATCATATACAAACTTTCTCATGCGAACCTGAGAGTACATGGACGACTCTAGGACACACTAAACATCTAGACAACCTTCTCTAAGGTCCATCACCACAAATCCTCCATGATGTCATGAGTCTGATGCCGTTTCCGTTGATCACCTAAAAAGATGTAGTGACCCACGATGTGAGACTCATGTCCTAGTGAGAGATATAACTTTCAACTAATGGTTATTGTTTATAGCAGACATCATTATCAAATAGGATGAGCAGATTCATCTAAATAAGCAGGTTAAATAGACTGAGCAGATTAAATGGTTTAAGTCGACTAAGTAGCTAACTAGGTAAATCATTACTAACATAGTATATAGGGAAATAGGTAAAGCTACCACTTTATATATAATTGATTTCTCTTACCGCATTATATAACAACTAATCGTTATAGGAAACGAGGCAAGGGTTAACATCCAATGTGAAGCATGTTTAACCCTAAACAAATATACTACATGGCCCTAAGAAATTGAGGTAATACCACTCAATTCCAAGTGACCACTGCTAAGTCAAAATCAATGACATACAAGCTCTATAGGAGAGCTAGAATACTAAGATCTCATCCACCCTCAGTTAGTACGAGTCTGCCGCTATGACACGTATGGTCCAACTATAAAACAACATAGTCCAACCTTGGTATATAGGTCACAACACTAGTAAACAACCTATTCCATCCTTAAAGAACAAAATACCAGTGAAACTAGGGTATACAAACCCAAATCTCTGAGGTTCAACAACAGTTGTCCTCAATCATGTTATATATACAGAATCATAATCATATGAGGTACGACCTAGACCATTCTCTTGCCAAGTTATGACTGCAGCCATCCTTGTAAACATGCATATACTCAACAATATATGACTTTGAGCTTCCACTAAAGGAAAACTTGTTTCACCACCCAGCAAATCCTGACATTGGAATGGATATATGGCACATGGAAACTACATGATTAGGGTTTCACTTGATTAGCTAAGTTCATGCAGGTGTTTTAAGACCGCATCAATCAAGTTACATATGAACCCTGAAAGAATCCCACAAACATGGTCTATATTGCAACTTCAAAAGATATAAAACGTATGAGATATAGTGTTGATCACAAAAACACATGTTGTTACTTCATTGCCATACATGAGTCTATAATCATCATCATATCACCATGGGATACCAATACCTTATCACATCACAAATACATCACATCAATTAGAGCACAAAGCCATGTCCAATGTCATAAGACCATTCACATCATTCCCTGCAAGAGAGTCATTATCTTTCCATGCCTTACCCAAGGCTCATCATACCAACACCATACATGTGATAGATAATTTCAACATAATATTGTATATAACAGATATGTTGTTCATGTGACAACAAATTAGAGTTCAACAACATAGAGAATGAAAATACTCTATCATCATACTAATCACACAAGAGGCTAATGTACCATCATCAATTGCTTGCATTAGGGTTAGGTTAAGCATGATGAGTTGAACTAGAATCACCAATCAACACTTTACAAGGTCCTTATGTTTGTATACATTTGAGGGCAAAGGTAATACAATTAAATCATGTGTAACCAAATGCTAACAAATTAGGGTTACAAAATAGCCCTTAAAGGTAAACCCTAATTATTATCATTACCATCAAACATGGAAGCAACTAGGTCAAACGTCACCAATATAGAGTCAACAACATGTGATAATCATGTAGACTAGAAATCTCCATTGACTAAATAGAGCATGAGCCACCTTGGCGACTGAAGAGATTATGGTTCAACCCCTTTGGCGACTGCTGAGGTTAGGGATCTCAGAGACCGCCTAGGTCAAAGACCTTATCGATCGAAGAAGGAGTAAGAATCAGAAGAAGTCATACACCACTGAAGATTGGCCACTTTAATGACCTCTATGGTAGGTAACTTCATCAACCAAAGAAGAACATGAGCATTGGCGACCGAAGAGAAAATAGGTCATGGAGACCCCTATGAAACCAATCCTTCATCGACCACATAGAAAGGAACCAGACTTAGCGACCACTCAAGGAGATCAAATCCTTAGTGACCCACATGACATCCAAACCTCATTGACCATATAGATCAAACTTGGCGTCCAAAATAGATGAAAAACAACAACAAGTCAATGCCATGAGTTGGCATAAGGAAGTTAAGAAAAACAACAACAAAAATCAAACCACCGGGTACCATATCAAGAAGGAAAACCAACATTGAAACCCTAGAAAATCCAAGAGCAAAACCAACAATTTGCACATGCATGCAAGCACCAAAACTTCCATCACCAAAGTTGACTCAAGCATAAGAGTTAGGGTTCGTCCATGAAGAGGCATCCACTCAAGATCATCATGTAAACATAAACCCTAGATGCAAGATACTACCATTCTACTTGTAACCACGTTTTAGAGAAATATAAGGTGCATGCAAGGTGTCGACAAAGAGTGGCTCAAGTGGTCAAGCATGGTGTCCCTTAACAAAGGGACCTGTGTTTGAATCCCAATTGCCACCTTGATTTACCATCCTCCCAGGCGTTCGGCCTCTACCACGGGAGTGGGAAAGGGGGGAATCTTTCTCACTTGATCACATAAGGTGCATGCAAGGTAGATGTAAGCAATAACAGTTGAGAAAGTTATATAACTCGCCTCAAGGAAGATGTCACAACTCCAACAATAAGGAAGCCCAAAGAAAAGAGGAAGAAGATCGTAGCTTGATAACCACTCTCGACCAAGATAGCTCCACCTCCAAGAAAGAAGAAAAACTTCGATCAAGGAAGTAAGAAAGAGAGCAAACCCCAGGTATAAAAGCAGGAAAGAAGAGTTCTACAACCTATAACTTAAGCACTACCATTGAACACCATGGGTTCAGCCAAGTAGAGAAAGAAGAAGAGAAGAACAACAAAAGGATGTAAGATGGGGATCTCACTTACCAAGATCAAGAAGAACAAGATAGCACCAAATGATCACAAGATCGGTAGCTCCAAACCCTAACTCAACATGCAAGGAAGATCGGACTTCTCCAAGTTTGAGCTCCTCCTTCACCACCAAGCAAGAGGGGACGAGTTCCAAGGAAAACCAAGGAAGAAGAGAGAGGAAACTAAGTGTGTAAAGAGGTTATTTCATGTAAGGAGGGAGGTTTATATAACATAGGGTTGGAGAGAGAGAAAGAGGGTTAAGTGTCATGTAAAACATGACATGTGTCCAAGGCCATCAGACCTCAACCATGCAAGCACCTCCATTAAGCTACTAGGGCATTCAAAACAAGGAAAACTATTGGTCAAGGTGGTCCAAGAAAACCCATCGAATGCTAACATCAAGGTACAAGGAAACATCATCGACCGCTAAAACATAGGTCCAAGGGAAACTCAATGATCGCTAAAACAAGGTGACTCAACACTAAGGTCAACCATCCACTTAGGGCATCCATGCAAACCCTAAACTCAACACGAGATGTCATCACATCGGACCAAGGTGTGACAAGGTGCCCTAAAGCACCACTCTCTCCAACATGATGTCAAAACATGTGAGGCACAAAAAGTATGAGATAAATTGCAAGAAAAACCCTAGAGATAGGTAAATTGCAATTAGGTCTAAAATAAACATATATATATATGGAAAACTAGGTCAAATAGTATCCAAATTGGACCAAACTTAAAAGGCAATCTTGTCACGTGATATCAAAGAACATCACAATGTTTGATTAAGGTTTTAAGCATATAAACATGCTAAGCAAGCATGATCAAATCGGAAGGTAAGGTCAGGGGTCTTACAACTATTATCTCGATCCTACTAGTAGCTCTAACTTGTGATATCATCTATTAGTAGTCCATATACATGTAATTATAGCCTTGTTCATCTTCTGATATCTAACACCTCAATTGGTATTCAACTATATGCTATGTTTGTATTTTTTCTCATACATACTCATGATTTTTCCTTAACTTGCATATCTACTATCTTGAGTTACTTGTTTGCATAGCATTGCCTTGATATTTGCTAGAATTACATCATGGGTTGTTCAAATGCATGTCTTGATTTTATTTCTATACTTTGCTTGGACAAGCACCTTGTTTTTGCTATTCTGCTATGCATTCTAACATTTGGTGTCTCCTTTTATTAACAACTTGTGTTTTTATCCCTTCAACCCCCTCACTTTTTGAAATGACAGAGGGGGAGAAGACATGTCTATGTAAAGGGAGAAGACATATATGTAGAACATATATGAGTAGAAGACATAGTTTCTATAAATGTTCTGAAAGATAACCATGTAGGAGAAATAAAATCAATTGAGGAGGAGTACATGAACTCCATTAGCATCAATTGAGTGGGAGCATATGAACTCAATTCTATTAAAACCCATAGGTTCCTCTAAAGGTATGTTTTTTCCTTAAAAGCTTTCCATACATTTATGTAATGGTTTGTCATCTTCAAGAAGGAGGAGAATGTTGATTCCAAGTATAATTGACTAAACCCTTATTTTGATAATGAATAACCATTCCACTTATTTGTGTCTAATGATTCTACTTGAGTGATTTTAGATTAGGTATAGACACAATCCAAATGCCTAAACTTGATCATCCTAACTCGGAGAAAGACAAGTCAAAATTAGTGCAAGTGCACTTTTGTGAAAAAGGCCCTAAATCAGTTAGAATCATGTTGTAAATCACTTGTATTGATTGTATGACTTGTAATTAAGCTTAGGAAAAATCAAGAGCACTTAAATCAACTATTTAAGCACTTTCTAAAATTCATCACATGCACTCTTATCGGTCGAGTTTCACTCACATGAAACTCGACCGACGACCCTGTGTGGGTCTTGGTAACTGCTAGGGTTAGGCAAGTTTCCCCGGGATAAACTTGACCTACACCATGCAGAGCCAAATCAATTTTAAGTCATAGACGGAGTTTCATCCAGGATAAACTTGTCTGACAACTCAAAATGGATTTGTCACATAGTGTTATTGGTCGAGTTACCTTTATTGAAACTTGTAGACGACATTGTACAAATATGTAGAAAAAGTGTTTCTAATCATTTGAGTGTTGCATAACTCAAAAATATATTCGTTGCAACACCCCAAACAGCTAGAATTCAATCCTAAGTGTCTCTACTGGCTAGTAGGCAACCTCAACTACAAATAGGACCCCTTGGGCTTCATCCCATGGTTATACATGAACTATGAAGGTAGTTGAGTGCCTCCAAGAGCCTCCTTCCATTCTTAAGCTTGATTAATGGTTGCATCCATTAGAGTGAGTAGGAGATTTGTCAGTGAACTACATGTATATCTTGTGAGTCTATCATTTCCTCCACCTCTCACTCTCTCTTTCTACCATGACAAAGAAGGTTCTCTCTCTTGGCTAAGAGCGGTGAAGAAGAAGAAGAAGAAGGGAAGGAGTACCTTGGTGAAAGCTTCTCCTTGGTGAAGGTGAAGTCAGAGGTGGAAGATCCAAGTCAATAATGGGTAAATCCTCAAAGGCAGAAGACTTGTTGCAAGAGTGGGTAAATCCTTGGAGAAGGTTGAAGACTCATTACAAGAGTAGGTAAGTCCTTGGTGAGGTAGAAGACTCTTGGTCATGGATATGTAAGTCCTTTGTAAGGTTACTGACTCCTTTTTCCTCAAAGGGAAGGTTGGGTATTTTTGTCCTTGAAAAGGAAGATTTTATGCTGTAACTCTTATAATGGAACATAAGGAGTGAGACATGGTTGGAAATACTAGAGGTTGACCTCTCTAGGTAGTGGATGTACATATCCTAGTTTGGAGTTTGGGACCACTATACATAGTTTGTGTTATTTGTGCTTGCTCAATCTCTTTCCCAACTTGCTATGTATGTTTAGTTGCACTCAAATTTAATATGAAACATTATCTTAGAAATATATTAAAGGTCTAATGAATTTTTTTAAAGTGGTTTTTAGATCTATTCACCCCCCTTATAGAGCTTGTCATAGATCCAACACTATGTGAGATACTCAATTCACAAGGAACCATTTTCCAACAATGTTTCCCTTACACCCATGAATAAAATGGTGTTGTTGAGAGGAAGCACAAACACATTCTTGAAACAACTCATGTTGTGATCATTTACTCTAGCGTTCCAAAATGCTTTTGGGCTAAATCCATCCTCACACACACTTATCTCCTTAACCTCATTCCCACTTAAATCTTGGGGCGGGGGGTTTCTCACTGCATGAGAAACTCTACAACCACCACCATCCTAAATCGTATTTTTTGGCTATACTTGCTTTTTCGTTCTTCCCAACACAAGCAAAACACACTTGATGCACGATATGCATTTTGTGTCCTCCTAGGATACAGTGATGAACATAAAGGGTATCATTGTTTTGACCATGTTTCTCACCATTTCACATAGAAAGGCATGTTACAACCTTGAGGATACACCTTACTATATTTACACCAACACAAATTACTACTTGCTTCACAAGCTCATCACCATCCCTCACGAGGAATCCACTACCACAACAACTTCCACCACAAAACTCAAGATTGAAACTATCCATTTTGATCTTCTCATTGAGATTGAGGCTACCCTTGTTAAGCATTCCATTGGGATTGAGGCTACCCATGTTGATCCTCCTGTCACATCACCACCAATGGCATTGAGGCTACCTATGTTGACCCTCATACATCATATGATGGTAGGGCGCATGATTATGATCCCAATGCTGCATAAAACCTTTCTTATACCGACATTAACACATGCCTAAGAATATTTCAATGTGGACATTGTCCAAATATGTGTTATGCTCATTCAGTAGTCACATGTTACTCTTAAAAATATGCAAGTCTCTTCACTGAACTTCATACATATCATGTTCCATCTTCATATTAGGAATCCTCCAGTTCTATGCACTGGAAGAAGGCTATGCAGGAAAAGCTCTAGGATTTTGAATGCACCCACACTTGCGATCTTGTACCCCTACCAGAAGCTACTTCGCCTATCAGTTGCAAGTGGCTTTACAAAATTAAGCACATGGATGATGGCATGATTGATAGATATAGAGCATGCCTAGTTAGTAGGGGATTCACTTAAGAGTATGACATAGCCTATAAAGAAATGTTTGCTCCAATTGATCACTTGTCCATTGTCAAAACTCCTCTTGTTGTTGTAGTAGCCTGTCATTGGACTTTATACCAGATGGATGTTCAAAGTGCCTTTCTACATGGAGAACTCTCAAAAATCATATACATGAATCCGCCACTAGGACTAGTAGTTCATAAATCTCATGTTTGTCTTCTACGTCGAGCCATTTATGGACTCAAACAAGCCCTCACTGCATGGTTTGAATGCTTCAGACAAGCTATCACATGTGCAAGTTACTCCCAAATCTCATATAATTATTCAATATTTGTATGCAAAACACCTCAAGGATGGGTTGTCCTACTACTATATGGGATGGTTGACCATCATCAAAGATGATTTAGCATGAATCAATGAATTACAACATTATGTTGCTAGATAATTCCATATGTAGGACCATGGACAACTTCAGGACTTTCTAGGCCTTGAGATTGCTCATGGGTAGAAATGGATTCTAGTCTCTTAGCAAAACTATGCAGTAGATATCATTGAGCATGCCAAAGTATCTAAATTATGGGATGCAAACACATCTCTTGAACTTCATGTAAAATTGATGGTGAGCCATCACTTGATCCCGCAAGGTGTTCTCAGCTAGTAGGACAACTAATATACTTGTGCATCACTAGGCTAGATATATAATATGATGTTAGCAATGTGTGACAATCCTTATCTTCTCCCCAAAGCATCCACTATGTTTTTGTACTCTATATCGTATTCTACATACAGGTACAATTACACAATATCTACTCATGAGCTCATTGGCAACCTTATCCTACATGCATACACTTATGTTAATCTGGCTAGATGCCCAACCAAACACTCAACCACTGGTTTTTGTCTTCTTATTGGTGACTCCTTGCTATGATGGAGGAGTAATAAAAAGTATGTTTGATCTCTTTCCTCCACTGAGGTAGAGTATAAAGCAAAGTGTGACACCACTCAAGAAGTAGTGCACACTTGTTGTCTTCTAAGTGATATGTAATTTCTAATCTACACATATGTTCTATGAAAACAAGAACACCATACGAATTGCTAGTGATCCATTTTTTCATTACATGACTAAGAATATGGAGATAGACTTTGCACCATAAAAACTGCTAGTGATCCAATTTTTCATAACATGACTAAGCACATAGAGATGAACTTCCTCTTTACAAGAGAAAATCATCTAGTTGGAATCATCACACTCCCCTTCATAAACTCTACAGATCCAATTGCAGACCTCTTCAAAAAGACATGCACTATATCAAATCACAACAAGTTGATTCACAAACTCTTCTTCTTTGATTCAACTTGAGTTTGAGGGTGTAATATTAATTAATTATGAATTAGTCTATTGATTGATTGTTAACTAATCTTAACATATACTGTGACATCCCATTATCACACAAACACCGAAATGCCACGTGAAAACGTGTGGAACCATCATAAACATCGTATTACCAAAAACACGGGTTAATTAAAACCGATGGTGGAAAGCAGATAATAAAGGAATTATTACAACCATATCCACATCCTACAAAGAAACATGTTATATAAATATACATCAACTTAATGCATGTCCACATATCATAGGATTTAGCTGTCCCATAAGCACAAGAGTTCACCACATGTTTATGCACATAACTGACCTAGCCAGGTCAACAGCAGGATAAGAAAGCCATATCAATTATACATTGTGAAACCTCATCAAAACACCTCCAAGGACCTGAGAGTATAGGGATGACTCTAGGACTCTACTACAAAACACCCAACAACAGTAGCAACATATCCAACCTTGCCTTCTACTAATCTTCTTACTACTCGGACGCAACCTCACGACCACCACCATGTCTAGCTCTATCACCTAAAAAGTTTTTAAACCAACGGGGTGAGACACATAGTCCCAGCGAGAAAAATAACCCCCACCAAAACTATAAAATCTCAAAGGAGAGATAGAACAGATAAAATAGGTAACTGATATAAGCAGATCATATATGAGCAACATTCACTGAGCAGAACTGACTTGTTATAACATCTTACTGAGATATCCGGGAGGCATGTAACCATATATTTCTTATGGAACATGATTGACAAGATAAGTTATATAAGAACTTATCATAAAATATAAGGAACACATAATTAACTTCAAGATATAACTAGGGAAACTATACAAGAAAGGCCTCAACCAATGTTTTGTGTTTTGCCCTGAGCAATATATACTATATGGCTGGATTACCATTTATTATGCCCTGAGGAAGTGAGTCGTACCGCTCAAATCCAACCTTCAACGGTGAAGCCCAAATCCGGTGCTATACAAGGTCAATGGAAGAGCCAAACTCCACGACCTCAACTCCTCGTGGTCAGTGCACGAGAACCAAAGCAGGACTGCAGTCTCTTGCTTAAGTGGCCTCAACCACACAGGGTCAGGCTACCCTCTGCCTAGCCCACCTTCTATAAGTATCGGCACTAGAAAACCAAACCACGAGCCTGTTCACCATGATCCATCATCACTGAGCCATGGGCTTGTTCACCATGCTCTATCACATATCCTGAGCCATGGGCCTATTCACCATGCTCTAACCATACTAATCCACGGGCCTAAAATTGTGCTCTAAACATGCACTACTATTTAGGGCATATGCACACCCCGCATATTCAACAATATGTGTTCCACGTTAACCCTTAGGAGAACCTATTTCACCATCATAAAACTCCTGACGATGATGGATCTATGGCCAGGGCAAACTACATGAAAGGTTCATCTGTAATTAATTAACATATTTTAAGTGGATTGCAAGATTCAACCAAGTTATGTAACATGCAACTATATCAAGAATGAATAAACATAGAACTCATTATCTTGTGTTACATTGTCACTAAGTCCTTCAGTGCCATCGACATCATCCTGATCCATCACAAGGATCCAATGGCACATGTTGCCACTTGGCCTCTTGCCAATCATCAAAATCCATCTCAAGGATCAACATCACAGGGACTCAATCCCATCATCAAGGCACACATTGCCATTCCATGGGTAACACCCATCACTGGTTTCATCACAACCCTTGATATTCCACATCATATCATTATCATGCCATCGCCATGGCCTCATCTTACAAATGTTACTTGCATGGTTAATGAAATCACAAAGGAGCAATGATACTTGTATAAGGAACATTTACAACTCCTTACTTTATTATGGGGGTTAACCATGCAACATGGATGAGTGTATCAAAGCATAGCATTCTTATATTTGTATCAAGCGTAACAACCTCATATATTAAAGCATAACAAGCATTAGGGTTACCAACCAAACACAAGACACAACTCTCACTAAAAGGTATATCGGGTAAGGGACAACCCTCACCAAAGGTATCACAACCCTCACTAAAGGCACATCATCTCTCTCCAAAGAGTGTGACGCCCATCACTATATCGGTTAAGAATTCTACTATATCAGCCAGCATCCATCTAGGGCTACAACCATATCGCCCAAGCCACTAAGGCATTATGACGGGCAACACTACAAGGCTGATAACGAGTAGCACCTCTTGTTGGGCAACACTTCTAAGGACCAACCTGCAATGCCCAAGCATGCAGCGTCATACCGGGCGAAACCATATCGTGCAATGCCATGTCAGGCGACACCATACCAGGTAGCATACAACGCTACATAACGGGAAACACCGTGTCAGGCAATGCCTCACAACAATGCGTTACAGCAAGTAACACCCATATCGCCCAACTCAACAACACAACAGCCGCCTACTGTATCGCCCACGGGATACAAGCCTCATAATGCCCAAACCTCATGCTACTAATGATCATCAACCAACACCTTGGTCATCACACAATATCGCCCAAGGACTTCCATATCGTTCAAGGAACCAGCATATCGCCCATCTAGGATTAGGGTTCCCTATCGGCCAAGGGACCAAAGGTCATGACGGGTTGGTCATCTTCACCCTCAACACTTCCACCAAGAAACCCTAATAGATCAAGAGAGTTGGCTCAACTCTCAACAACCAAGTGAGTGAGGTTTTGCACAACTTCCATCACATATCGGGCAGCAAGGTGGGTCATCACCATATCTGCCAACCCTCCAATCTCAACTAGGTCAACACCAACCAAAGACTCACCTCTCAAGTCCATGGTGAGAGAGGGGTATTGCCCAAGCAACTAGAGCATAGACTCACCTCTCAACGACTAAGGAAGAGAGGGGTTTTGCCTACACCACTATAGATCAAGCTAACCTCTCAAAACTAAAGGGAGAGAAAGGGATTTTGCCCCAAGGACACACCACATGCACCATGGATTTAGGAGAACCCTAGGCTCACCTCTCAACAACTAAGAGAGAGGGGTTTTACCCAAAGAACCCTAATCCAAGGTTCGTCCAACAAGGTCCAGGAATACATCTAAACAACATAATCATGTCATCATATCCCACAATGTCAAGGGCACATACTAGAGCTAAGATATTACTAACAAGATAAGCATGTCCGATCAAGATAGAATATAAACAAGCAACATAAAAAGAAGGTAATATAGCTAGGGTAGGAGTTATGTAACCCGCCTTAAGTACAAACTCCAAGCTCCAAGCACCACCTTCGGCCACCACAAGAGAAGGAAAGGAGCAAGGGACACTCTAGGGTTTCGGCCACCACTAGAGGAAGAAGAAGACTAGAGCTATGTCGCCCTCCAAGCTTCACCAAGGAGAGGGTATCAGCCAAGACACCAATTGTATCGGCCACCACTCCCTCTTCTCTTTTCCTAGCTCGGCCACCAAGGGAAAGGGAGCAACTAAAGGAGCTGCTAGCAAGCAAGAAGGGTCGTATATATACAAGGGGGGTCAAGTGGGCGTCCACTAGAGGGCTGCTCCACATGTGCTTGCCCAAACCACCACTTGTCCAAGCTATGCCACCTTGCTAGCAAAGAGCACCAAGTGTCACTAAGGGTGTGTATCGCCCAACATGCCGATACACCACTGCCTGGCACACCTCTTGGCCGACACACCCTACCCGACACACCAAGCCAGGAGGTGACACCAAGCTCAAACAAGGCTCAAAGCAAACTGAGCAAGGCACCCAACCCATCCTCTCAATCCTAGAGGATGCAAGGAGAGAGAAAGATATCTCTCAAGGTGACAAACTTGCACACCAACCCTAGAACTTGGGTAATTTGCAAGTTGCACCTCAACCTCTCAACAAGGCACAACAAACCCTAATCACAACTCAGGTGATTAGGCAAGCCTCTAAACACACGATTTAGGCAAAGCAAACATGATAAGCCCAAAATGTAGGTCAGGGTCCTTACAAGCCATAAACCCCTACAAAAGGATTTTGCCCCCAAAATCCAAAGAGAAAAGTGAGGGATACTTCCTCCTCATCTCTCCTTCAAGCTCCCACGTGGCTTCCTCAATGCCATGGTGATGCCAAAGAACCTTCACAAGAACTAGGTCCTTCCTCTTTAGCTTCTTTACTCTTATGTCAAGGATCAACACTGGACCTTCCTCGTAGGTCACATCTTCATCAAGCTCAACCTCAACTGGTTGTATCAATGTCTTTGTGCCTGGATGACTTTTCTTCAGCATACTGACATTGAACACTGGATGCAACATGTGCAACTCTAGCGGTAGCTCTAACTTGTAAGCTACTTTGCCAACATATTATATCACCGGATATGGTCCCATATACCTGGGAGCCAACTTGCCTTTTCGGCCAAACCTCAGCATGCCTTTCCATGGAGAGACCTTGAGATACACCTTGTCTCCCACATGGAACTCTAAAGGTTGTCGACGATTATCTGCATACGACTTCTGTCTATCCTGTGCCGCTTTCAACTGTTGTAGTATCACCTTGAACTTTTCTATCATCTGTTGTACTAACTCAAGACCCAAAAGCTGATATTCGTTGGATTCATACCAACATAAAGGAGATCTGCACTTCCTTCCATATAAAGCCTCATAAGTTGCCATGTCGACACTCCGTTGGTAACTGTTGTTGTAGGCAAACTCTATCAAACTGAGATGCACGTCCCAACTTCCTAGGAACTGCATAACACAAGCTCAAAGAAGATCCTCCAAAGTCTGAATAGTCCTTTTAGACTGTCCATCTGTCTGTGGGAGGAAAGCGGCTGAACCTCAACTGCGTTCCCAATGCTCTGTGCAACTGTTCCCAAAAAGGAATCATGAACTAGGGACCTCTATCAGAGACTATCATTGCTGGCACACCGTGCATATGCACTATCTCATCCACATACACCTGAGCAAGCTTCTCTGATGTATATGTTGTTTTCACAAGTATGAAATGGATAGACTTTGTCAAACTGTCCACTATTACCCAAATGAAATCATGATTTCTAGCTGTCCTCAGAAGACCAACTACGAAATCCATGGTTACATGGTCCCACTTCCATTGCAGTATCGGCATGGGTTGCAATGTATCGGCCAGCTTCTGGTGTTCAACCTTAACATCCTGGCATATCACACACTTAGCCACAAACTCAGCCACATCTCTCTTCAATCCAGGCCACCAATACAAGTCCTTTAGATTATGATACATCTTGGTGACACCTGGATGCATAGCATACATCGATGTGTGCGCTTTCTCGAGCACTAACTTCCTCAGATCATCAACACGGGAACCATCATCCTGTTATGATAACAAACTAGTCCATCCTCGGACTCATGGTAGCCATCACACTTCTCACTGCCAAACTCTGATCTGATCAACTGAATTGTAGCATCTGCCTGCAGTGCTTCTTTGATCTGCTGCCTCAACGTAGGCTTCACTTGCATCTGTGCCATCAGTCCTTCCAACAAAGAGACTTTCAACTGTACATTCATCTGTCGCAAAAAGACGGACATATCCCGCCTATGGCATATCAAAGAACTCAACTGTGCCTTCTTCGTAGGAAGAGAAGAAGACTTCCTACTAAGCGCATCAGCTACCACGTTCAACTTACCAGGATGATACTCAATGGTGTAATCATAATCACTGATCAGCTCCATCTGGCGATGCTATCGCATGTTCAACTCACTCTACGAGAAGATATATTTTAGGTTCTTATGATCCATAAAGATCTGACACACCTCCCCATAAAGATAATGTCTCTAAATCTTTAACGCACGGACCACCACTGCCAGCTCCAAATCATGCGTCAGATTACTCTCCTCATGTTTCTTAAGCTGTCGCAAAGCAAAAGAAACCACATGATCTTTCTACATCAGCACACATCCTAAACCCTTCTTGAAAGCATCACTGAAAACAACATAGCCTTTCCCAGGCTCTGGCAGCACCAACACCAGAGCACTAGTCAGCTTCTCCTTCAAGCTCTGAAAAGCTTGCTGACAACGATCATCCCAAACGAAAGGTACATCTTTCCTACTCAACTTCATTAATGGCAACATGATCACATTGAAGTCCTTTATAAACCTCTGATAGTATCCTGTTAAACCCAGAAAACTACAAACTTCAGTTGACATCTTCAGTTGCTCCCACTCTACAACTGTCTCCACCTTCTTGGGATCCACTCTGACTCCTTCCATTGATATCACATGACCCAAGAAAGTCACTTCCTTCAACCAGAACTTGCACTTACTAAACTTGGCATACAAATGATGCTGGCGAAGGAGAGTCAACACTTGTCAAAGATGTTGTTCATGTTGTTGACTGTCCCGACTATAGATCAAGATGTCATCTATGAAGACCACAACAAACTGATTCCTAAAACAGATGAAACACCCAGTTCATCAGATCCATGAAAGCAGCAGGTGCATTGGTTATCCCAAATGGCATAACCACAAACTCAAAGTGACCATACCTCATCCTGAAAGCTAACTTTGGTATGTCATTGTCCTTGATCCTCAACTGATGATATCCAGATTGTAGATCGATCTTCGAGAACGCTATAGCACCACACAAATGATCAAACATATCGTCTATCCTTGGAAAGGGGTACTTGTTCTTGATCGTAACTTTGTTCAACTGCTGGTAATCAATGCACAGACGCATCGATCCATCCTTCTTCTTCATGAATAGAACTAGAGCACCCCACGGTGATGTGCTCAATCTGATGAAACATTTATCCAACAACTCATGTAACTGCTTCTTCAGTTCTGCCATCTCAACTGGAGCCATCATGTACGGTGTCTGAGCAACTGGATTGTCTCCGACACCAGATTGATCTCAAAGTCAATCTCTCGAGGTGGGGGAACACCAGGAAACTCATCGGGAAACACATCCTCAAACTCTCTAATAACTGTCACGTCCTAAAGACTCAGACCTCTAGCCTCGATATCCACAACATGAGCCAAAAATGCTTTATAACTTTCCCGCAACAGCTTCTCTGCCACCATTGCTGACACTAAACACGTCAGAAGAATCTTCCTATCTCCTTGGAAGATCTACTTCTCACCATCATCAACAGACACCGCTTTCTTGGAACCATAGTCCAACACAACCTTACACCTCTCTAAGGTATCCATCCCAAGGATTACATCGAACCCATGCATATCAAGTGGTAGGAGATCCACTTGTATGTTATGTCCCAAAAAAGATAGAACACAGGATGGACACACTTCTCGAAGCATCGAGGAACCATCAAGAGGGGTTTCTAACAACAAGCTATCTTTCTTACAACTAACAAGTATAAGACAACTATCAAGCATACTACAAGCGATACAAGCGTGTGTAGCACCCGGGTCAACCAAAATAGATACAAAGCAAGAAGAAGACAAATCAGAATGAAATAACTCCATCTGACCTGCCACCACTCGTGGGTTGACTATCGCCTCCGGCTGACTCATAGCATAGAATCGAGTCGTTGCTTGCTGTCCACATTCTCAGCTTCCTAGAGAAGATGATCCGACTTGTGACGCTTGACCCCATCCTCACCCTCTGGTGCCACTAACCTACTAACTCTGCTTCGACGGTTGTGATACTTCAACCTCTCTCCTTGGGCAATTCCACCTGATATGCCCGACATGTCCATAGAGAAAGCACGATGGGTCTCTCGGCTATGGCCTAGACGTACCTATCACTGCCATTGAAGTTGTGTTGTACACCTTTGATGGTGAAAAACCATGCCCTTTTCCCTTAGTCGGGGACCACTGTGATGGTGCACTAGAACCTTGTATCATAGAAGGTGCAGAAAACCTCAGCTTCTTATGGCTGTCAAACCTCTATCTCTGAAACTGAGTAGGCCTTTTCTTGGACATGGTCTCTCTCTTCTCCTTGACTGACTGTTCAATCCTTCGGACAGACTCCACAAATGTGGCAAACCGCTCTCGATTTTCTAAATTAGCAGCAGGTGTTATCAGCTCAGTACTTAGACCTTTCTCAAACTGTCTGATTCTCTCATTATCTGTCACCGCCATGTGAGGAAAAAAAATCAGTAGGTCCATAAAATTAGCTTCATACTCAGTGATGTTCATAGATCCTTGGCACAGACGCTCAAACTGACTCATCTTCTCATCCAAATAGGTCTTCGGGAAGTATTGACTCACAATATCCCATCGGAAGACGTCCCAACAGATCACCTCATTGGGTCACTTCTCCTCCTCGATGGCTCACCAGTGGCCAACACTACCTTTCAAAAGGTAGACAGCGTGCTTGACTTTGTCTGCTTCAGAGATGTCGAGGATCTGGAAGGCCTTCTCAAGACCTGTCAGCCATAGATATGCATTTGTTGGATCAGCCGTTCTAGCATAATCCAAAGCTCTGACTCAGCAAAGCCGCTCGAAGGTCTTCCCAATACCTGAAGATTCACCATGGGGAGCCTGTGCTCTTGGCAGAGTCATTGAAAATCTTTCCACCATGAGATTCATTGTAGCCATTACCGGTCCAATAAGGTGCTAGTAGATAGGATTCTCAAGAATGGTTGGGTTGATTTGGGGGACCTCAGGCACCCGATCTTCATGTACCTGCATACTCACTCCATCAACTGATGTAGCGGCACTGCTCTCTGCAGCATGTTCTTCGTGATTTCCAGACATCTTCTAGCTTTATCTTCTGCTGGGGGCAGAAGGTTATTATGAGAAAATCTAGAGAAAATCACAAGAACAGACACAAAACCTAGTCCTAGATCTCTATAGACTCAACGAACCTAGAGCTCTGATACCAACCTAATATGTGACATCCCGCTATCACACAGACAATGAAATGCCATGCGAAAATGTGCGAAACCGTCATAAACATCGTATTACCAAAAACACGAGTTAATTAAAACTGATTGGGGAAAGTAGATAAGAAAGGAACTATTACAACCAGATCCATATCCTGCAAAGAAACATGTTATATAAATATACATCAACTTAATGTATGTCCACATCTCATAGGATTTAGTTGTCCCGTAAGCACAAGAGTTCACCACCTATTTATGTACATAACAGAAATAGCCAGGTCAACAGTAGGATAAGAAATCCATATCAATTATACATCATGAAACCTCATCAAAACACCTCCAAGGACCTGAGAGTACAGGAATGACTATAGGACTCTACTACAAAACACCCAACAACAACAACAGCATATCCAACCTTACCTTCTACTGATCTTCTTGCTGCTCGGCCACAACCTCACAACCACCACCACGTCTAGCTCGATCACCGAAAAAGGTTTTAAACCAACCAGGTGAGACACATAGTCCCAACGAGAAACATAACCCCCACCGAAACTATAAAACATCAAAGGAGAGCTAGAATAGATAAAACAAGTAATTGATATAAGCAGATCATATATGAGCAGCATACTGAGTGGAACTAACTTGTTATAACATCTTACCGAGATATCCGAGAGGCATATAACCAGATATTTCTTATGGAACATGATTGACAAGATAAGTTATATAAGAACTTATCATAAGATATAAGGAACACATAATTAACTTCAAGATATAACTAGGGAAACTATACAAGCAAGGCCTCAACCAATGTTTCATGTTTTTCCCTAAGCAATATATACTATACGGCTGGATTACCATTTATTATTCCCTGAGGAAGTGAGCTGTACCGCTCAAATCCAACCTTCAGCTGTGAAGCCCAAATTCGGTGCCATAAAAGGTCAATGGAAGAGCCGGACTCCACGACCTCACCTCCTCATGGTCAGTGTATGAGAACCAAAGCAGGTTCATAGTCTCTTGCTTAAGTGGCCTCAACCACACAGGGTCAAGCTACCCTCTGCCTAGCCCACCTTGGTACATGTATCAATGTTAGAAAACTGAGCCACGGGCCTGTTCACCGTGCTCTATCATCACTGAGCCATGGGCCTGTTCACCATGCTCTATCACATATCATGAGCCATGGGCCTATTCACCATGCTCTAACCATACTGAGCCACGGACCTGAAACTGTGCTCTAAACATGCAATACTACTTAGGGCATAGGCGCACCCCACATATTCAACAGTATGTGTTCCAGGTTAACCCTTAGGAGAACCTGTTTCACCATCACCAAACTCCTGATGATGATGGATCTATGCCCAGGGCAAACTACATGAAAGGTTCATCTATAATTAATTAACATATTTTAAGTGGATTGCAAGATTCAACCAAGTTATGTAACATGCAACTATATCAAGAATGAATAAACATAGAACTCATTATCTTGTGTTACAGTGTCACTAAGGCCTTCAGTGCCATCGACATCATCCTGATCCATCACAAGGATCCAACGTCACATGTTGCCACTTGGCCTCTTGCCAATCATCAAGATCCATCTCAAGGATCAACATCACAGGGACTCAATCCCATCATCAAGGCACACATTGCCATTCCATGGGTAACACCCATCACTGGTTTCATCACAACCCTTGATATTTCACATCATATCATTATCATGTCATTGCCATGGCCTCATCTTACAAATGTTACTTGCATGGTTAATGAAATCACAAAGGAGCAATGATACTTGTACAAGGAACATTTACAACTCCTTACTTTATTATGAGGGTTAACCATGCAACATGGATGAGTGTATCAAAGCATAGCATTCTTATATATATATATATATATATATATATATATATATCAAGCATAACAACCTCATATATTAAAGCATAACAAGCATTAGGGTTACCAACCAAACACAAGATACAACCCTCACTAAAGGTATATCGGTAAGGGACAACCCTCACCAAAGGGATCACAACCCTCACTAAAGGAACATCGTCTCTCTCCAAAGAGTGTGACGCCTAGCACTATATCGGTTAAGCATTCTACTATATCGGCCAACATCCATCTAGGGCTACAACTATATCACCCAAGCCACTAAGACATTTTGATGGGAAACACCACAAGGTTGATAACAAGTAGCACCTCTTATCAGGCAACACTTCTAAGGACCAGCCTGCAACACCCAAGCGTGCAGCATCATATCGGGCAAAACCATATCATGCACCGTCATGTCGGGCGGCACCATACCAGGAAGCATACAACGCCACATAATGGGCAACACCGTGCCGGGCAACGCCTCACATCAACACGTTACAGCAAGCAACACCCATATCGCCCAACTCAACAACACAACAACCACCTACTGTATCGCCCAAGGGATACAAGCTTCATAACGTCCAAACCTCATGCTACTAACGATCATCAACCAACACCTCGGTTATCACACAATATTGCCCAAGGACTTCCATATCGTTCAAGGCACCAACATATCACCCATCTAGGATTAGGGCTCCCTATCGGCTAAGGGACCAAAGGTCATGACGGGTTGGTCATCTTCAACCTCAAGACTGCCACCAAGAAACCCTAATAGATCAAGAGAGTTGGCTCACCTCTCAACAACCAAGTGAGAGGGGTTTTGCACAACTTCCATCACATATCGGGCAGCAAGGTGGGTCATCACCATATCGGCCAACCCTCCAACCTCAACTAGGTCAACACCAACCAAAGGCTCACCTCTCAAGTCCATGGTGAGAGAGGGGTATTGCCCAAGCAACTAGATCATAGACTCGCCTTTCAATGACTAAGGAAGAGAGGGGTTTTGCCTACACTACTAGATCTCAAGCTCACCTCTCAAAACCAAAGGGAGAGAAAGGGATTTTGCCCCAAGGACACACCACACGCACCATGGATTTAGGAGAACCCTAGGCTCACCTCTCAGCAACTAAGAGAGAGGGTTTTTTTTACCAAAGAACCCTAATCCAAGGTTCAACCAAAAAGGTCTAGGAACACTTCTAAACAACATAACCATGTCATCATATCCCACAACGTCAAGGGCACATACTAGAGCCAAGATATTACTAACAAGATAAGCATGGCCGATCAAGATAGCATATGAACAAGCAACATAAAAAGAAGGTAATATAGCTAGGGTAGGAGTTATGTAACCCTCCTTAAGCACAAACTCCAAGCTCCAAGCTCCAAGCACCACCTTTGGCCACCATGAGAGAAGGAAATGAGCAAGGGACACTCTAGGGTTTCAGACACCACTAGAGGAAGAAGAAGACTAGAGCTATGTCTCCCTCCAAGCTTCACTAAGGAGAGGGTATCGGCCAAGACACCAACTGTATCGGACACCATTCTCTCTTATCTTCTCCTAGCTCATCCACCAAGGGAAAGGGAGTAACTAAAGGAACTAAAGGAGTTGCTAGCAAGAAATAAGGGTCGTATATATACAAGGGGTCAAGTGGGCATCCACTAGAGGGCTGCTCCACATGTGCTTGCCCAAACCACCACTTGTCCAAGCTACACCACCTTGCTAGCAAAGAGCACCAAGTGTCACTAAGGGTGATACAAATGAAGCTAGGTCAAGAAGGGTGTGTATCACCCAACATGGTGCCATGGCCGATACACCACTGCCCGACACACCTCTTGGCCGACACACCCTACCCGACACACTAAGCAAGGAGGCGACACCAAGCTCAAACAAGGCTCAAAGCAAACCAAGCAAGGCACCCAACCCATCCTCTCAACCCTAGAGGATGCAAGGAGAGATAAATATATCTCCCAAGGTGACAAACTTGCACACCAACCCCAGAACTTGGGTAATTTGCAACTTGCACCTCAACCTCTCAACAAGGCACAACAAACCCTAATCACAACTCAGGTGATTATGCAAGCCTCTAAATACAGGGTTTAGGCAAAGCAAACAGGATAAGCCCAAAACGTAGGTTAGGGTCCTTACATATACTGTATTTATATTGTCAACCATTAACTGTATTTATATCATCAACTATCAGTTTCTATGTCACATTCCTTGTATTTATTATTTCTCTCATATCTCCTAGAATTCTTCATCCCCTCCCACATAATATTGTAAAGAGGGTCTCCTACCCTATATAAAGGGACATACTCCTTATAAAAAATACAATGAAACATACTTATATTTCAAGTTTCAATCCTCTCATAGTGTCAAGCCTTATCAAAATTCTTCAGTAATGTCTATTGAATCTCATAGTTGTACACATACTTCCCTGATTGATGGTCATGCATTATGACAACTACATCACATCCATGGCTATGTTCTAAATGAGTATGATGCTCAAGAGAATGTCCAATGCCATTGTGATCATGGTCCAAATTATCATGTTTTTTATCATCACCATGGCCAAGGTTGTGGATGTGAACATGGTCATAAACATGATCGTCGTTTTGATCTACATGTTCATGGTAGTAGCCAAGAAATAGAGTCATAATAGAATCAACCACCAATCCAAAGGCAAAGACAATAAACATTAGGATCCCCACACTTCACACCATTGTTATGTTAAAGCATCCCATTAGCTTCATAGATGAGAATTCATACCAAAAGCCATATGAGATGAATGGAAACCAACATCTTGAGAATCTTAATCCTGAAGAAACCATATGAATGGAGTGGAATGGCATCCCAACTAGTGGCCCGAAGAGAGAACAGTGAGATAGTCGATGCTCCAAAATTAGAAAGGAGGTGTACAACATCATCTAATAGGATAAGGACATTAGCCTTGATGCCTCCAACAACTTCCATTGACATAAAGATGAATGAAAGGACCACATTATGAACAACTTCCTCATTACTACTTTTTTGTGCTTGCCCCAAGATTAGAGAATCCACAACATAAGGAATGGTTGCATCTCGTCTCAAGGTTCATTTTGAGTTAAATCATTAATGCACTTTCCACACGTGATGATAATAAGTCAAAAGGAAAATGGGAGCCATCTCTATCAGTGAGCAGACATTTTAATTCAAGACCCTTGATGGATACCATTAAATCTCATGAGCATGAACCAGCTGCTTGACAATCCAAATTTTGATACCTTTTCTTAGTATCAAGAATAGATTTGGATGGAGGAAATAGGTCAAAAATAGATTGCCATTTTCTAGAGGAATATATAGCCTCCTCCTTATCTCTTTATTTTCAACACTTTGTATAATAATAATAATTAAAAGAAATGCAGCCTGGACAAACTTAAGAAACTTAGGAATAATTTTCAACGAGAGATATGGTAGGTGCATTCTTAAAATATCACACAATTTACAACAAATTCTAAATTCCCAATAGTCATGGAGGAATTGCATTCCTTGATCTACTACAAGAATATCATCCACCAACCTTGATGTATTTCAAGACAAGGGGACTGACGAATGCCCTTTGATTGGGGAGAAACCATGATGATATGGATGCGATGTAGAAGTGAGGAGTTACATACAAGAACATGATTGTTGGGTGGCTGTGAGAAGGAGGAACTTTGTAGTATGGTAGTGATAAGAAAAATTCCATATGTGAAGACGTCAGGTTTGAGTAGCATCTCTAAAGAGAATAAGTTCAAAGATAAGGAGCACTACCCCACCAACCCTAAGATCGGTTGGTGGATATGTTGTCATCTATAGATAGGGAGGGGAAGAAGGTTGTTCAGAGGGAGTCATGTGTGGCACCAGTAGTGTGGAGCGGCTCAATGGTTATCATGTGCAACTGACTATCTGGAGTTAGAGGACTTCACAAGGAGTACAAGAGGTGGCATCGTGTTGGGGAGGGGGAACAATAGAGAGAAAAAATGGAATAAGGAGTGGGAGAAAAAAATTGTGATTGTGATTTGATCTAGTTATTTAAGACTCAATCAACTACAATTACATGATTACAGTTACATTAGAAAGAGAAAAATGTAGTTAGCTATAATATTATTGACAAGCTACATTTATCTTGGTTAGATTTTTTATTCTGTAATTAAAAATACTATTAACTACATGTAAGTTATATGTAAGTAGATAAATTGTAGATAAATCATATATTTTTTGTAGTTGCCTCTTTTATGCCTAATCTCACATTACGTGCAATATACACCTACTTGTGAGTTTTAAGATCAAACTTTGCATAATGTTTTATTTCTCTAATGTGAAGAGAAACACATAGTTTTAGGTGGATGTGAAATCCCTATGCAGATTTGGCCTTTATTGGTTAGTCGTGCCTTGATGTACCCTAATTCAATGAATTGGGCCTTGGTATGACTATAGGTGGTTAATTGCACAACGATTGGGTAAATTAACACATGTTGTAATATATTTTAAGTCTTATGGAACTTTCATGCTTTCTTAATGTCACAGTCATACATTGTTTATAACTTGATTGATGCAATTGAATTATGATGAGTAAACGTAACCTATTGTGAGTAAAGTAGGGGCGGTGATTGAAGGTTGTTTCATTGGAAGCTATGTTAGTTGTGGTGACAGAAGGTTGTGTCTTTGGAATCTGTACTAGTTGTGGTGAATGAAGGTTTTATATTTGAAATATATGTTGGTTGTGGTCACCAGATGTTGTATCTTTGGCACCTATGTTGGTTGTGGTAACCAAATGTTGTGTCTTTGGCACCTGTGTTGGTTGTGATGATTGAAGGTTGTGTATTTCATACTTATGTTGGGTTTTTGGTGAAAAAAGGTTTTGTAGTTGGCACCTATGTTAATTGTGGTGATCAAAGGTTTTGTCTTTGGCACCTATGTTGATTTTTTAGTGATCAAATATTATGTCTTTGGCACCTATATATTCATTGTGGTGACTGAAGGTTGTGTCTTTGGCACCTTTTTTTGTTTTTCATTGACGAAATGTTGTGTCTTTGTCACCTATGATGGATATGGATGTGCGCAGTCAAGGTTTCCTATGGGAACCTCTACTCCCAATACATAATGATAAAATAAGTAATCCATTCATGTAGTATAACTGTGTAAGGTTTACCTGGAGGAATCATATTGAATGATTATAGTGATCTTCTACACTTGCAAATATTATTTTTTCACTATTATACTACTTCTATTCTTGTATATACCTTGATTAGAGAGTTATATTTTTTAACCTAAACTACTTATCCATTTATATATCTTGTTGGTAAGCATAACATGTTATTAATAGTTATATCATATCATTAGTATATGGGTCTTGCCTTGTGGTGCCCTACATATTTTAGGTGATTACCCGTGTAACCAAGAATTTGGTGGAGGGACTCCTTTCAGAGACTAGTCATAGCTTGGTGGTTAGCTATGATGTTTAAGAGTTGTGTATTAAAGTCATCCTATACTCTCAAGTCCTGACAAGATGGATTTTTAATTTGTTATATCGACGACTCAAGTTCTAGGATTGAATGACTCATGTATATGTACATGTTATATTTAGATATGGCATATATACCTTTTGCACAGGTTGTGGCATTGGTGAATGAACACTCATAAAGTTACATGTTTCTGATGAATGAGAAGAGAAGGGGCCTTTGAGCAAATTATTTTGGTGAATATGTTCAAAGAAATTAATTTGTTTTTTTTGTCATGATATTATTTAAGTAAGTTGGTGTTTTAATTTGAATAATATTTCTCCTTGTGTTACTGGAGTGATAATATTTTATTTTTGATGATACATAATAACTCAAAGAGTTGAAACACATTGTCAAAAATATTCTAGTTGTCCATGAATTTAAAAACATATCAATATTAATGTGAACATCAACTTTCAGACATTTTCAAACTCCTAATTGACCCATATAGATTAAACTTAACTTGATATTTCTTCAGGTTCATAATTTGTGTTCACAATAATTTACATACAACATGCTAGAAAAGAATATCCCAATGAACATCTAGCTGACCCGCTCCAACCTATAGCATGTTATTACCAACATTACCTTTGCTCCCCATCTATAGTATGTTGACTTCTAAAAATCACAATACCAAAAGTACAAATAAAATCAGATAAACAACATAAAATACATTGTGATAAGAATCTAAGAGATTCAAAATTCCAATGAACTAACTATCAAACCAGATCCACAAAATCTACTGCAAATTAATTTTTATTTACTTAGTTCATTGTACTCTTATAGTTTATATACAACTCGCTAAAAGGAAATTGTTTGATTAACAACCAACTAAATCCCTCCAACCTGTTGCATGTCATTATGAAAATTATTTATATTCCCTTTATCTGACATGTGTGACTGGCCTAAATCGTGCATCCAAAAGGAGCGGATTTGAAGTAGTCAGACTTTTAAATAACCCGACTCTTAGGCCCCCGCAACGATAACATGGTCCGAAGTAGTGACCAGGGTCAAACCACAGGGACAAGGGTGGTCGTGCTACGAACGCAGAATCAACACTCTACACTCCGGTAAAAGAAGGGTAAGAAAATGTTCCCAAGGGAACGGTAGATCAAGAACGGTAAAACAAAAGAATAAAAGGAAACCAAATGCCACAAGAAAGTGTTATAAAGAAAAATCTATCTCCAACTGGAGTTACAAGGAAGATTTAAGGTTTTGGCGTTTCATCAATTCTTAGGAGTTTTGTGCAACAGAACCTGAGGAGATAACACTATTACCTAGGTAAGGAATGAAGGAAGAAAACTTAGGCATAACAAGCGGCAGCAGAAAACATCCAGTACCCCTTCTCTCAAAGACGGTACCTCCAACTAAGCACCAACACCCTCTCTCAAAGGTAGCGGACTTGGGTTGGAGTGGAAAGATAACTGAAGCAACTCCGACCCTGGGTACTCTCGTACTCCCTGATCGGACCAAATTCTAGAGTTACAACACCTCTCTCGAGGGAGTTGAAATGGGAAACATGATTCCATAGCTAGTCAAAACATGATCCAAGCATACAAGCTAGAGTTCAGATGCTAAAAAAAAGAAATCATCCAACAAAAGGGGGCCAAACATAGAACAATAGGTATTAAAACTCCACTAATTCCATTAGCATGAGTATTGTATAAAAGATTTTAGTTACATTGTGTAATAAATGACTGTAAAAAGGGAAGATAGGTATCGCCTTCTTGATATAGGAGGGTGATATATAACAGCAAACCCCTAAGGTGTCTCTAACCCGATACCAGGTGGGAGCTCTGACCGACATGCCCGCGTCGGGCAGCTAGCCCCTGTCGGGCGACAGGTAGTGACGGGAAGGCATAACGGCCAAGGCTCACTACCCGATACGGCCGTATCGGGGTACCACCCTCTCATGTGGCACGTCGTGATGGGAAATCCATATCAAGCTCAGTATCATGCCGGGTTAAATATAGCTTAGGTTATCAGGTTCCTTGTAGCGGGTGTAGGGGCGAGCTGTCTCGAGCAAAAGCCCGTCTAGGAACTCGGCACATCGGGTGGACTTCTTGGTCATATCGGGCTACTACGGCTACTAAGACAGGTTCTAAGTGAACCACTCCCGCCCCTCTCAGGTAGGGGGTGTGCTCACCTAGTATCGCCCGACATGCCCTTGGAACACGTCACACTAGCTCCTGAAGCTTTCCAAAGTTAGCTTTCGCTAGGGTTCCGACCCATCCCATCGGAGTCTTGTAGCTGCTATTTATAGGCAACGATTGGAAGAAGTTGCGGATCTCCGGGCGCCACGTGTCCTCCATCGACTCCATTAGCATGGCTTCAGGGATGATCGACATGCGTGTCACCCGACACAACGGGTGTCGGGTTGTAAGCGTGTCGGGTAGTCAGGATAGGTGGGCACCTGCTGGTGGGTGGCTCGTATCGCACGACACACTACATCGGGAGAGTAGTCATGGCGGGTACATCTCCCTGTCAGGTAAGCGGCGTATCGCCCGGCAGGGTCTTCTTGCACGACACACCCGTGTCACGCGACAGCTATATCGGGCTACTGCGCGACGGGTAATGAGTGTGTCGGGCGACTGGTAGGAGGGTTGATGCAGGTAAACACCGTTCATGGGCCGGGACAGGCCTTTTTGGTGAAAAGATAAGGAAAAACTCTGCAAAAGGATGCAAAAATTGGTCAGAGCGTAGCGCAGTTTAGTTTTGTTCAAAACATAACAAAATTGATAGGAAAAATAGTTTAGAGGGAAATTTTGACAACAAAATATAGGCCATAAATAACCCCAAAAAGGGTATTATCAACTTCCCCAAACTTAGCATTTTGATTGTCCCCAATCAATCTGTACATATTTTAAGGCTTTATTTTGCGATACTTCTTCAGAACCCGACATAGTCTTCAGACAAGGGGTTTGAGCGAGTAATGAGATGCCTTAGTGAAAATTTTGTCTGACTATGAACAACGAACTTTATTTTTCCTGCCTTATTTAAGCAAAAATTCTCTCTTCTGCTTTGTCGAGACTTAGGTGCATGATTCTGAAGTTAGCTTTCACACCAAACAACTTTTGGGAATAGAAAGTTGGGTTTTTGGGTAGGCTTAAGGCTTTTTGGGGTTTTTTTGTTTCCCACCAGGCCATCCAGGTACGTGTCTGTTAATGGGCGAGTGGTCCCTGCAGTCAAAGCCAGTTGGCTTTAGAGTAGTGATTTCACATCCTACGTACCACTGCCCCAGATCTACCATGCCTAAAGATGGGTACTTTTGGAAAAACAAGTGTGTGTGTGTATATATATATATATATATATATATATATATATATATATATATATATATATATATATATATATATATATATTGGCACATCTCTCATGTTTTTATTCACTCTCATAAGGCTTTTCTCTCTTTTTGGGATTTTTGATGGGTAGGGAAACAAAAGCAAGTTGTTGTTTGGGCAGCTTTTTCCTTCACATACACATCTCTTAGCTGTTGCGAGATTATTTTTTGAAATTGGCGTAGAAAAGTTATAGCTTTTTTTGTTTGAGACTGTAATTTCAGAAAAACATAACAAAAACCTGCACCACTTTAGACACAGAGAAAATAAGTTGGGAGAAGTTGTATTAGATTTTTACTATAGAGTGTCTTTGTACAATTGTATAGAGGCAAGGGGTTGTATATGCACTATATTGTATCAGACTTGTAATATAGAGGCAAGGGGTTGTATAAGCACTATATTGTATCAAACTTGTATATGTATATATACACAGAGTATGTTTAAGAGAAAAAGGAAAGACAAAATGAGTACCTCCCTCACTGATATATAGTGCCCCCCCAAACTTACCCCACACTCTGTCCCAGAGTTGTGAGATAAATAAAGGAGCATAGTGATAAATCAGTGAGGGTTTAGCTGGTGAGCGCGCCTCCTTCAGATATAAGCTCCCACACATATTCTCCGTGTTTTCTGTGGTAGTCGGTGTGATGGAGCTTGTCAGGTGTTTGTTGCAGCGCTACCGAACTATAGATCCATTCCAGCACGTAGACGCCGCAGTCGTTGGATTGTGGAGCTTGTTATGGCAGAATTGGAGCTCGTGCCATTTGTTTGTTGTGTCCTTCAGGTATGGTTGGATCAACGTTGCCACCTCGATGTAGTATTTCTTGCTAGGCACTCAAGGGGTGTCAATGTGGTTGATGTACACTGCACCGGATGATCTTTGTTGTTGTCCGAGCTGTTGTTGAAGATTGTTGCTCGTGGGCGAGTGTACATCATCAGGAGCACCCAGTGGTTGTAGTACAGGATAGGGAAGAAGATGATGTGTGGCATTCTGCTCTCTATCTCTTCCAGAAAAGATTGCTTCGCTCCTGACTCATCATCTAGGCAGATGTCATTGAACAACATTGGATGGGCAATGTATGCTTGTTCAAACTTCTTCTGTAGTATCTAGATGTATGCTTCTGCCACTGACATTGCCAAATATCCTCCTGCCTTTATCACGTCCCGAAGATCATCGAATGGGACTATGATGTCTTCTGCCTCATATATGACGTCTGCGGGGGTAGAATCAGCCAACTTATTCAGAATTTCCATGACTTGTTCCTCAGTTAGGGTAGAACACGAGGAACGGTCGAAGTTGATGATCCTTTCTTCTGAAATATCAGGCGAAGCAGAGTCTTCAGTTGTAAGGATCTCACACAGAACATCCAATTGCTTGCCTGCCCCGTAGACATCCGTGGCGATCTCGACCGCTTCCTCTGGAGGGCTGCTGGGTTGGGAGGATTCAGCTTCGTAATCACTATCCAACAACTCTTTTGGGATGCCTGCGTCCTGAAAATAGCACTTATCCTTGATCAGCATCAGTGCGTAGACGCTCCTGAGCTGATACAAGTTTTGGTTGCTGAGTTGCCTTATGAATCCAAAGACATGAAGCAACTCTATGGTACGGAGGACTATAAATGTGTTGTTTCCGCTTCCCGCTTCTTCTCGGATGGGGAAGTCTCCGATGCTGAAGAAATTCCAAATGTCGAAGTGGCGTTGGATTCCATATTTGATCACTCAGAGAAGATGCAGCGGAAGGAGCCTCAAGATCTTGTCTTCGGGGCATACGAACGTGTGTCCTGAGCGTGGAACCTCCTCGTTGCAGTAGCTGAGAAGCTGGACGTCATGATGCTGGAGATTCTCCATGCACATGAACCAATTCTTTCTGTGAATCATAGGTCTGAAGCTTGATGATGATGACATCATCTTAGCACACACCTCAAGAAATATCATGAGCAAACGGTTTTAGTTTTGGTGACCAAACGGTTTCAAAACTGTTTAGTGACCAAACGGTTTCAAAACCATTTAGTGGTCAAATAGTTTCAAAACTATTTAGAGACCAAACTATTTTAATGGACTCAAGGATCAATTGGTTTCATCATCTAATGACTTCAAATAATCAAATTCAATTGATTCTAGAACCCTAGCTCAATTGGTTTCAAAGATGCTTCAGCATGTTGGCCACCAGCACATAATCGTACGACCCCATCATCACTCTTCTTTCCAAGGCCAGGGTGGCAGTGTAGATTGGCTGTCGGCCTGTCTTGGTGCTAAGATTCTCGAGTATAGCACCTTCCAGGACCCTGAACAGCTTCTTGGAGACGATGGCTGGCGAGCGGAATATGCTCCTTAGCTCCCCTCGTCATGTGGAGAAGTACCCGTCACTCCAGACGACGTCTTCTTCATCAGCTTATGACCTCAGGACCTTGTTTAGCAATTTCTGGTCTATGATCGTCAAGTATCTGATGGCTTTCTTTTTAAAATATGCCATCTCAAAGGAAGGGATCTCTGACGACGCAGAAAACGTATCTACCATCGAACTCCTTCTTCTAGGGGGGTGTTTATCATTAACACAGTAGATGTCCCCCCTTTCTCCCTCTGATTCATCAGAAGAGTCCTCCCCGACGCTGATCGATTCGTCGTTGTCTTCAGCTTCGTCCAGGGAGGCTGAGGGAGCAACTTCTTCCATGTCGTGGGAGCTCGCCTGTCTTGCTGGAGCTCGTCGGCTGTCTTGTGTGTCATCCCTTTCTCGGGCATTGTGGATGGCCCACTGGAGGAGGAAGGAGACGACGTCCTGGGCGAGTATGCTGACGAGGAGGGCTGGGAGCCTGAGCCAGGAGGTGATGGAGACCTCCTTGGCTGTCTTGAATGCGGATGGTCGTCCCTCCTGTTCAACCTTTCCTCAACGGCATCAAGGTGTTGGAGCACTAGCTACATCATCTTATTCAGCACCTCTAGTAGGCTGTGGAGGCCAACTAGGGTTAGCAGCTGCCGCTCTTGATCATTGAGCCTCTCCTGAAAGATAGTAAACTTGTGGGTAAGGGAAGCTAAAGTTACTAAGTTGTTGCATATTACCTCCCGCAAGTTGTCGAACTCCAGGCCTAAGATCTGCCCTATTGATAGAGGGGGTGCATCTAACCGCCCTCTCGTCCTCGTGATGCTCCTTGCATGTGAAGATCGGCCCGATGAGTATTCGGCTTCATTCGGGTCTGATTCCATCTGTACCCTTCGCAAGGGCGTCACCTCTGATCGAGACATTGGTATCTTTGAGGTTGTCACTGCCTCTCTTGTTTGTGGTGGTGGAGAAAGGTGTGGCGTGGATGGTTGTTGCTCCACCACTCAATTGTCAGCGACCTCCTCCACAACTTCCACCGGCGTCGTTGGTGGCGGTGTCGGTGTGTGCCACACATCCCTGAGCTCTGCTTCTAAGCTCTCAGCAAATGCGTCGTTGCTGGCGTCGGGCTGTACCATCCCTTCTGCCATTAAAGGCGCAGCAGAAGGTTCGGGAGTGGCGGCTGCTTCTTCTGCGGCAGCTCCCACTAGGGTTGTTGTCGTTGCTTCCGCCCTAGTCATTTTGGCAATTTCAACTATCGCCAGCGCCTACTCAGTAGCCACAGCTATTGTCTTTTCGGCGGCCGCGGCTGGCTCAGGAACAGCAACGACGGCTTCAGATATGGTAGCCGTTGGTTGCACATAGGTGATAGACAGCTCGACAGGAATTGTGGAGGACTTGCCCTGCCGGGCATCAAAAGGATTGGCCCTCCTGTTGCAGCCACGCTTTCTGGTATTCAGGTGGTGGCAGCGTAAGCGGCTTCAACCTCCAACGATTTGACTTCTGCTTCGGTGAAGATCATGTAACATACTCGATTCTAGACACATAGGATAATTTCCCATTCTTCTAGGCCCCTAATTGACTAGATGGATATTTAAAATCCCTTGTCCCTTTTCTTTACTTGGCTACCTTTCAATGTCTATATTTCATTGTAATAGCATAGATCAAACCATATTAGGATCTGATAACCCTAATTGACTCTTTCGAATCACATGAACATGAAATCTTTGAATGAGATAACCCTAATACTTGAAGGATGAGAATTGGTGGATACTAATATTAAACTATAGCCTCAACCATTATTTAACATCCTAGAATAACCGTGAAATATTAGAGGGAGGAATGTGGAAATGATGTAAGAAGGATTCACCCTATTTTGCTATTAGGTTAAACTAATAACCCTAATTAAGGGACCAATGTATTAGGGCTTAATGGATTCATAAACAATCTCAAATTGTAAATCTAAGTCCCAATTTGTGTTCGGCATACCCTAATTAGGTAACCCACCAATTTTGAGCTTAATCAGATATCATATGCACCCTTAATAGTGGTTTAGTAGTGAAGATATAAGTTAGGATGGTTTAATTCATTGTCACATTCACTTAGGAATAAGTCCTAATTTCATTAGCTATTTTGTGAGTAACGCGGATTTTTGGTGGGTCGGGTATTCAGGAGGTGGACTCTATCATCCCCTTCCCCCGACTTCCACTGTGCGCAGGACCAGTTCAACACCCCGATCTCCTCGTCGTCGTTCTCTCCCCACAATCAATGACTTCTCGCATTTTCTTCGCCCTTCGATCCATCTTGCCACGCCAGTTCCATTGATACCTAACACACTCCCTCTCAAACCCTAGATACAAATTGCCCAATTGCCCATATTCCTTCTTCACTGCCGCCATTTCCAGTGACCCCAAAACCCCACCTAATCAATCGCCTAGAAGACTCTAACCACACAGAAAGTATCGCATCACCCCCTACACCCTTCACCGCATTCAATTGGAATGATCTGGCCCAGGTTCACCTTGCCGAGCCGAGTGATCCTCTCTGGCAAACTCCTCACCATCACAGCAGCTCACGGCTTCTCAGATCAATTAGAGGAAAGGTAACCATCTTGGCCACCCTTTCTTCCTTCTCGTGTACTCCTTTTGCTCTGGTGTCGTCTGGTTTACTTCGTCGACAAGCACACCCACCTTCCTCTGTTTTGGGCCACCGCCGGAAGGGGCTAAGATGACCCTCGATCTTATTTTGGGCTATGGGACTCATCACAAGCACACCTCTGATGTAACGAGCTCGTTGGGGGCCTTGTGAGGGTCTCTGAGACCTCCTACATGCCCGACTTCTTCCACGCCTGTTTCTCTCGATCTGCGGCAGTTCATCCCAGATTCCTCTTTGTTTCTGGTTCTTCAGCTTCAGGGTCCCTCGTCTTTGTATCCATGAGGTATCGGCTTGATACCCATAGCGTTATACGATGTTGCCTCCACCCCGCGGCTAGATCTTAGTGCCTTTCCCCTTTGACGCCTCCGTCAAGGTTGCCTTGACCTTGGTGACCCCAATTCCTTATTGGGGGTCGTTGAGTTCACAGTGACCGCCTGAAGCTGCTGTCCTGATTTCCCAATCATGGAAGCACCTGATTTCGAAACCCCCTGACCCTGCTTGATCTGAGCTCTTGCAACACCTTGGCATGAGGAACCGGGAAGGAAATCCCTGGGGCAAAAGCCCAATCTCGCCCATGGTGCCTGTGACGTTCATGTCACGCCCATGAGGGAAAAATAGGAATGTTGGTTCCTATTTGACTCTGTTGACTGATATACCTGATATCTCTATAGTCTTAAGACATGTTACATCCAATTGATTTCCGCATTCCAATTAGGGGTAAAATCATCATTTCACAATTTGATTTTTTGGCATTTAGCAAGAAATGCTTTAAACTTGTAAAAGTCATAAGAAATTATCCGTTTATCCAAATAGGGCATATATATACATTTTTGAAATTAGAAAAATACGACTAATTTATTGGGACAAGATTCACAACCAGATTTCCAATCAACAGTAGGGTCAATTTTTAAGCTAGGAATTAATGCATATTATATTAATTGTATGCACATATATTGTGACTAGGTTGAGACAACCCTGAACCTGAACTTAGGAGGTGTTATTGAATATCTAGGACTAATCATCAGGTATGTACATCCTCTATTTTATTTTGGTAATTATTTGACTGAACCTACATTTATTTAATGAGGCATCTCTTGAACTATCAATTTTATTTAAAACTCCAATTGTTGGACATTCATACTTTCTACTTTTGATTCAAATAAATTCATGTGATTGCTGGAATATTCATTTATAATGGGTCTTTGGACCTCTCCTTCTATGATTTCCATTTTATGTGAAATTGACTAAAATGTTAGTCTTGCCACTCTATTTATGCATGCTACATGTTTGACTAGAATATCTAGAATAGTGGTACTTATGTACAACCATACTTATATAGGGCGTGCATATTCTGCCCGGGGTGTGCGTTTCCACCCTTGTTTATTTTTAGGCCATGATCCTATGGTGTTATGGCCCTGTGTTAGGTATATTTAGTCTACATTGTTATGCATGCAAATATTTGTTGTTTTAATGTGAATCTGTGGTTGATTGATATGGCAAGACACTCTTTTACTATCATGCTTGTAATCTGAAATTTTATATGCCTCATTTCTTTTATTACTTTCCTCTTGATCATACCTAATTGCAAATAGCCCCCTCTTATTGTGGGAACATCTCTTTTTGTACTTTTAACCTTATATAATGCCCAGAATGTTTTATATATGTACATACTCAGCCTTTGCTAACCTCTTATTTGTTTCCTACGTTCTGGGTGATGTTCCCTTCCACCCATGTTTAGGTGCATTACAGATCAAGGTTGTTCGAAGATCATATAAAGAGAATTGTACCTAAGGATAACTTGGAATGGCTAGGTTACTCTCTGCTACTGGGCTTATTTGTAGTTTGTTCAAGTTTTTGTAATATCACCTTTTATGGTGATGAGCAATTGTATAATGATACCCATTGTAACTTTGTAATAGTTTTGTTCCGCTGCTTATTCTTTATCATGCTCTGTATTATGTACCATTTGAGAAATGAATGAAATTCCTCCTTTCCTTCTTACCTTTTGGTATTTTTGGGATTGGATGGAATAATTCTTCAATTAAGTGAAGAGTGGATCCCATATCGGGTCTCACTCTTTATAGACCAACTTTTCTACATCATAGTTGATGCAGATCGGGAGAGGAATAAGCTTAGAAGTTCTTGAAAACTTATAGAAGTAGCATCTTCCCTCCTTCTTGATAATGTTTGCTCATTGCAAGAACTTCATGTCGATCCTGTCATCACCTCTGGTTCTTGATAGGCTATGCGGCTCCCTTGGGTACCCCAACCCTGCCGCGATCAGATTGACGATGCCACCCATGCAATACTCCTTGGTGGCATCCTTTATGGGGTAAATCCTGTTCAGCAAGAAGCGTCCCAAATTGACCACCTTGCTCTCCATCATGTACCACATGAGATGGAGTTCTTCGGTGTAGATGTTGCTCGTCTCTTACTTGCTGAAGAGGATACAAGACACTATCTTGTGGATGATCCTCCAGAAGCAGGAGTGGATGGCCTCCACTTTGCTTCCTGGCTTGTAGTTTGATTCATCGATCAGTTTCTTCCTGACGCTGACTGAGTTGAAGCCATCACCCTCACCAAGCCTAGAACCATTGTTCAGTATCTCCATCTCGACTTCTGAGGAGGAGAATATCTTGTTGAGCAGCTTTTCTGAGATCTCGTGCTCAGTGTTGTATAACCGGCCCTGCATCCGGTCTGCTCCTCCAAATCTCTCCACTTCCTCCGGCCTGTTCTAAACTCGTCGGAGGGAGGACATGAACTTCTTTGTGAGCTCAGTATATGATTTGAATAGGCTGAAGCATATTGTCTTAAGCCCTGCAGCCCCCAAGACGTTGTCCAGACTGTTGAAGATACTGAGGTGGTGGAAGGATGGCTGGTAGGTGAATCGGGTTGGCCGGTAGATCTTGACCGCCAACTCCGTGTATCTCTATTGATGCTCTTCGTCCCTGGGCATGAACCGTCCTGGAGAGTGAGCTAGAGGTTCTGCTGCCATTGAAGGGGTTGTCACCGCTTCTGTCCTTGGCCTCTTCTCGATCCCAGACATCCCCACTAAGTCGGGGTTCAGGCGCTTTCTCCTGGCTGCAGTGGCTTCTGCTATGGCCTCAGGGTTGATCCTCCGGTCGTGCTCGTCTACTTGGACGACTGTCTGCTTTGTGCAGGCCATTTATGTAAATATCAAACAAAAGTATGTTAAGTAATATTATTGCTGAATGGGTCACCTTGTCTGATATCGGGCGGCAAGGTTGTGTCGCCTGATACAAGGAAGGTGAAATCTTGAAAAACCGAAATAGGTTAAGCCTACACCAAGCCCATCATAAGCAAGTCGATATCGGGCAGGGGTAAATTAGTCTTATCGCCTGATAGAGGTCTGGCTGATATGGTGCCCGATATCGTGCATCGTTAACAAAATGGGACATGCCCGATACGGTTGCACGATATGGCCCTTGTGCGATACATGTGTCACCCGATACAAGATCAGAGGCTGATATGGCTACAGGCGTCAGAACTCAAAAGTTATCACGCGATAGGGGTGGTATGGTAAAAAAAATGTGCCTGATACGATCTCATGAGAAAAGGTGTCGCCCGATATAGATGAACGGAAAGGCAATACACGCTAAAACCTTATTAAAACAAAACTGGGCGACAAGGGTCTGCCTGATGCCAGGTATCGGTCGGGCGTGCGATAGATGTGTGTCGTATGACAAGTGTGTGTCGCGCGATATGAAAAAGAACTCAAGTCTTGCGCCCGACACAGGTATAACAAAAAAGTACGGGATACACTATGCCCGACACGAGTTACACGACACGATAGGCGTGTCAGGCAACTCACGTGATACATGTATCAGGTTATACCTTTATCGTCTGAAGGTCGTAACGGGCGACACGAGAGCAGATGGAATGTTGGCTGACACGAGAGCTGAAGCGAGAGAGTTGAATGCGCGATATGGGAGTACGTGAAAAGTAAATGCAAGTGCCCAACACGGTTTACTGCAATCACTATTTATAGCGACTGCTAGCAGGGGTAAATCAGGTAAAAATGGGGCACGCATCGTGCAAAGAGACAAATCATTCCCAATTCACAGTCTAATCTGTCACTTCAATAGTCGATATGGCTTCTTAAGCACGCTTCGCACCTCGCGGCTCGCGTGTCACGTGATACTTTGCTCGGAACGAGAATGCCTGCTCGATACGAGCGTCATTTGCATGACACAGGGCTTCCTGCCTGATATGAGTGTGTTGTGCTGGCGCATAAGCTCTGCCCGATACAGATAGAAAAGACAAGATTGCTAAAGAAGTAAGGTAGAAAAATTCTATGAGGAGCATTCTATAAAAAAATTTAAAAAGGAGTAAACCTTAGATCGAAAGTAGAGGTGAAAAATAGAGGTAAAGAGAGCGTTGATGGGTAAAACATCATTGGCAGGAAAGAAGACTCCCTGCCTCATATAGTATTACCTATAAGAGCTTCATAAAACTAAACCGGTGGCCTATAAAACAAGAGACTCTATGCATGTGGCGCATGCACTGACTCGAGCCTTATTATAATGATAATGTTTGTAGTGTTTTTCAGAAAGGGAAATAACATCCTATTCTAAGAAAAGTAAAATTTTGGGCTGCCTCCCAAAGAGCGTTGTAGTTTCCTTCATCAGCTCGATAGGCTTCAAGTCCTTCTATACAGATCCTTCTGCTTTTTGCAGCGCTATTTCCGATCTTCACACAAACGCTTCATCTTCATAATATCTTTTGACTCTGTGCCCGTTCACCGGGAAGACCTTCAATGGATCGTCTTTGTCGTATAGCTCCATCATCCCTGATGGATAGATCTTCGCCACAGTGAAGGGTCCAGACCACCTAGTTTGTAGCTTTCCTGGAAAAAGACGAATAGAGGATTTAAATAATAAACTTTATCACCTTCACTCACGTCCTTTTTCTTCAGGTGGGCATCATGCCACACCTTTTTCCTCTATTTGTAAATTATGGCATTCTCATAAGCACTAAGTCTCAATTCTTCAAGTTCTTGGAGCTAAAGAAACCTTTTCTTCCCGGCTAGCTTTTGGTCCATATTGAGGTGTTTTATCGCCCAAAACACCTTATGCCCCAGTTCAAAGGGAAGATGACAAGCTTTCCCGTAAATCAAGTGGTAGGGTGTGGTGCCTAACGACATCTTGAAAGTTTTTCGATACGCCCATAAAGCTTCACCCAGCTTAGCTGACTAGTCCTTGCGGGACTTGCCTACTATCTTTTCTAAAATCTGCTTTATCTGCCGATTGGAGACCTCAACCTACCCTGATGTTTGGGGATGATACAGCGTTGCAACCTTGTGACAGATGCCATACTTGTGTAGCAGTGATTCAAACTACCTTTCTGCAAAGTGAGAGCTGCCATCGCTAATGACGGTCCTCGGAACTCCAAACCTCAGAAATATGATCTTGGTAAAAAGTTTGATTACTACCTTTGCATCACAAGTCGTGGTAGGAATTGCTTCCAACCACTTGGAGACATAGTCAACAGTGACAAGAATATAGTGTTGGGTTTCAGAGGAGGCAGAGAAGCAGCGGAAACAAAAAATTTTCTCCCCAAAACCCTGAACGAAAGGAATCGCATCAACGTCTATATAATAGGAAAGATGATTTGTGAATCATACCTTATCCCAAGGCTTGCTCGGAGACAGTACCTCGCGTCTTGCGTGGTCTTCGCCTCCAGTCTTGGATGGTGTCTGTGCAGCACCTGGTCGTACTGGGACTGAAGACTCCTCCTCCTACCGGACTGTCGGACGATAGTTGTCCTCCTGAGCGGCAGTGACCTCCTACCTCTAAAGTAGTCCACACGGACCACCTGGAACTCCACTCTCCTTGTCCCACAAGGAAGTGGAAGGAGTCACACCCTCCTGTTGACGTACTAGTCGCCAACACACTCTCCTGCTGCCAATTACAACTACAGTTGTCCTTCCCTTGTTGCACCTCCCTTTACGGGAAGCACTTGCTCGGGCTCTCTCTCAGTTACCAAAACCAGATAGAACGACAACTTTGCAGAGCAACCAACTTGCACTGAGTTGTACTCTGAGAAGCCCCTAATACCCCTATATATAGGTGGGTCATGGGACAGGGTTCTCTGTGCCCGGCAATATGGGACTAAAAGCAGGAGTAGAAGGGTTAGAGATTTTCCACAAAAGCAACCAACTCGCAACTTGAACCGGTCGTTTCACAACTGAAACGGTCGTCTGGACCCTCAAGTCGATCGGTTGGACACTCCAGCTGATCGTTTGGACCCTTGAGCCGATCAGTTGGACCCTCCAGTCGATCGGTTCAAGATCCTGGTTCAACTCAAATTGACTTTCCTTCTTTTATTTCTAATTGGTATTGAATACCAATCCTATTTCCAATCAAATTGGATAATTGAAACGAAAGGAAAATTCTCACCGACCTGACTTTCCCAAGTTGCTCGGTTGCACCAGTTGAACCGATCGTTTCAACACTTGAACCACTCGTTTCATTCTGTGCATGAGCCGATCGGTTCACCAATTGAGCCGATCGGTTCAGCAACCTCAGCCGACCGGTTCATCACATGAACCGATCGGTTGGGAGTGCAGGTTGTGCAGAATTAGTCAATTGTGATTTCAATCAATCTGATACTCTAATCAATGCGTCCAACACCTTGAACATTATGATATTGAGCTATCGATTGAGTGAGTGTTTAATTGAACTACTAAACCCCTTTAGTAATCAATCTAAACATTGCTTGTGGACAAAACTCCTCTTCCAGGTTAAATCCTATGTGTGTGACCCTGCAGGTCCATTTCACGTTGGCAGTGAAAGTCCATAACACTTATGACTTCACAAGCAAAGAGCGGTGCCTAGTCACACATCATTGCTACCCAAGTGAAATAGAAAGTTGGAGAACAACTTTCAATCCTACAATCCGTGAATGGTGTTACAGTGAATGTATAATTCCTTTGTCACTGGTATCCAGAATGAACTCGAGGCATGGAACAGTCATCCTGTCAATGTTCATTCATTTCCTTGATCTCAGAGTAGACCAAGTGAGATGTGTATGACATAAATATCACATATTGATTCACACGTGCATGTGCATGCCTTTCTCAATCCTACTCATCAAGTGGCCAAGGATATCAAACTCCCTCAGGAGGGACAAATCCCATATCTATCACTCATCCCTCAAAAGCCCCATGTGTCAAAGCCACCCAATCATCACCTTTATAACAACCCATGTTTCAGGACTGCGTTTGATGATGTCAAAGTGTACCCAACAACATGTGTTGAGTGTAGTGATTTCAAGTCTAAGAATCACACTCAACACCATCACTGTGAGAGCTGACTGTGACTACCAAGTCATGGTTTCATGTGTCCCTCTCACGGTGGGTCTGACTGGTACCTTGTAATCTAACAAGTACCTATGTTCTTGGTTTGATATCACCATATCATGACTAATGAGATTTTGTCATCAGCCAACACACAATCTAGTCTTCAGTGTTATTGATGTCTATGGTTATTTCCATACTAACAACCGACTAGGGACTAAACAAGAATGTATACTCTTAACATCTGTATGATCTCATCATTTAGGTCCTCAACCCAAAAGCATACATCATTGAGTAAAACAATCTTTAGACATCTATCATGTTACACCATCATCTCAGAAACAGTTTAAACATATAGATTGGAAATTGCCTTTATTATTATTCAAATTATTTACAAAGTATCCCATTACAATCATCACATGACTTGCTCTATGGGCATACATACCAACAGACTCCCACTTGCACTTAGAGCCAGTCACCAAGGAAACACAGTCCTTGTGACCTAGCATGACCATCATGCTTCTGCTGAGAAAGGGCCTTATTCAGTGGATCAGCTATGTTGTCTTCAGTTGGTACTTTGCAAATCTTCACATCTCCTTGTTGTACGATCTCTCGTATGAGATGGAAGCGCCACAGTATGTGCTTGGACTGCTGATGTGATATGGGCTCCTTAGCTTGCGCAATAGCTCCATTATTGTCACAATAAAGCTCAATTGCATCACAGCTACTGGGAACTACACCAAGTTCAGAAATGAACTTCCTGATCCACACAACCTCCTTTGCTGCATGCGAAGCAGCAATATAGTCGGCCTATGTAGTAGAATCGACAACTATTTCTTGCTTGTAACTCTTCCAGCTCACAACTCCATTATTAAGGCAAAACACAAATCCAGATTGCGATCTGTAATCATCTTTATCGGTTTGGAAGCTTGCATCAGTGTAACCCTTTACAACCAGCTCTTCCTCTCTGTCGTACACAAGAAACTAATCCTTAGTCCTTCGCAAGTACTTGAGGATGTTCTTCACGGCTGTCCAGTGAGCATCCCCAGGATCTGACTGGTACCTGCTCGTCATGCTGAGAGCATATGAGACATCTGGGCGTGTGCACAACATAGCATACATAATGGATCCGATGGCTGATGCATATGGGATCCCATTCATCCACTCCCTCTCTTCACAAGATTGGGGACATTGAGCTCTAGAGACGGTGACTCCATGTAGCATGGGGATGTTGCCTCTCTTTGAGTTCTCCATGCTGAACCACTTCAGCACCTTGTCAATGTACGTGCTTTGAATTAGTCCGAGAATCCTTCTAGATCTATCTCTATAGATCTTGATTCCTAGAATGTAGGATGCTTCTCCCAAGTCCTTCATTGAGAAAGTTTTCCCAAACCAAGTCTTTACCTTCTCTAAGGCTAAGACATCATTCCCCATCAAAAGTATGTCATCCACATACAATATGAGGAATGTGGTCGAGCTCCCACTAACCTTCTTGTACACACAAGGTTCATCTTCATTTTGAATAAAGCCAAACACTTTGACTTCCTCATCAAATCGAAGATTCCAACTCTGAGATGCTTGCTTCAATCCATAGATTGACCTTTGCAGTTTATAGACTTTATTGGCATTCTTTGGATCTACAAAACCTTTAGGCTATGTCATGTACACATCCTCATGTATATTCCCGTTAAGGAATGCAGTTTTAACATCCATCTGCCAAATCTCATAGTCATAATAAGATGCAATAGCAAGCATGATCCTGATGGACTTAATCATGGCAATTGGAGAAAAGGTTTCGTCATAGTCAACACCTTGAACTTTTCGAAATCCCTTTGCAACCAATCTACCTTTATAAGTTTGAACATTGCCATCCATGTCGGTCTTTTTCTTGAAGACCCACTTGCACCCTATGGGTTTTACCCCTTCGGGTGGTTCCACCAAAGTCCATACTTTGTTGGAGTACATGGATTCCATCTCAGATCTCATGGTTTCAAGCCATTTCTCATAATCTGGTCCCTCCATAGCCTCTACGTAGGTAGTTGGATCATCATCTATGATCAACTCACCACCTTCCTGAGTCACAAGGTATCAAAACCTCTCAGGTTCAAGGCGGGTCCTACTAGATCTACGAGGTCCTTGTGTTACCAGAGGAGAATGAGATCTCACAACACCTTGTGAATCTCCATTTTCCTCTTATACATCTATCAGTTCAATGTTTTCTTGTTGGGCTTGAACCTCTTCAAGCTCTATATTCCTCCCACAGTTTCCTTTGGAAATAAATTCCTTTTCTAGGAATACAGCATCCCTGGCAACAAACACTTTGTTGTCAGTAGGGTGGTATAGATAATATCCCTTGGTCTCCTTGGGATATCCAACAAAATAATATTTATCAGATTTGGGTCCAAGCTTATCAGGAAACATTTTCTTGACGTAAGCCTCACAACCCCAAATCTTCATAAAAGACAAATTGGGACGCTTCCCAGTCCATATCTCATATGGTGTCTTTTAAACCGATTTAGATGGTACACGGTTAAGTGTAAACGCGGCAGTTTCAAGAGCATAACCCCAGAAAGGAATTGGAAGATCAGCAAAACTCATCATTGATCGCACCATATCTAACAATGTGTGATTCCTTCTTTCAGACACACCATTATGTTGTGGTGTTCCTGGCGGAGTCCACTGTGATACAATACCATAGGATCGCAGAAGGTCCTCAAACTCCTGGCTCAAATATTCTCCACCTCGATCAGAACGAAGTGCCTTAATACTTTTACCAAGCTGGTTCTGTACTTCATTCATGAAATCCTTGAACCTTTCAAGGGTTTCTGACTTATGTTTCATCAGGTACACATAGCCATACCTACTGAAGTCATCAGTAAAGGTAATGAAGTACTGATACCCACCTCTGGCATTAGTTCTAAGAGGCCCACATACATCAGTATGTATGAGTCCTAATAGATCACTAGCTCTCTCACCTTTACCTGAAAAGGGAGTCTTGGTCATCTTGCCCAACAAACAAGATTCACATGTCTCTATTGATTCATAATCAAAAGAGTCTAGATAACCATCTTTATGGAGTCTAGAAATGCGCTTCTCATTTATGTGCCCTAGACGACAATGCCAGAGTTATGTTTTGTTTGAGTCGTTGAGTTTTTGCTTTTTGGTGTTTACGTTGTACACACTTGTCTCCAAGTCTATCAAGTATAGACCATAAGACATAGGGGCACTGCCATAAAAGATCCCATCTTTAGAAATGGAACACCTTCCACTTTTAATAAGAAATTCAAATCCATCTTTGTCCAAACAAGAGATGAAAATGATATTCCTATTTATGGAAGGTACATAATAGCAGTTCTTCAACTCTATTATTAGCCCACTTGGTAGAGTTAACTCATAGGTTCCTACGGCACTGGCGGCAACTCTTGCCCCATTGGCAACACGTAGTTCAACCTCGCCTTTCCCTAAAGGCCTACTTCTCTTAAGATCCTTCACATTTGAACAAATGTGAGATCCACATCCGGTATCAAGTACCCATGAAGAAGAAGTAGTAAAGTTAATCTCTATCACGTATACACCAGAAGTAGAGATCTCTATCTCCGACTTCTTCTTCCATTGTTCCTTCCATCCTCTCCATGTAGAAGAAATTGGTTTGGCGAGAGAACACTTCTCTCCCTTCCCTACTTTCTTCTTCACCAACGCATTAAGCGTACATAGAGTGGATTCTAAGGTTCCTGGTATATCTGGATTGTGCAGAACACTTCTCACAGTCCTCAACTAGTTATGGTATTTATTCTCAATTAATTTTCCCATTTTAAAGATGATTCTTTTGCCATTCTATAAGAGAAAATTTGCATTTGTCAAAACCTTTTTGATTTGATTTGAATAAATTTGACGATAGTTAATTAGGCCTTTAATTAATTACCGCTCCCACTATTTTGACTCAAATTGATAGCCCTCACCATCAATTCGGAAGATTGTAGCGTACAATCTTCTAGTGGGTCAAGATCCTGGAATCCTCTAAGCCATGGACCAGCTTTGGCTGTCACCCACAACTCAGATCTTCCGGGTAGGCAACTCTTGCCAATTGCATCATATGCAACTCTTGATGAATGAACATGCACAACACCTTGCCATGAACATTCCGTGCCTCTGGGCTTAGACGCTCTAAGAATCACTAGTTAAGTCTAACCCAAAAGCCGACACGGTAAACATGCACCCTGCTTTGGCAGAACCTACATGTCGACCCTTCACACTTCCACAAGATAGATGGCGTACCACGCTTTGGCGTAACCTACGCTTGGTCGATCAAGTTTGCCATGTGTGTCGCTAATGGAAGGCATATAAGACTTAATATTATAATGAGGGATTTGGATTTTATATACATATACATATCCAATCACCACAATATATAGTAAGTATCATATACATGCTATATCCCACAGAAAACATGCAAAATGATAAAAAGCAATGATTATGGCCATCCTATTGTGATTCCTCGAGCCAAGAGGAATCACGGTCATCTACTTCTACATCACATGCAACCTGTACAAGATGAAATCTGTGCCTGCCTTTCTGGGTTTGATCAGTTCATCTCCATGATTGATCGGCTCGCCATCAGGTTGGTTGTTTGGGTTCCACCAGCTGATCGACTGGCGCCTCCAGCCGATCGGTTCACCAGTCGTCGTGCATCTCTTCAGGTCGCCACCCGCTCGACTCGTTCCTCGAACCGGCCGTCTGGATCACGAACCGATCGGTTCACTCCTTGAACCGATCGTCTTCAGGTCGTCCGCCGTCCTTTGACATAATAGGAAATAAAATTTATCCTATTTACAATATAATTGTGAAACCCCGAGTTACATTCGGGGGGAGCAAAGGTAGGAAAAGAATTCTCGAATTATTTCGAGTTACATCAGGAATAGGAGAAAGGGAATCGGTGCGCAAACCGAGATGCAAGCAACCACACAAACAACCACACACAAATATAGGGGTTTATAGGCCATAATCATGCTACACATCCACCACAAAACTCGTTAAGGGCGACGCGTATTGAGTGCATTAATATTACATATCATATATGTATATTTGGGATTTGTGGATTGGACGTGTATAAAGTCGATATTATTCGCATCGCATGCAATAAATAAAGGCGACAAACCAAAATCGATCATATCGATAATCCTAAAGTATAGAACAGTTGACGTGGCTCTGATACCACTGTTGGGTTTTAGAGGAGGCAGAGAAGCAGCGGAAACAAAAAATTTTCTCCCCAAAACCAAGAACGAAAGGAATCGCGTCAACGTCTATATAATAGGAAAGATGGTTTGTGAATCATACCTTGTCACGAGGCTTGCTCAGTACCTCGCGCCTTGCGCGGTCTTCGCCTCCGATCTTGGACGGTGTCTGTGCAGCTCCTGGTCGTACCAGGACTGAAGACTCCTCCTCCTACCGGACTGTCGGACGACAGTTGTCCTCCTGAGCGGCAGTGACCTCCCGCCTCTGAAGTAGTCCACACGGACCACCTGGAACTCCACTCTCCTTGTCCCACAAGGAAGTGGAAGGAGTCGCACCCTCCTGTTGATGTACTAGTCGCCAACACACTCTCCTGCTGCCAATTGCAACTGTAGTTGTCCTTTCCTTGCTGCACCTCCCTTTGCGGGAAGCACTTTCTCGGGCTCCCTCTCAGTTACCAAAACCAGAGAGAACGACAACTTTGTAGAGCAACCAACTTGCACTGAGTTGTACTCTGAGAAGCCCCCAATACCCCTATATATAGGCGGGTCATGGGACAGGGTTCTCTGTGCCCGACAATATGGGACTAAAAGCAGGAGTAGAAGGGTTAGAGATTTTCCACAAAAGCAACCAACTCGCAACTTGAACCGGTCGTTTCACAACTGAAACGGTCGTCTGGACCCTCAAGCCGATCGGTTGGACACTCCAGCTGATCGTTTGGACCCTTGAGCCGATCGGTTGGACCCTCCAGTCGATCGGTTCAAGATCCTGGTTCAACTCAAATTGACTTTCCTTCTTTTATTTCTAATTGGTATTGAATACCAATCCTATTTCCAATCAAATTGGATAATTGAAACGAAAGGAAAATTCTCACCGACCTGACTTTCCCAAGTTGCTCGGTTGCCCCAGTTGAACCGATCGTTTCAACACTTGAACCACTCGTTTCATTCTGTGCATGAGCCGATCGGTTCACCAATTGAGCCGATCAGTTCAGCAACCTCAGCCGACCGGTTCATCACATGAACCGATCGGTTGGGAGTGCAGGTTGTGCAGAATTAGTCAATTGCGATTTCAATCAATCTGATACTCTAATCAATGCGTCCAACACCTTGAACATTATGATATTGAGCTATCAATTGAGTGAGTGTTTAATTGAACTACTAAACTCCTTTAGTAATCAATCTAAACATTGCTTGTGGACAAAATTCCTCTTCCAGGTTAAATCCTATGTGTGTGACCCTGCAGGTCCATTTCACATTGGCAGTGAAAGTCCATAACAGTTATGACTTCACAAGCAAAGAGCGGTGCCTAGTCACACATCATTGCTACCCAAGTGAAATAGAAAGTTGGAGAACAACTTTCAATCCTACAATCCGTGAATGGTGTTACAGTGAATGTATAATTCCTTTGTCACTGATATCTAGAATGAACTCGAGGCATGGAACAGTCATCCTGTCAATGTTCATTCATTTCCTTGATCTCAGAGTAGACCGAGTGAGATGTGTATGACATCAATATCACATATTGATTCACACGTGCATGTGCATGCCTTTCTCAATCCTACTCATCAAGTGGCCAAGGATATCAAACTCTCTCAGGAGGGACAAATCCCATATCTATCACTCACCCCTCAAAAGCCCCATGTGTCAAAGCCACCCAATAATCACCTTTATAACAACCCATGTTTCAGGACTGCGTTTGATGATGTCAAAGTGTACCCAACAACATGTGTTGAGTGTAGTGATCTCAGGTCTAAGAATCACACTCACCACCATCACTGTGAGAGCTGACTGTGACTACCAAGTCATGGTTCCATGTGTCATTCTCACGGTGGGTCTGTCCGGTACCTTGTTCTCTAACAAGTACCTATGTGCTTGGTTTGATATCACCATATCATGACTAATGATATTCTGTCATCAACCAACACACAATCTAGTCTTCAGTGTTATTGATGTCTATGGTTATTTCCACAATAACAAGCGACTAGGGACTAAACAAGAATGTATACTATTAACATCTGTACGATCTCATCGTTTAGGTCCTCAACCCAAAAGCATACATCATTGAGTAAAACAATCTTTAGACATCTATCATGTTACACCATCATCTCAGAAACAGTTTAAACATATAGATTCGAAATTGCCTTTATTATTATTCAAATCATTTACAAAGTATCCCATTACAATCATCACATGACTTGCTCTATGGGCATACATACCAATATATAGTTGAAGCCAAAAGAGGATGGAAAAGGGCCCATGTAGTCAATACCTCACACATCAAAATTCTCAACTTCAATCCAATCAGAGAGTGGAATCTCATTTCGACGGGAGATATTCCCCATTCGCTGGCACTCATTGCAAGGTCTTACAAAAGCATGGGCATCCTTAAACAAGGTCGGCCAATAAAAGTCTGACTGGAGGACCTTAAAAGTAGTCTTTTCGCCACTCAAGTGTCCTCCATAAGGTGAGGAATGACATTCCCTTAGAATGTTTGGCACCTCTTCCTCTGGAATACATCTTCTATATAGATTATCTGAGCACCTCTTAAAGAGTAGAGAATCATCCCAATAATAATGATTTACATCTGAGAAGAGTTTCTTCTTTTAATTGTACATTATTTCTGGAGTTAACTCCCCACAATCAAGATAATTACAAATATCCACAAACCATGGTAGACTTGGCTCATCAGATCTAGACATTAATAGGGCTTCGTCAGCATAGTTGTCATTGACAGGCAACTAGTCTTCTTCATTGTAGATTATCCTTGAGAGATGGTCTGTAACTACATTTTCCTTGCCTTTCTTATCAATTATCTCATGATCAAATTCTTGGAGCAATAGAGCCCACCTTAGAAGCCTAGGCTTAGTATCTTTCCTTTTCATTAGGTACCGTATTGCTCCGCGGTCGGTGTAAACCTTCACTTTGGTCCCAATTAAATAAGATATGAACTTGTCAAAGTTGAAGACAATTGCTAGCATCTCTTTTTCTGTTGTGGTGTAATTTACTTGCGCCTCATCTAGAGTTCGGTTGGTGTAGCAAATTACATGATGCTTCTTATCTTGTGTTTGCCCTAGGACAGCCCCTACAGCGAAGTCGCTAGCATCACACATTAACTCGAAGGGTAGCTCCCAATCTAGAGCTTGGAGAATAGGGGGTGTTACTAGGCATTCCTTCAGTGTCTGGAAAGCCTTCAAACAATCATCAGAAAAAACAAACTCTGCATCCTTGACCAGCAAGTTTGAAAGAGGTTTTGATATTTTGGAGAAGTCTTTGATGAACCTTCTATAGTACCCGACATGACCAAGAAAACTTTGTACCCCTGTCACAGACTTTGGTGGGGGTAGTTTGGAAATAGCCTCAACCTTGCTTACATCCACTTCAATGCCTTTCTTGGAGACTTTATGGCCCAGCACTATGCCCTCTTGTACCATGAAATGACACTTCTCCCAGTTGAGAACTAGGTTCTTTTCTTCACATCTCTACAGAACCAATGATAGGTTCATCAAACAACCATCAAAGGCTTTCCCATAAACTGAAAAGTCATCCATAAAGACCTCTACGATATCTTCCAGAAAATCTGAGAACATTGAGATCATGCAACGTTGGAATGTTGCTGGAGCGTTGCATAGTCCAAATGGCATTCTTCGAAAAGCATACATACCATAAAGACAAGTGAACGTGGTCTTTTCTTGGTCATCCTGTAGGATAGTGACATGGTAGAACCCAAAATAACCATCTAAAAAGTAGAAATACTCATGATGTGCTAGTCTTTCTAGCACTTGGACGATGAAGGGAAGCGGGTAATGATCTTTCTTCGTTGCTTGATTTAGCTTCCTATAATCTATACACATTCTCCATCCGGTGACAACACGGACGGCTATTTCATCACCCTTCTCACCTTTCACAACCGTCATACCCCCTTTCTTTGGTACAACATGAATGGGGCTTACCCAGTTGCTATCGCTGATAGGGTAGATAATACATGCATCTCTCAGCTTGATAACTTCCTTCTTTACAACCTCTTTCAACATCTGGTTCAGCTTTCTTTGGGGTTGGACCAAGGGTTTGGCAGATTCTTCCAGATTTATGCAGTGCATGCACAGAGCAGGGTTAAGTCCCTTGATATCCTCTACTGAATAGCCTATAGCTTGTTTATGGAGCCTCAATTCCTTGAGAAGTCTTTCCAATTATTCTTCAGTTAGACTGGCATTAACTATAATGTGATTTCTTTCCTATTGATCGAGAAACTCATACTTCAAATCTTCCAGCAACTGTTTCAGCTCTGGTTTGGGCTTAGGTGCCTTCTCTTCTTCTGGTGCCATTTCTAGGGAAGCATATTTGACTGTCTCTATAACTTCCTCACCCTCGCTCTGATCTTCTTCATTTTGATTTAGGTAATCGAGGATCTCAACAACCTCAGGATCTTCAGTTTCTAAATCATAATTGTTTAACGCCCTCATAAGAGGGTCTACAACTGCAGTCTCTTCTCTTATTTCTTCGCAGTATTGGTAGTAGCTATCCATGAAGTAAGCAGACTCTAACATGGATGGTCCCTTCATGGCGTCCTTCACTTTGAAATCAATGTGGTCATTTCTGACTCTTAAAGTTATGATACCTTCAGCGATATCAATCAGTGCCCTCCCTGTTGCCAAGAAAGGCATCCGAAAATGATGGGGTACTTTGGGTCTTCAACAGTGTCAATGACAACAATGTCACATGAGATGAAGAACCTCCCTAAACGAATCAGAACATCTTCAACTACCCCCACGGGTCTTTTGAAGGAATGATCTACCAACTCGATTCTCATGTTGGTTCTGACCATGTCAGTCAGCCCCAATCGTTGTGCGAGGCTTAAGGGCATAAGGCTTATGCTAGCCCCTAAGTCAGCTAGACCCTTCCTTTCAGTGTTATCCCCTACATCAAAGGGTATAGTGAAGGCTCCAAGATCCTTTTTCTTTGTTGGTAAATCAGCTTTAATGAAGGCCGTAGATAAACTGGCCATGTGTACCATTTTAATCCTTCCTCCTCTTCTTTTTTTTGTGACCAAGTCCTTGAAAAACTTGGCATAAGTCAGCATTTCTTCCAAGGCATCCAGAAATGGCACCTCGAGATGGAGCTTTTTCACCGACTCCATAAACCTTTCATATCTCTTCTTAAGATGTGCTTTTATAAGTTTGTGTGGGAAAGGCACTCTCGAAGAGTATTGACTCCATTTTCCGAACAAGTTCTCCATAGGTTCTGGTTCTTTGACATAAGCTTGTTGGCTGCCTCCTTCAGCTGATTTTTTTGCAGCAACTCCGGGCTCTGGTTCTTCAGGTCTGGCCGATTTAGGGTGTTCCATCATTTTTCCCGATCTTAAGACTGCCATCTTGGCAGATTCTGTGTTAGATAGTATCTTACCCGAAGGATTCTTCATCAACTCTGCCATCTGAGCGAGCTATTGGTCTATCTGGCGTTGATGTGTTTGCATATCTTCCATCTAGACCTGCATAATATTAAGTACACCAGAGTTTTATAACACACTTTGCGCTAGATGATTGTTTATAGTGTCTTGTCTCTTGACGAAATCAAAAACCTGACCCACTAAGTTCGGCTGGCTGTTGTTTTTCATCTGGCTTTGCCCTTGAGCTTGCACTTGCCCTTGACTCGTGTTAGCTACTTGACGGGGTTGGAATTTTCCTTGGCCTTGGTAACTAGCTTTGTTTGTCTGAAAAGAGTTGGTATTGACGTACTTCCCTTGTTTGCTTCGCTTCTCAAAACTGAGTGGTTGCTTGGGTGGATTATTCAATTGATGAGAATTCTCTGTGGCATCCTTGTTGCCATAGCTGAAACATGGGTGATCAGGCCTCTTAAAATTGACATAAGAGACATTCTCACCTTCCTCCTCTTCAGTTTCACTATCGCTCGACTCTTCATGTTGAGTATATACACAATTATCTATTCTGTGTCCTCCTTCACCATAGGTGACACACTTCATCACCTTCTCTAGCCGTTTCTTGCCCTTTCCTCCCGACTCTTTTAGCTGTCTTACATCAGTAGCTATTTTATGTATCTGAGATGTGATTTCCGCAAGAGACTTGGATTCGATTGACGGGCCTTCATTTGTGTCTTTCTTAACATGTCCTCTGTCGGTCCTGTCGTACTCAGTCCCGGCTTGTAGTTCAGCCATGTTTTCAATGATCTTTTACACCTACTGGGCTTCTTCCCAAGAAAGTCATTTCCTGCAGCTGCATTTAGCAATACTCTTTCTTCGGGAGTCATACCATTATAGATTGTTGTTATCAGGAAACCTTTCTTGTAGTTGTGGTGAGGGCAGTCCCTCTGATACTCCTGGTATCTCTCCCATGCTTCATGCAGGTTTTCTCCTGGATTCTGGGTGAAAGATGTGATCTTTTGCCTGTTCCTGACGGTCTTCTCGGTAGGGTAGAACTTGTTTACAAAATCATCCGCTAAAGAATTCCATCCATTCAGAGATTAATGTGGAACTCCAAGGTACCATGACAGTGCCTTGTCCTCCAAGGAGAAAATGAAACCCTTGCAGTAGATCACTTCTTGTGGCACTCCCCTCATCTTGATGGTGTCACATATATTTTTGAAAGCATCGAGGTGATGGTAGGGGTTGTCATTCTTGGAACTTCCTCTAAAGCTTTTATTTTGAATCATGGAGATCACAGCTGGCTTCAACTCGAAGTTTACAACATCAAACCTTAGGATTACCACTGGGCATCTTGAGTTGTTGGCTTTCGTAGCTGCTAACTCCCGGAGAGTCTTTTCTTCTTCTTCAGAATCTTTACTGTCGTTGTCTCTATGATTCCACTCTTAATTATGATGATTCCTTCTGTGCCTACGGTGATGACAACATCCCTCATGATGATGATCATCCCCAGGTTGTTCTGGTTTAGGCTCTTTAGGATCTTCGTAAAGGTGGTCGTCATTGTAACAGTCATTTCTATCTTCTTCTGTTCCAGGTGGAGGTGGGTGGTGTGGTCCAACTCTCGCATTCTGCTCATCTACAGAAAGAGGTGGTTCCACACGAGGTGGCATGATGAACGGTGTTCAACCGAACAGAGTGCTTCTTCCCTAAGTACCTAAATAGAACGTATGATCAAGTTAGAAAACCTATGTTAATGAAACGAACTATTCTGTACACATTCAGGTTAGAAGACTAAAAGAAATTGTGTTGTCAAGCTTATTACTAAGCTTGAGGCACGGGAGTGTAGTTAGTGGATTCAGGTTCGTTAATAGTACCATTTTGCCTGATCCCCGACAATGGTGCCAAAAATTTAACCGACCTAAATCACACGTCCAAAAGGAGCAGATTTGAAGTAGTCAGACTTTTAAATAACCCGACTTTTAGGCCCCCACAATGATAACAGGGTCCAAAGTAGCGATCGGGGTCAAACCACAGGGACAAGGATGGTCGTGCTAAGAACGCGGAATCAACACTCTACACTCCCATAAAAGAAGGGTAAGAAAATGTTCCCAAGGGAACGGTAGATCAAGAATGGTAAAACAAAAGAATAAAAGGAAATAAAATGCCACAAGAAAGCGTTATAAAGAAAAATCTATCTCCAACTGGAGTTACAAGGAAGATTTAAGGTTTTGGCATTTCATCAATTTTTAGGAGTTTTGTGCAACGAAACCTGAGGAGATAACACTATTGCCTAGGTAAGGAACAAAGGAAGAAAACTTAGGCATAACAAGCAGCATCAGAAAACATCCAATACCCCCTCTCAAAGAGGGTACCTCCAACTAAGCTCCAACACCCTCTCTCAAAGGTAGCGGACTTGGGTTGGAGTGGAAAGATAACTGAAGCAACTCTGACCTTGGGTACTCTCATACTCCCTGATCGGACCAAACGCTAGAGTTACAACACCTCTCTCGAGGGAGTTGAAATGGGAAACACGATTCGATAGCTAGTCAAAACATGATCCAAGCATACAAGCTAGAGTTCAGATGCTAAAAAAAAGAAATCATCCAACAAAAGGGGGCCAAACACATAACAATAGGTATTAAAACTCCACTAATTCCATTAGCATGAGTATTGTATAAAAGATTTTAGTTACATTGCATAATAAATTAAAGTAAATGACTGTAAAAAGGGAAGATATGTATCACATCCTTGATATAGGAGGGCGATATACAACAACATATCCCTAAGGTGTCTCTAACCCGATACCGGGTGGGAGCTCTGATCGACATGCCCGTGTCGGGCGGCCAGCCCCTGTCGGGCGACAGGCAGTGACAGGCAGGCATACCGACTAAGGCTCACTACCCGATATGGCCGTATCGGGGTACCACCCTCTCGGGCGGCATGCCGTGACGGGAAATCCATATCGAGCTCGGTATTGTGTCGGGTTAAAGATAGCTTAGGTTCTCGGGTTTCTTGTAGCGGGTGTAGGGGTGAGCCGTCTCAGGCAAGAGCCCATCTAGGAACCCGACACATCGGGTGGCCTTCTTGGTCATATCGGGCAGCTGCGGCTACCGGGACAGGTTCTAAGTGAACCACTCCCACCCCTCTCAGGTAGGGGGTGTGCTCACCTAGTATCGCCCGACACCCCCTTGGAACGTGTCCCACTAGCTCCTGAAGCTTTCCAAAGTTAGCTTTCGCTAGGGTTCCGACCCATCCCATCGGAGTCCTGTAGCTGCTATTTATAGGCAGTGGTTGGAAGAAGTTGCGGTTCTCCAGACGCCACATATCCTCCATCGGCTCCATTAGTGCGGCTTCGGGGATGATCGACATGTGTGTCGCCCGACACAGTGGGTGTCGGGTTGTAAGCGTGTCAGGTAGTCGTGACGGGTGGGCGCCTGCCGGTGGGTGGCTCGTATCGTGCGACACACTACATCGGGAGAGTAGTCCTGGTGGGTACAACTCCCTATCGGGTAAGCGGTGTATCGCCCGACGGGGTCTTCTTGCGTGACACACCCGTGTCGCACGGCAGCTGTATCGGGCTGCTGTGCGATAGGTAATGAGTGTGTCGGGCGACTGGTAGGAGGGCCGATGCAGGTAAACGCCGTTCATGGGCCAGGACGGGATTTTTTGGTGGAAAGACAAGAAAAAACTCTGCAAAAGGATGCAAAAATTGGTCAGAGCGTAGCGCAGTTTAGTTTTGTTCAAAACATAACAAAATTGATAGGAAAAATAGTTTAGAGGGCAGTTTTGACAACAAAATATAGGCCATAAATAACCCCAAAAAGGGTGTTATCAACCTGCCAATTGACTTCTAAAAAGAACAATAAAAAATAGCAACATTTAGAAAAAATCAATTAGCTGCCAACTAACTCCCTTAAAAGCGACAAGATTAAGAAGTCTAATGAACATATGTCAACAAGATTGAAAAATCTTAAATCTACCTTTTTTCTAGAATCATAATTAGTATCCATAATAGCTTATATACAACCATTAAAAGAAAATGAATTTATATACAACTAGTGGGAAAGAAAAGAAAACGATTCAGTTAATAATCAACATACTCCCTCCAGCCTATCGCATGTCATTACTAAAATTAGCTATGCTCCCATCTTTTGAGATGTATGCGTTGACTATAAAAAAAAACACAAAAACATCAACAAAGTAAAAGACAACACCTCAATTAACTTCTAGACTATTGAATAACTATCTTTATATCAAAGGGTCTAAAAAGGTTGATGAACTGGCTATTTACCAAAAATTTAAATTCAAAATTGATTTTTTTTGGGTTCATAATTAATACTCACAACAATTTACATAAAATTCATTAAAGAAGAACAATTTGATTAACAACCAACTTACACCCTCACATGTTGCATGTTATTATAAAAACTAGCTCTCTTCCCCTGGTCTAGCATGTGGGAAAAATAGCAACAAAGCATAAAGAACACCTCAATTAACTGTCCGTTGACTCCCACCAAAGAGACAATGATTTTATTATTGCTTATCTGATCAATTTTTGCGTGAATTGTGCCTATTGGCCTCAAAGAAGCAATAAACAAGTAGGCATACAAAAAATATAGACCAATGAGCTAACAAAACTCACTGCAAAAATATATAGACATGCTAAATCGATGAGCTACCATATAAGTTGTTGAAGCAAATAGACTAAAACCATGAGTTCAGAGCCACACTGCTTAAGAACACCCAATGGAACTATGAGCTTGTGTATAAGATGGCAACGGTGCAATAATAGAATTGAGTGGTAATCTATGTCGATAAAGAGATAAAATCATATGCATCACAATAAAAAGAAAATATGTATAGATAAATGTAATACATAGTTAAAAACTCAAATCTGATTGTGGAAGTATCTATATATATACTATATAAGTAACCATGTAGATGATTTTTTCTACACTTTATCTTTATTTTTAATTTTTTTTTACAAATAATACTATATTATGATCTTTAGGATGAGTATAGGAGTCATTGTCTGCAAATTTATTATATAAAACATATGTCCAAGAACAAAGAAGGGTTGGATGTAAATTTTCATTTAGTTTTCCAATTCACATATTGGTTCATGTATATTCTAGTAAGCTTTATAAAAAGTATAGGAAAAATTGGTTGTAACTTTTATCTTATTTTTTCAGATTAAAAGTAGGTTATCATCTTGCTATATATGTAAGAACATGGGAAGGATTGTATGGCTATAGTTTTCAAATTACTAATTTGGATGTGTATATTTTAATGAAGTTGTGTGTACCATTACAATGAGTACAAATTCCTACTAATCTATGTTCTCACATAATGTTTTGATTTATAAGGTTAAGATTGAGCATAATCAAGGCCAGAGGAGGACTAAACATTGTCGCTTTATCGTGACTACAAAAGATTCATACGATGGTGTTGCCCACATCAGAAAAATTTATTACTTTTGTTACTGGCTTCTCTTTTAGTGATCTTCTTTTTTAATATTGTGCAAAGTATAAAAATTAAGGAAATAAGTGCTAGAAGTCTTTTTCTTTCTGCCTAACTTCTCATATATTATTACCTATTAAATTTTTTATTAATTTTTTTTGTTAGCTAAATTAATTAATGAAACACTATATTTGCAATTCAAAGTAATCCAATATTCTTAAACTATGCAGTGTAAAGAATATTCATAATAAACAAAAATAGGAAAGTTGGACTTGATAAGACTAGATAGAAACTCGTACGATGCACGACCATGAGAATATTAGATAATATTGAATAATCTAAGGGACATTAGGTCTTCATCTTTGGAAGTGTCAAATATCATATTCAAATTGTAGGTTGAACTACTAAATAATAGATTGATACTGCAATTAACTGGTTTTTACTAGGTTGTCCCAATGTGTCCCTGCCAATCTCTGTCATGCACACACCTTATTAACTTTTATAAGGGTGGATTTTTGCGTAAATGAATGACAATGATTTCTTGAGACATAGCCGAAACGACAAGCTCAATACATGAGTTTTGAAGGCATTTTTACTATAATATTTGTGAATTATTTAAGAGCATACCATGTATGGGTTATTGCAAATTGACATGTTACACATGTTGTCAAAAAAATTGGTGGCTTGTTGTTCTACATTACTGTTCGAACACCAATCCTAAAATCAAATACCATTTATGAGTAAAATCAGTTGACTCTAAAAGACAAGAGTCCACCTACCCATAAATGTTGGGTAACTACACTCTTAATCTCAACAACTTCAATGTGACACACTATTCTTTTGTTCTTTTTCCAATTTATTTTGTCTCTATTACTTGTATGTGCAATGCAAAGTACAAATACATGTACAATAGTAACACATGCTTTATCGATATCCCCTTTCCTATATTGCATTTAAGAGCTGAATAAAAAAATAAACTTAGATAGGATACAAATCAATGTCATTCTTATATTAACTCATAGCAACCAGATATTATTAACACAGACCCAATGAAAGTCTCCAATTACATTTATCATGTCCATACTTCACATTGTGGTTTTAGAGACCTAAATTAAATTCATAAGCCAAATTTTCCCTTTGTTCTGCAAAAAAATGGCATATTTATGTTCTGTTAATTTGTTGTTTTTCTCACTACTTCATTTTATACAACAGTGGACTGCATATTGAATAAAATTAACCGCCCTCCACATTTTCACAACCAACATAGAAGATACAATAGAAAAATGTATCAGTCTAGTCCAGAAAAACATCTTGCAAAAGAGAGTTTTGTTTGTTTTCACAATATCCTAAAAGTAAAGAATTTCAAAAATCTTTCCTTACAATAAAAAGAAAGGGCTAGTCAATCAGTTTTACAAAAGTAACCTTTATGTTCTCACTTATATAAGGTTCCCGACTTCATCAATGCATTCTTGGAAAATCCATTGATGTTTATCTCGTTCTTATTTAGATGCTAAGTATCATTTCCAATGGCCATATCTAGTGACTTTGACATAGTTCACAAGATACAAATACACAAGCTTCTTTAATTCTATATTCTTAGTTTGCATACATTTACAATTTACAAGTGTAAACACTGGTGAACCATCCTTCTTGTAAGTCATAGCAACAACTACTATCTTAACATCCTTTCTCTAATCCTGTGAATTTTTTAGTAATCCAAAATTTATGATTATATATTCATATAGTAGAATTGAAATAATGAATTTCTTGTAATATGATAATGTTTCAATGTTGAATCCTAAAGACATGTACATATGAAGAGAGACCCGAACTTAGTAAGTATGAACACTTAACAACAACATGCACCAGTTTCCAAGTGAAATAAAAAAGTAAAAGTTACTTTAACTTATTCCAAATGAGTTGTGTGGTAGGTATTAGGGAATAGTAGTGTCATAGTATACTACATACTTGGGATGAATTATGCTCTACATTTCCACTGTGTATAGTAACCAGAAACTCGAAATGTAATATGTATATATAAGAATACTGTCAATGATATTATTCCAGAATATATCTATTTTTGCATTAATTATTACAATATTGTAGAAATAAGAGGTCAAAAGATAAAGGTCAGTTTCCATGATGCCAATCCGTTATTGTTTAACATTTGAAGACGTAATTCACCTTTTCAATGAAGTTTACTAATTATGTTGAACTAATGTTCATTAGATTTGTAGTTTTTATAACAACTTCAAATGTTCACTTGAGGGATACATTTTTTTCTTAATCTGCAAAACCAATGAGATATTGATGTGCACAAATCATATCATCTTTTGGATCATGTTTGGTTACATATCCATGTTGTTTTGACTCAATTATCACTCTCATTCATGCTAGATTCTATATTTTTAGCTATTCTTACTTGTCTCATGGTTTGGATTGTAGGTACTATATTTTGCAATGAAATGATGAGGAATATATCATATTATCTCTTGTTGGATCACTCCTCAAGTATCTACATGTTTTGGGGTTCGAAATTACACAAATACCACTTTTTACGGCATGTAAATCAGACCTACACGCTGAAAGTTATGAGCAGAATACACAACAGCCCAGAACAGCCAAGTGCACGACGTGCACCCAAAATGCACGTCGTGCATCAAAAGTGCACGCCGTGCACCTGGGAGAGTTGAGTAGATTTAAAGTTTTAGAAAGTTACACGGCGTGCACACAATTGCACGACGTGCACCTAGGAGCTAAAAGTTTCTGGAAAGTTGCACGACGTGCATTTCTTCAGCACACGTCGTGCACAATGCATTCTGGAGCAAATTGAAAGTTTTTGGAAAGTTACACGGCGTGCACTTTTGGTGCACGGCGAGCACCTGGCAGTTTCAACATTTTGAAAAATACGAGTTTTTGTTTAAAACGAAGTGGGAACTTAATGGGCGGTTATGCCCGGTCATTTGCGGAAGTTCTCTCGTCCTAGAGCAAGCCTAGAGCATAGGAGGGTGATTTTGAGGGGAAAGGAGGTGGTTTTTTGCCAAAGAAACCCCATTCTTCCTCTCTTCTTCTCCAAGCTTCTTCTCCAAGGTGCAGCAAATCTTCTTCACTCCACAAAGCTTCTCGGGAGGGAAGTTTGTCCGGTTTGGAGCAGCTGTAGAAGTGGGATTTCGTCCTCAAGTCGGAATTCTACCTTCCTTTGGTTACACCTTGTGATTGCTTAGCTTTTCCTTCTCTAAACCATGTTTAACTCTGAAATTTCTACACATTTTCTGCTGTACATCATTATGGACGAGTAGACTCTTTTTCTTGGGCATGGGAGAGTAACTCCCATGTCATAGCTTGTATGAACATATGAATTTCGTACTAAATGTTAGTTTCTTGCATATTCCAAGAGTTGTTTCAGATCTGAAATGCTTGTTTGTGTGATTGGCCATCATACTTGCATGTTTTATACTTTCTTTCATAATCTGAGAAGATGTGTTTGAGAGTATGGAGTTACTCTCTTGGCAACTTGTCCTTGACCGCGAGAGTGGCTAGGATTATGTTGAGGAGCAAGGTTTGTGATTTGAAATGAAATACATACACGAGAGTGATGTATGGAGTTAAAATCATCATCACTTCACTGGGAGGTGAGTGATGACTACAAACCTCCTTTGCAAGTTAATTAACATGTTTAAATTCTTATTTTAATATAAGCTATGATGTGATAGTGAAATCCCAAGTCTAATATCCTTCCAAATCTGAATCTTAACCTTTCTTAAGTGATAATTTACTGTTTTGTTTTAAATCTATAATTTAGTTGTTCTAATCCAATCATCTTGTGTACAACGATCTAGATTATTGAAAATCATAACTCTTATGCCTAACTAACCAACGCTCCTTTGTGTTCGACCTCGACTACAACTACTCTCGTATACTTGCGGGATAAAGCTAGTTGAATAAAAGATCATTCTTAATGATTGAAACTCGTTAGTGTAAACAACCAACAGATATACTTAGCCGTCATCTTGATTATGTTTCCATATGTTTATTATATTTGAATAGCCATATCATACTGAAGACAAGTTGTATGATCAAGCAATCATAGGGAGGTTAACTATGATATTTTTGGTTTTAAATAAAACACAATAGACTATGTCACTGAACAATCGAAGCTGTATAATTATCTTACATATCTGGTAGCAATTTTAAGAGTTCATTAAATACTTGTTGTAAGTCATCACTTTATAAACATGCTTACAATGTAAAAGAAAATAGAGAAAAAGAACCCGGTCAGTGTGGCTCAGGTGGTTCGGTCTGGCTTGTCCTCCCTGGGGGACCCGGGTTTGAATCCCCCTGAGTGCACTATAATTATCAACTCCTTGGGTCATCCGGGCTCTGGCACATGTTTGAGGAGGAGGGGGAGCGGGGTCTCCCTAAGACTAAAAAAAAGAAAATAGAGAAAAAAAAAGATAACCTCATTTCCCCCAAGATACTAAGATTTACCCATAAAAAGTGTGTGTTCTATAAAACCAATGCAATATATATAAGCTTTACATATTGATAAGAAAGTAGAGGAAAGCAAGGTTCTACAGTGGTATTGCTCGATAAACTAATAAAACAATTGTTTAGTGTAGGACAATCATCAACTAATCATCTTTTTCTTTCATTACAACTACTTAATAAGCTTACAATACACATACTAAAACACAATTTGTTGGAGTATATAATTATCTGATATTCAAAATATAAAACACAAATGTAAATTTGAATTTTTTACTCAATCTCACTAAAATGTTTAACAAAAAATTTACCGCATGCAAAATTTGCAACACTGCTCATTTTTTACTGAATTTAATTAAATTAGGAGAAAAGAACTAAAAAAAGGTGAGGGTGTTGTAAGATTAATTTTGGTTATAGGTATTGGAGGTGCCACAACTTGTGGAGCTGCGATGGTTGAGGGAAAATGATTAATGAAATAAGTCCACAAAGAAAAAGAAAAGGAGGGGGATAAAGAATAGTAAGTTAGTATTGGGAGATACATCCTTATGACCATGTTGTGGCCTATATAGGTAATATATAAACCATGTCCAAGGGTTACCAATGTGGGGTCCTAGTTATACAATGCGTCGGTTGGGGCTGGCATATGCATCACATACAACATCTCATCAGGGAGAAATAGCAGCTAGAAGAAAGGATGATAAATATTGTGGGGACAGTGATGAGGGAACCAGAGGTGTTGTGTGTCAGAATCTAAACTAGGGTAGCTCTGCGATTAGAGAGGCATCGGCTAGTAAGGAAGACTGTAAAGTCCAGAAGGGTTCCCATCAATCATAGCAAGAGCTGGAGATAAGTTGTGTAACTAGAGTCTGGATCGTCAGCCTCTGAGTAGTTATTCCTCCTGCAAAACCCTATCAAGAAGTGCTTATAGAAAGGGGGGGTATGAAGATGTGAGTGTTTACCTACTAGTCGACCCCTCTTACAACCGAGGAGTGGAAAAATTACAGAGATTCCCATGAATGGTCTTTTATATACACAACTAATAGTGATTTTGTGATTTGAATAAATGATGATAAAAATTGCATCATTGCCCGATTGGACCCTCGACCTCTAGATTATTTGGCATGTGAAATCCTAGAAAGAAACACATAGAAGAGGGGCCACATGAAGATGCAACAACAACTTACCAAAAAATTGTAGAGTCCCCCAAATTGTCCTTTCTATATGGACGAGCTTTCTTAGATACTATTTGAATACTCGTCTTTACTATACGCAATTCTCTTCATTATTTTTAAAATTACATACTAGTTACTGTGTTACTTTGTCTTTATTTTTTAAAATTATACATTATATTTGAAGACTCGTATATAATATATAAGAAACCCCGCAGAGGAGGTTGGATGCAATTTTCTCCATTATTTTTTGAAACTACATACCGGTCCCTGTGTGTACACCACATTTTTGTTTAAAATTTTAAATTATATATTATATTTGGAGAGCATCTAACTATATAAGAAAGTCCGTGGAAGGGGTTGAATGCAATTTTCTTCATTATTTTTTTAAAATTATATATCGGTCCTTGTTTTGTCTTTAATTTTTAAATAATATATTATATTTGGAGACTCATTTATACTATATAAGAAAGCATGTAGAGGGGGTTGGTTGTAATTTTCTCCATTGTTTTTTGAAATTACATGTTGGTCTCTGTGTACATCACACTTTTGTCTTTAATTTATTAAATTATATATTATATTTAGAGACTCGTCTATACTATATAACAAAGTCTGCGGTGGATGTAATTTTTTCTATTATATTTTGAAATTATGTATTAGTCCATTTGTGTGTACACCACATTTTTATCTTTAATTTTTAAATTATATATTATATCTAGAGACACATCTTTACTATATAAGAAAGTCCACAGAGGGAATGGATGCAATTTTTTCCATCATTTTTTGAAATTACATACTGATGCATGTGTGTACACCACACTTTTGTCTTTAATTTTTAAATCATATATTATATTTGGAGACTCACCTATATTATATAAGAAAACACGCGGAGGGGGTCAGATGTAATTTCATGTATTATTTTTTGAAATTACATATTGGTCCATGTGTGTACACTACACTTTTGTCTTTATTTTTTTAATTATGTATTATATTTAGAGACTCATCTATATTATATAAGAAAGTCCACATAGGGGGTTGGATGTAATTTTTATTTTATTTTTTGAAATAACATACTAGTCTCTGTGTGTATGAAAAAATATATTAATATATGTATTGTAAATATGAATTGCATCTTCTTTTCTTGAAGTTCAACCTATCAATACTTGTGCAGTTTACTAAGGCACCTGTGCATAGCACGGGTTTAAGTATAGTATATAAAACAGGCCCTTTTGGACTAGTAGTGTATTTTTTCCAACATTTTTTTATATTATAAGTGTGTCCTTAGTATCTAAGAAAGCGCATTCATATAGAAAGAGAATATTCTGGGGACTCTTTGCGGTTTTTCGGGTAAGTAGTTTTTGCATCTTCACACATCACCTCTTCTTTCTATACTATATAAAACATGTTGTTTTGGATTAATGGTGCCATTTTTCCAATATTTTTATATTACAAACGTGTTCTTAGTATCTAAGAAAGCTCGTCCATATAAAAAGGACAATTCTGGGGACTCTTTGCGGGCTTTTGTATCTTCACGCGGCCCCTCTTCTATGTGTTGCTTGCTAGGATTCTACATGCTGAATAATCTAAAGGTCGACGGTCCAATTGGGCAACGATGCAATTTTAACCACCATTTTTTTGAATCACAAAGTCAGATTAGTTGTGTATAGAAAAGATCATATATATGCCGTTTTGGATTAGTAGTGCATTTTTTCCAACATTTTTTATATTTCAAATGTGTCCTATAATATATAATTGTAGTAAATAATTTTTACCAACTAAAGATGTGCCGTTTCTTTCTACTCAAAAATTAACTAGCCAATCAGGAGCCAGCAATTCAAATTTCGTGCAACTAGAGTGTTTCTCTCTCTTCTCAGGATTTTTCACGGGTTTTCTTCAATTTTTAAGCGATAAAAATTGTTGCAACGAGAGTACGTACACACACCACAATTGCTGCAGATCGTGCCCAGTTTGCGAAACGTGCCACTTCTACGCTTCCACATTCGCCACTCATCACAAATAACACCCCACGGCCCACGTCCTGCACCCACATTCTCTATTCTCTAACTGCAGTTGGAAAACTTTGCAACCCAACAGTTATTACTGTGATGAAGATTACTCGTGTTCCCAATGACTACTCATCAGGTTACGCTTCTCCTACAAAAGTTTCGTGTTCGCTCCATGTGGAGGGGCAATTAGAGTTCCCTCAGACCATAGTTGCTTCTCTGATTAATAGCTTCTCAGTTGGTCATCTCTCCATCGTCAACTAGCATGGCGAAAATGTGAATAGCAAGAAAGCCAACGTGCACCGAATGCATAATATGTTGACATTGAATAGGGACATTTGACAGTAGAAGTGATTCTTCCTGATGGCTTGCTTGATGGTGAGCGCCAATGACATATCATGGCGACAAATTCCCAACCACGGCATCTAACTGAAGACATTAGATCACTGGTCTCTCAGGTTTGCCATCAGGCTCGTATCTTTTCTTTTTTTGTATTTTCGTCCTCCTTTCTGTAGTCTACACGCTACCGCTTTGGATGTACATCATAAGATTAAACATGTATGATATGCTTTTCAGGCTGCTACAAAACACCACATTATCATCGACAGTAAGATGTTGGACGAATTAAAGATCTTTCTATAATATGAACCTCTCCCACCTGGCCCCATCATTCCTTGCGCAATTCTTTATCAGCTTAACGCGTTGTGCTACATAGACTACATATTTTCTCCAACGGTTATACCATTTAGAATATCCCGTATCAATGATCTTGTCTTCCTCCTACACTCCATGATGTTTCAACATCCTCTGCAACACGAAATGTTTATTAGGCATATTGCTTATATATCTACGACAACGCCGTTGTTGCCTTCCGGCGTGGTCAACAAGATCAGTTTCGAAGTGCCATCTCTCTTCTCTGAGCTTTTTCTCGCAGTGACGGGATTGCATGCGGTATTGTCAGACTTTGGTCCCCTGAAGAGGCTTTGTGGACGTGGAACTTTCAAGAACCGTGCATATGTAGTGGTTTGGAAATAATCTACCATGATGCCAAGGCTCGCTCAAGCTTCTTCCAATAAAATCCTAACCGGCAGCTATGGATGGCAAGTAGCAGAACTAGCAGTGGTCATTTCCTCTTACTTTTTGCATTGACATTTTTCTATATTGAGAACGCCTTTACTATGTTTAATTTGTCTTTGTCCAACGGGTGCAGCTGTTGTATGTTGTATTCACATTTATACATGACACCATATTTTATGTTTGCCAATGTGAGCCACATGATCTTTTGTATGCCCGCAACAACGAAGAATAGGAAGCCTTTCCGAAGCCGGACGTATTGCTTTTTTTTTTAATTATGATACCATGTATACAATGTATATTATATATACATATATATGTTAAATTGCTAAATTAATATAATTTAAATTAACTTATATATAATTAGCTATATATTTAAAATAATATCTGAAGATAATAATATAATAATAGAATATTATATTTATCAAAACATAATATCTATAAATGTAGATAAAAATATTCAAAATTAATAGATATAATACTAAAATTATATAATAAAGTGTAAAATTATAAAAATAAAGAAAATGTATACATGTATTTATTTGTAAACTTAGAAGAAAAAAACTAATATAGCAATAAAATAAGAAAATACTAATATCAAAAATAAGAAAAAAAGAAATTACTAATATAGAAAAATAATATATATATGTACAAATATAATTATGTATATATATGATATTATGTATATATATATGATATTATGTATCATACCTTTAATATAATATATATATATATATATATAATTTTTCTATATTAGTATTTTCTTATTTTTGATATTAGTATTTTCTTATTTTTATTGCTATATTAGTTTTTTCTTCTAAGTTTACAAATAAATACATGTATATATTTTCTTTATTTTTATAATTTTAAACTTTATTTTATAATTTTAGTATATCTATTAATTTTGAATATTTTTATCTACATTTATAAATATTATGTTTTGATAAATATAATATATATATGTATATAATATATATATTATATTTGTTCATATATATATGTATATAATATATATATATATATTATGTATATATATGTATATATATAATGTATATATATGTATATGTACATATATATATATATATATATTACATATGTATATATATTATGTATATATATTATGTATGTATATATATATGATGTATATATATGTATATTTTTGATATTATGTATCATACCTTTAATATATATATATATATATATATATATATATATATATATTATTTCGCTATATTAGTATTTTCTTATTTTCTTATTTTTGATATTAGTATTTTCTTATTTTATTGCTATATTAGTTTTTTTCTTCTAAGTTTACAAATAAATACATGTATATGTTTTCTTTATTTTTATAATTTTACACTTTATTATATAATTTTAGTATTATATCTATTAATTTTGAATATTTGTATCTACATTTATAAATATTATGTTTTGATAAATATAATATTATGTTATTATTTTATTATCTTTAGATATTATTTTAAATATATGGCTAATTGTATATAATTTAATTTAGATTATATTAATTTAGCAATTTAACATATATATGTATATATAATATACATGATATACATGGTATCATAATAATAAAAAATACGTCCGGCTTCGGGACGCATTGCCCTCCTGTCGGGGCAATGCGTCCCAACCGGGGACGCATTGCCTCCCGAGAAAGCAATGTGTCCCAACAGGGGACGCATTGGTATGTAAATGTGTCATTTTGAGCAATAAGTTCAAGAACATGCCATTTAGGGAATAAAAAATGGGAAATGTGTCATTTAGGTTTTTTTGCCTAAATATTATATTTGGAAGTGATAAAATCTATATTACTGACTCCTTGAATTCATTTATCATGTTTTTCGGAACTGAAAAACAGACAGGATATGCTAACGAGGAGTGGCTTCTTTGATAGGAATCGTACATTACAGGTGTACTGTCTTTTGCTTTGCTCTTTGGAGATTATTTGAGCATATCATTCGTGCAGCCGCCGTATGTGTGGATTTTGCAGCTTTTTTGAAATTATGCTACTGGGAGATCCTGATGTACCTTGTTGAGATGGGTCGACCAAGTGACTCTACTTGGGGAAGGGTTTCCAGTTAATTGAAGTATGGGAGAAGCCTGAAATATGAGAAAATTAAGGCGATTTACAAATTGAAATGTACTATCTATGGCGTAACAGTAGTCATAACAGTCATAGACTCCCCATTATTCATTAAAGGCTTAATTTTAACTATACCTCAAGATAAATAAAGTTGTTCATATGTAAAATAAAGATCATTAGTTCTCTTACTTCTTGTCCATGTTCACGTGCACGTGTCTAATTTAATTGACATACTACTGAGCCGTCATAGATGTACTAATGAATATAATATATTTTTTTTGGAATTATTCATCTTCTTAGATTTATATCTTGCATATCTATCGAAAAAGCTATCAGTTTAGTTAACATACTCATATTGTATGTTATATTTTATACATTCAAGTTTATTAAAATAATAGACGGCGAGGTAGTAGTTTAGTGATAAAAGACATCATTTCCAAGAGATTCGGGTCCCAGTTATGCGCTTCAAAAATGGATTATCCTATTATTATGCATGTCGGCCTACCGGGTGAATTAAAATGCCCCCACCCAAGTGTGCACGCAATGAAAGCATTTGTGTGGGGTTCTAGGAAGTGGCCCGCTTAGGAGTGGTTCCCTCGATTGAAAAAGGTAGCTAACAAAATAGTATATGCCTTAGAAATATAACCGAGTTCAATTTTCTTAATTATTTTCTAAATAAGACTCTTATACTATATAAATAGTTCCATCTGGTTATTATTGTAGAATTTTCTCTTTTTCCTTTTCCCATATATTTTCTACATAAGAGTGATCACTTCTCTTTTGGATCTTTACAAACAACCAAATCAATAAGAGAACTAGCTGAGGGGAGCGCAACGATTTCGATAGGCGACTAGGGCTCGGGAGCGCAGCGGCAGCTCGGGGGAGGGGCGTTTGCCGCCGGTGTGCGCTAGCCCGCTCCCCCTGGGCCCTTAATCGCCAGGTGCCAACATGATCTAGCTGGAGTGGTACTTCAACGCTGTTTTCTCTCCTGCCCCTTCTCCATTGAAGGTCTCGTTTCCATATTTCGAGTCGGGACTTGGGGCTTTCGATGGTGGACCGGCGTGGTGACCACGACGAAGGGGTAGGGCTAGTGCCAGCACTATCCTGTGGTTCCGGAGCCCTTCAGACAACAGTGTGGAAACCTCCGTTCTTGATCTCCACGGCATCAGGCTGCTTTCTTCTTCTCTCTTCCCGTCATTACGGTTTCTAGGTTTTCTTCCTTTTAGTTTTTTTTCTTATTTTGCTTTGCGGCAGGCTCTTCTGCCCGTTTCTCACCGCTCGTCGGCGTTGTTGTTCTCTCTGTTTGGGAGCTATGAGTCTCGGCTCTTGCTGGCCTCGATTTCTTTTGTTCGGATTCACTACTGGGTCTATGGCTCTGCATGTGGCAGAAAACACTGGTCTGTATATTTTTCATTTGCAGATTTATCATCTTCGATCTATGCTCAGGTTGAAGGAATCTCTTATAAAAAGTTATTTATGTCAGCCTAATGGAAAAGAGATCAATGCAGAAGCGTTCTATTATCATTCCAATATGAGTTTTGGGGATCAGATATGCCTGCTCTTGGTTGTATGTACTTCCAGAATCACTTTTCCTATGTGTAGATGATGTATGGCTTTTCAGTAATGAAGATGTTCGGATTGCTCCAAAAAAAAATAACCAAATCAATAAAGATTTCAATACATGAAAAGTTATTTTAGGTTTTCATGTTTATGATAAATAAAGTTATAAAAATGGTTAAATATTAAAAAAATGTCATTTCTAAGACAATAGAAATGTCAAAATAATATCCTAAATTAATAAAGATTTTTTTCTTCTTTAAATTTTATTTGCTTACAAATTTAATCTATAATGTATGTTATGCATATGTGAAATGAATTTATATAGTCATTTATGTAAATATATTAGAATGGACGAATGTCAAGATAATGTCGTCATATCTCCATGAAAAGGTTACTTGATAATTGTATACCAATATATTATTTTGGCCTATTTGTCCTTTTCCTGAAAAAATATATTCAAGAAGAATATTACAACTTTTAGATGTCTACTATTGTTCTAGAAAACTTATTCTTACATTTATGTAATACAAGCATATCATTTACGATATGTCATGTGCATGTGCATGTGTGTGTTCATTAGTTTTAAAAAATAAGACAAAAGTGTGGTGTAAACACACATGGACCAAAATGTAATTTTAAAAAATAATGGAGAAATATTACATCCAACGGCCTCTGAGGCTTTCTTATATAGTATAGATGAGTTTCGAAATATATTATATAATTTAAAAAATTAAAGACAAAAGTGTGGTGTACTAGGGACCAGTATGTAATTTCAAAAAATAACGGAGAAAATTGCATCCAAACCCTCAATAGGCTTTTTATATAGTATATACGAGTCTTCAAATATAATATATAATTTAAAAAATTAAAGACAAAAGTGTGATGTACAAACATAGGGACCAATAATGTCAAAAAATAATGGAAAAAATTACATCCAACCCCTCTGTAGGGTTTTTTTATACAATATAGATGACTCCAAATGTAATATATAAAAAGACAAAGATGTGATGTACACAAACAATGACCTGTAAGATTTATATCTATGAATAATCATGATATTTGTTAACCATATCAAACACAACAAGTAGTCATGGTACATATATTTCTCCTTAATGGTATAATTATTATTTTAATATATATATTGTGGTTAAAATCACATTGTAATATTTTTATTCACTTTCTAGGTACAAAGTATTATAATAATATCTATATTTTATTTGTTTGTAAATATAAGTTTTGATTTAACATTAATTAATACACTGTATATTATTATTTTTTAGTATATTCTTCGTACACGGTTATAGTTAAATATCATTTTTGTTTTATAAAAACACTAATAATTGACGATTATAGTGTAAAATATTTTACATGGCGTGATTATATTGTATACTATTTTATCATATTATGTTATGATTTTGGCAATAAATGCTATTAACATTTTTAACATTCCTAGTCATAAATATTTTACATGTATCATTTATGAAAAATGAAGAATATAATTGTAGGAGAAATGTTTTTAGTTGTTTCAGAACACGTTTTCCGCTCTTTTTAAGTAGGGCTGAGCATCGGTCCAAAACCGGACCGGACCGGACCGGACCGCAGACCGAATTTCAATAATATATGGACCGCAGACCGGACCGTTTCAAGGTAGGACCAGACCGGGACCGGACCGTTTTATACTAGGATCGGACCGGACCGTTTGGACCGTAATCAACCTTTTTTACATGTTTTGCAACTTATTTAATTGTACAGAGTTGATAATCCTAGTCATTTCTAACAATTATATAACTTTAGTATCAAACATTTATGCTAGTAGTGCTTATATATGTATTTTATTTGTAGTTATTATAGAATACACCTTCAAATATATATGAATTTTATATAAAAGTCAATCTGCGGTCCGGACCGGACCGGACCAGACCGGACCGAAGACCGAACTTATCAAAATTCCCGGACCGTGGACCGGACCGAACTCAAAATGGACCGGATCGGACCGGACCGAATTGAGCAGTCCGGTCCGACTTTACGATCTGGACCATTATTTGTTCACCCCTATTTTTAAGAGGGAACTCAGAAAATGTATTTTCTATGTAAGTCTGTAACTCATTGGAAGTCTCCAAACTCTACTCCCAATAGTTACTTGAAACCAATCATGAAAATCTTCTCAAGGAACTCCAGTGACCAATGATGAAGCCAGAGATTTGACTCAGTACGGGCACTATGTTAGACGACACTTCAAAAATTATAATTATTTATTGTTATTGTATCACAACAAAATCTAAAATCAATAGAAAGAGACACATGACCATGATCATCTATCGAATAAGATATGATTAAGTGCATCAAGATAAGATAAGAGATATACGATTTGGTGAATTGTTGGTAAGAATAACACTTTTTGAAATTAGAACGTCCCGATTGCAACTATATTTTTAACAATCCGCTAGATACTTATTCAAAATTTGAAATAAATAGACTTCACATTGCTCCAGCTATATTGTGAATATAAATAATGCATCAATATCAAATTACATATCAATGATCTTTTTTCTTGCCCACAATGGGATATCCATTAGTATTTGATTCTAAATTTATCAAAGTATGAAAAGTGATTGATGATATCTTGTGTAGTTTGAGAGGAACTTACGTCACATACCAACTATATACCAATGCTACTTCATTAAGTGCATGATCTACACATCATTATAAGTTGTAAGTCTTTGATCTGAAGGATAAAACTCTGAAATGTTTATGTTGAATTGCAATAGAAAATTTATTGGTCTAGTTACCACTGTTATTCAAGAAGCCGTCTTTATCTAATAGGAAGTGAAGTTGTGTGTACTTTATTAGAAAACGGAAATAGTTTTTAGTTTTTCATAAAATAAGAAAATTTCGGACAGTCATGAATGCTAAAAATACTTGAAAAAGAAACTAGAAAGAGCAATGTACACAAAGTATATTGTGTACGTCTGTTTGATTATATCCATTATAAAAAGGCGTTTAAAAAAATGCACATGTTTAATTTTGTTTGGTCAAAAGCAATGAGGAAAGAAACTCACGCAACATAAAAGTGATCAGCAATAATCGTCGTTTGATTAAAATAATTAGTACATTAAAAATCTGTCACAGGAAAAAAGAATTTATGCGAATCGCATTTGACTAGACAAGTGCAAAACAGAAATCTGTTATAAAAAGCAGGGGTAGATCTAGGGGGACAATTAGGGCTGAAACTCCCCCTTCCAATCAAGATGGATGTATTTACATCTATAGCATATACACGTACTCTTTCTATTGATATAAACACAAGTAAATTGATAGTTGAGTTGGTTCTAATTTGTAGACAATTAATCAAAGTTTGAATCTCACTATCACATATTTTTGTCCAATTTATTTTACTCAGCCCTCTTACCATAGTTAATACTTGGATCTCTAAACCCAGCTCCCTAATATGCACTGAACGGGGACACTAAATTCACGAGGTGGGGCATTGCTTACCGGATTTTCATATTGAGAGTCAACAATATTCAAAGAAGACAGGTTGGGCACTCCGGCACTTGCCCTACAATGCCCGAAGGTGGCTCCGCCACTGCCAGTGACCAGTTATGAGATCTATGACAAACCGCCTAAAAAAATTCTTTCCCTTCCTCCTCCCTTCTATTTCCCTTCCTATATTCAGTTTCCCGTGTACCAGAATTGAAACACGCTCAGGCTGATCTCTTCCCCGCCGTGGCGGTGCACCGGCCGGCGTGACATACCTCTTGATTACTATGCGTCTACTATGGCAGGCTGGACGTTACCGCCGCATATGCTCCTCTACCGCAACAGCGACTGCAGAGGAACATCCCACCAATTTCACCGCTGTCGTTTCCACCTTCACTCAGGCGCTTGCTGCAGGTTTAGTTGATGAACAGCAGGAAAGGGAGCTTCAATCAGCCATTGATCGTTCTGTCTCCTCCCCCTCTGACATAGCCCGTATCATCCGCTCTTTCCCTGACTACGGCACCGCCTTCGGTTTCTATAAATGGCTAGAAACTTCCAAACCCTCCGCCGGCGATCGCGTTTCCGTATTTGGAGCCCTCTTTGAGCTCGCCGATAAGGAAACCTCCGCCAAACTCCAGTTTAAAACCCTCCTTGACGAGTTCATGAAGCATGGAGGGGACGCCCTATCCCTGGATTCGGCAGCCCTCCTTGTCCGCCGGTTCAGCCATGCGGGGATGATAGTAGACGCTCTTCGTGCCTTTTCCTTGCTTCCTGTTTCTCACCGCAACACTCCCATTTGCAACATCCTTCTCCGCCACCTGCTCCGCTCTTCTGACCCCCGGCACCACCAGGAAGCCTTGGCTGTTGTCCGCAACATGGTACGTGATGCCGCGGATCTGCGTTGCCCACCCGACAAGGAAACTGGGTCTGTTGTGTTCTCCGCGATTTGGGACAAGTTATCGGTGGTGGACAACGACACAGCTGATCTTGCAGTTCAGCTGGCGGAGAGCGGGGTGGCTCCATCCAATGCTATCCAATTTGCGCAGGTAGTTACTAGGTTTTGTCGCTGCGGACTCACAGGGAAAGCTTGGGACTTGCTCCATGCTGTGAGGAGGGCAGGGGGTCCAGTGGAGACTGATCCGTGCAACGCCCTCCTTACAGGCCTGGGTATTGTTGGAGATTTCAGTAGTATGGAATTGCTTTTCGGCAAGATGAAGGAATGGGGCGTTGAACTTAATATTGTTACTTACGAGATCCTCGTCAATTACCTCTGTAAGCGTGGTCGAGTTGCTGATGGGTTGAAAGTGTTTGAGATAATGTCAGCACGGGCGGCAGATGCACCAGAATCCGCCGTTGTTCCGGATGTTAAGTTGTACAATACTATTATTAGCGGTCTGTGCAAGCAAGGACGAATGGAAGAAGGTATTGAATGTATGCATAAAATGAAGGCCAGGCATGGTCACTCTCCAAACACTGTGACATATAATACCCTCATTGATGGGTTTTGCAAGGTTGGCGAGATTAGTAAGGCAAAACAACTGTTGGAGCAGATGAACCAAGAGCAGGTGCCCAGTAATGTGGTTACCATGAATACAATTATTGATGGGATGTGCAGGCAAGGAATGCTTGGCACTGCACTTGAGTTCTTCCATGAATTCTCACTCTCTGACAATGGAGTTAAAGGTAATGCTGTTACTTACAGTACCTTGATTGGAGTATTCCTTCACGCTAACAATGTTGACAAAGCCATGGAATTGTTTGACGAGATGGTGGCTGATGGGCAGAAGCCTGATAGCATAGTGTACTATACTCTGATATCTGGTTTGAGCCAAGCTGGGAAAATACAGCAGGCTTTTTCTGTTTCTTCACAAATGGAGAGAGATGGCTTTTCCCTGGATATCAGGTGCTATAACATTCTAATTAACGGGTTTTGCAAGAAGAAACAACTGCATAAAGCATTGACTCTGTTAGATGAAGCAATAAAGAAGGCTGTTCTGCCCGACAGAGTTACATTCAACACACTGATTGGTGCTGCATGCAACGCTGGGGACTTCTTCTGTGCCCGGCTGTTGCTAAACAAGATGATCACTAGCAATCACACACCTTGTGTGATCACATTTGGAGCATTTATTCATGGTTATTGCAAAGTAGGAGATCTTGACAATGCCATGGAATTCTTCAGAACAATGAACAAAGTTAGAATTCGACCCAATACTGTGATACTAAATATGTTCATTGAATTCTTTGGTAAATCGGGGCAAGTCAGCGCAGTTCTCTCTCTTATGGATTCCATGCAATCACAAGGGGTGCCGATTAGCACCGTCACTTGCAACTCAGTGTTCCGTAGCCTCCGGGACAATAATATGACAGAAGAAGCTTGTAAGCTAATGGAAAAGATGAAAGAACAAGGTTGTAAACCTAACTGTATCACATTGGAGATACTAACAGAGTGGTTTTCTACTGTAGGTGAATTTGCGAAGCTGAAAAGCTTTCTCCAGGAAACTGTTGCCGTCGAATCAACATCTTAGCTGTAATCTGGATTCTCACTCAGAAATATTCTTACCATTTTCCTCTCAGAGCTGCTAATTGCTAAACCTGCTACTACAAAGGAATACCCAACCTTGCAACCATAATACAGTTTGCTAATAAGAGTTATAGGTAACATCTCATAGTAGTTATTTCTTTCATTATTTATATAATCTTCTATGCATACAGAGATTACTTCGCCTTCGTTACTGATAATCACAGCATACCAAGAATCACTGTCCATAAACATAATCAATTGATTTGATAGGTGGAACATTACCTATTTTGTTTTCACAAACGGGCTCTATGATATTCTTGTTCATATATGTTAGTTTACCGGACTATAGTGTAAATGTAGGAACCTATTTGTATATGTCAGCGACCTACTTGTAATTTGCTCGTATATAGTTTTCGACAAAAATATAAAACACCTAAGGACATGATAAGGTACACCCAATTCTTTCCCGATCTGAACATTGTGTGTAACATGGCATCAGAGCAAAGGGAATCCCTAGGGGAGTCATCAATCACTCCGACGAAGTCTTAGTTAGCCTTCATCAGCATCTTGAGGTTTGCATCCATCTGAAATAGCAACAACCAAGTTTTTCCATCCGTTGCTACAGTATCATATAAGAGCTCGCCTGCTATTGATGCGACTATGGGGCCAACTGTTCCGCTTCATCCTTCCTCTTCTAGCTGCCACACGGACACGATGCTAGTGGCTAGCTGGGGCACAAGGAAGACCCGGGGGGGGGGGGGACTTGTCTTCCTATCCCTATTTGTTCCCGACACAGTACTGTAGCACCATCGTATTGCTTCGGTGCTGTTATCTAAAGTCAAGATTTTGATCCGTTATAGATCATCACCATTGTCCAGAGTCAAATCTGGTCATGTTCCAGTTTATTGCTACTTCTCAAAGTTAGTATATGCCCTTTTTTAGGCTGCTGATGCTGTCCTGAACTTACGTATTGTTGCGATGCCACAAAAGAAAGAGGTTGTTGCTACTGGTCAGGCCACCGTTACGGTTTAAAACTATGCCATCACCAAAAAGAAACCGAATGAAAAAACTTTGCTCAATGGGGAAGATATTGATAAGGGTCAAGGAAAGCGTAACCAATGATTTAACCACAAATCCCGTTGTTTTGGAACAGTGGAAAGATACGACACTAACTTGCTGAATATAATGTAAAAGTCTCTATTTACTTAAGTTATTGCTATTTTACTTAAGTCGTTTTGTAATATGGGCCCAATTGTGTATTGGCCCATTAGGATTTGTCCTATGTCTGTATGCTTCACCTTATCCTGTTTATAGGAAAGGGTGTCTGCCTCCTATCAATAAAAAAAACCTATACGAGGGAATTTCCCCACTCATATCGTTTTTCACATGGTATCATAGCAGTCGGTCTTGCACTGCCCCTAACCCTGAGAGAGAGAGAGAGAGAGAGAGAGAGAGTGCAAAGGAGAGAAACCTCCCCTTGCGGGCGGCTGTCGTCGCTAGGTGCTGCGTTGCTGCCTGTAGGGATGCTCTACCTCTACACCTTTTAGGAGTGTCTCCATGGAGCCGTCTCCATCTTTAACAACAACAAAAATATCTTGAAGTTGTTGCTTGCTATGGTGTCGCCGCCAAGACCTTTCTTGCCTCCGTCATTGATGTTGTAGTAGTCGCCTTCTGCCTTCTGCCTTCCATGTTGCCGCCGCCATTATTGCTTGTTTGGAGGAGCCGTCATTGCCTCCCTATATGTTGCCGCCGCCACCCTAATAGGCACTGTCATCTACACTGCTACCCACCTGTTCTGTATTCATCATCCATGCATCTACCCCTGTTGAGATCTAATCCCAAATCAGGGAAAAGATCTCCGATTTCTACTATATAGGGGATGCATCATCCTCTATATTGCTTTGGTGGAGCTTCAAACGAATTTCTCAATCGTTTTAACTGCTGCTAGGATTAGCTATTGACAATTCACCGCTACAACACGACGTGTTGCCGTGAAACACGGCATGTTGGTGTACATTTGTTTCAACAAATCTACTGTCGCAATACGAGACACGACGTGTCACAATTTTGACACGACATGTTACTGCTTCACTAACATTTTCTGCCGCGCAACCTACATGGCGTGTCAGTATACGACACGACGTGTTGCTTCCTTATTGCCCCGAGCTACTGACACGATGTACCACTCAACGACACGACGTGTTGTCTGCTTCTTGCCTACGCTGTCATGTCGCCTGTTGTGTCAATTGACACAACGTGTCGCCTGCTTCTTGTCGGCGCTAACTGCTGCTAATGCATCTACAGACATGCAACACGACGTGTCCCTTCAACGACATGGATTGTCTGCTGTTTCCTGTTGCTACATCTTGGCTGCTACATCATCTACTCATGACGGAAGGTTTTATATATAGCGTGCTTCTATCCTTTTCTAACCAACAACAATTATCTTCCCTTTTCAGCAATTTTTTCAATTTTTTTGACCCCCCGATCTTTCAGCCTTACATACATATTGCCTTCCTCTTCAATGCGTGTTTACCCCCCATATATATCTTGTGCCTATTGCTATTCAGATTTGAATTTTGATATGTTCCATACCAGGGGCTTCGCGCCCCGCACCCCCTACTTTTGTCGTCCTAAGGGCCGAACAAAAGTGCCTTTTCGGATCACACTTAGATCGATTTATTTTTCTACTCAGATCTATGTAATCGGGTCATGTTGCATATTGATTCACATCATACTTGTCAAGTCGGCCAGTCGGTTGGCCGGTTGGCTTGGGCGCCCAGGCCGACTAGTCCCATGTTTTTTCTGGTTAATAATATATATATGTATATAATATATAATTATATATATAAATATATATTATGGTTTTAAATTGATATATGACACTATAAATAACAGAAATGAATGATTAAACAAATATAACATGCATAATAAGAGTGTAGAGTGACATACCATGTGTTGATTCAGACTTGTATAAATTTTGAATTGTTGCAAGATGCATTCAAATGTGATATCATGCTAAATAATTAACACAAGGATGCCCTGGAACTTAATAATAATATATCGTCTTAACACAAATATCCAAAAGACATAAAAACATGTCTAATTTAAGTTTCATTCAAACATAAATGCATAATGTTTAAATTCAGAATTCAAATAAACTTCAAAATGCTAAATTGCTAATGAAAATAAACGACAAAACAAGGATCTTTTGATATTTATAAGGCCATAAAAGGCACATTCCAAAAGGCTAACACACTTTACTCGTAAGCGCATGGGATCATATTATAGTATAGGCAAGCAGTAAGATAGGGGTCATTCCATAGGGAGAGGGGGGGAACTAGAGGTTAGTTAGATTAGCTTGGTTCCTAAAGAAGAGTCCAGGGTTCAAGGTTTTAGTTGAGGTTTGTTTGATTACACTTAAAGTTGGATAAGCAAGCAATTAAAGGGAACAAGCAATCAAAACCTAAGTTAATCTAGACAAGTTAATTGTAAGTGACAAGAGAAAACAAGACTAGGCAAGAGAAAAACAATTAGACTAAAGCAAACAAAGAAAGAGCTAATACTAAGACTAAACTAGAAATTTAGGCAACTAGAGAGATTGAATACATATACTAGAACTAACTAACTAACTATGATTGGCATAAGAAATCACAAAGGTTCACCGACTACTCTAGTAAGGCCTAATTATCAATAACAAGGCAATTAAATAGCAAGATATTAAAGCAACTATCTAACCAAACATCAACTGGCAAGGAAGACATTTAGGGTTGTAGCAAGTTAATGAGGTATGGGCCATTTGGGGGAGTGTAAATATAATCCAAGTTAGGGTGTCATAACATGAAATTTATACCCATTCCTTCTAGATTGTTAAATCAAACAACAACATAAATCCTATAGAATTAACCTAAGATACAACTCATCCATGTGTGGTATGAGGTGTGTGAAGGGGTAGTTGGTATTCTTAGGTCGATTGGGAGCCAACGATCCAAATGATGAGTGGAGGTGAGGGTTTTTCACCTTACATTACCCACCATCTAGATTTTAGGAAACTCCTAGTCAATTGCACTAGGTACTTCTACACTAGCAACCTACATCTTCCACATAGGAGTAAGAGAGGGGATATGTATTTAAGAAGATAGAGTGCTAGCTAGGGATCCACTAATTGGAACTAGGAGCAATCCCTGAGACAACCTCATACAAGCCATTCTCTCCTGCAATCTAATAAGTGGTTTCAAGAAAAAAATCAACAAATAATCCATGTTTTTAAGCAAAAACCAGAAGAAATATGGGAAATAAGATTAATGTAGAAGACAGTCATCATAGAATGAAATTATAGTGTTTATAAGTTATTTTCACCCAACTTGGTATCAAAGTCACATTTTAGCCCCAAACAGGCCACCTAAGGGGCTTAGCTACTGATAACAAAACAAAAAAGAAGGAAGGAGTAGAGGAGTGAATAGTCATAGAATATTTGTGAAGACTCCTCCTTCACCTCCTAGCAATTGGAGCACGTCCTCCTTCCTCCAAGGTGGATGGATAGCATGCAACGGGGATGGAAGGTGGTCAAAACCCTAGAAACCTAGGTCTTTTTATGTGAGGGAAGGTGGAAATGAGGTGGAGGTAGGTGGGAGTAGATAGGAGCTCCTTGAATGCACTAGGTAGGTAGAAATGAATGCTAAAGGTGGCTAATCTTGTTCTACAACTGCCACCCATATATATAGGTGGTGGGAAGCACTAGGTTAAGTGAGGGAAATATGGGAAAAGTAGTAGAGAAAAAGGTAGGGTTTTGGTGGCAGGCGATGTAACCTATTTTAGGGCTTCATTTCATGTGTTTTTTGCATTAAAATCACATCCAAACATGGTAGATTGCAAATAATTCCCCCAATATGAACTATCATATCAACACACTTCTGGATACTTTTTACATGTTTTTTAGGTTTTGTACATGCATTGGATGCAAAGGAGAGAGAAGGATGGGGTCCTTGGGTTTCTACGCCCCGGGACTCAGCCTAGATCTTCTTCAAGCAACCTTTGAATGGACAAAAATTGCTCCAAAGTAATTAGCAACCATTTTAAGGAGTCTAGAGCAAAGTTGAGAAGTTGGACCCTCACCACGGGTCATGGTATTCTTCCACAGTCGTGGCCATGTCGCCAACTATCACAAAGATAACATCAAGAAAATCAAAGATCCACCACGGCCGTGGAATCACAAAGGTCATGGCACCTCATGTCCCCCACGGCTGTGGAAGTCACAAAGGTCGTGGCACTTCATGTCCCCCATGGTCGTGGCTAGACCTGTCAAACTGGGTCAAAATCCGCGGGTGCCCATGGGTCGACCCGTTTAAGTTGGGTTTGGGTCCTAAAATTTACCACCCGCTGGAAAACAACCAGACCCATACCCACCCGTTTAACTAGCGGGTTTCATGGGCAATCCGCGGGCACCCACGGGTGACCCGCTTTATTACACTGATTTTATTAATAAAAATAATTATATAAGATTTAGTTATCAGTAAAAAAAAATATACACATGTTGCATATATGAAACTTGCCGCTTGCGTGCGTTTGCGTCCAAGCCACTACCACTTGGTAGTAATAGGTAATATTTTTTTTTTTGAAGTCTAGTAATAGGTAATATTAAATATGTCTTGTACTCTTATCTCAAATTTTAAACCACAACCAAGTTAACAAAACACATAGATTGGTTTATAATATTTTTTACTCATTAAATAGTTTGTAAAATTTATTCTTTTGTATTATTTTGTTAGAATGGGAGGCATACATAAGGTTGTATCATCGTCATACTACAAATTAAAAGGGTGTGGAGTTATTGGTTGTATCATCTTCATATTGAAAATTAAAAAGGGCGTCGAGTTATTGGTTGTCATCTTCATACTGCATAATAAAAGAATGTAGAGTTGCTGTTTGGAACATGCCAAAGTTTTGATCTTTTTTCAGTTCTCCGATTTATACCCCATCTCATTTGGATGCCTCCTTCATAATATACGTCGTTCAATTAATGTTTAGTTGTTTGGTATAGGTGGTCCTCGCTATTTAAAAGATGTATGCTTTTGAGTTAATCTTCTAAAACTGTATTATATTTGCTGTTCTAGCATCTATACAATACTGGTAATTAATTCAGCCAGTCGGAGGTTTTTCTTTACTAGCATGTAGCATCCATGGGTGTATTATTGTTTGATGCTCTTCTTATAGAAAAATTTTGGACAAATAAAAAAGGTTTACATGTCAATGTGATTGTTTTGTGCCATATCTTATGTAAACAAACATTAGTATGGTAATTTTTTTAAATTTTATACGGGCACCCACGGGCAACCCGCAACCCGCTGGGTCGGGTTTGGATTTATCTTTCTTCCACCCGTTTAGAACTGGGTCTTTTTGACCCGCACCCGCGAGACCCAAACCCGCAACGACCCAACCCAAACCCAACCCACCCACCCGTTTGACAGGTCTAGTCGTGGCCTTCAAAACAACCATGGACTAAAATTACCATCACACCCATGGTATCTTGCCATGACCGTGGCCAAGTTTCTCAAGATCACAACAAAAATCAGGCTACAACAAGGCTGTTAGCACGAGCGTGGACTTCAAAACGGTCGTGTCCAGTCAGAATCACCATGATAGTGGCAACTACCATGACCGTTGTCAACTACCATGACCGTGGTAAAAAAAAGATAGCATGGGAAAGAATGGAGAATGACTGAGGCACCTCCCCTCCAACATCATCGTGATCCTCACCACGGTTGTGTCACCATCCACCCCGCACGACAGTGGCACCTGCCATGGCTGTGGCCACTCCACTCTCTTAACCTCCATTCTCCAGCCATATCCACCATGCCCAAACCACTCCCCATGGCCGTACCAGCCCACAACCACTACGGTCGTGGTGGTCACCACAAATGTGGTGACCTTGCCTAGTCATTTTTCCACTGCATTTCCTACATTACCCCCACTTACCCTAGTGCTTCTCCACCACCTACATATACATGGGTGGCAGTCACAAAACTAAGTTAGCTACTTCTTAGCATTCATTGTCGTGCTCCTTGCATTTAAGAGCTCCACCTACCTCTCTTCTTCCATTTTGACATAAAAATCGTAGTTTTCTAGGGTTTTCCACCATAATCCCCCCATATTCTCATGCCATTTTCGACCTTCGAGGGAGGTGCTTCGTCTTCTACAGCAAGGAGGTGAAGGAGGATCTAACATGAGCTGTCATGGCTTTCTACCTCTTTCTTCTTTCCTTTTTGCTCTTTTTCTTGATTATGTGTAGCTAAGACCCTTGTGGCAGGTTGTTTGGGACTAAAATGTTACTTTGATACAATGTTGGGGAAAAATAACTTATAATGAACATATTTCCATTCTATGATGATTTTCTCTTACTTCTATCTCATTTCTCATTATCTTGCTTGTGATTTGTGCTTCTAAACATGGATTGATTGTTGTGTGATGCTTGAAAACACCTAGCTTCTAGGTGAAAACGGATTGTATGTGGCTATCCTAGGAATTGCTCCTAGGTTCAATTAGTGGATACCTAGCTAGAACCCTATGTTACTACATAAAAATCCCTTCTCCTACAAGTAGGTGTGAGATCTAAGTATCTAGTGTAGGAGTGTTTATTGTGATTGCCGAGAGTTTTTGAAAGATTAGATGGTGAGTAACATGAGGTGTAACACCCTCATCTCTACCCCAATTCCTACCCTTGGCTCTCAATTTCCCTAATATCATTTACCTTAGAAACTTAGACTTTCCCAGTTCTATTAGAATTACACGTAGCCCTAGTTTCCCAACTAGTAGCATAGGGTATATTCAAATATCACTTGCCTTGTTGTTTGGTTTGGCAATCTAGTTTGAAGGTATAAGACTTGCACGCTATGTTAGCCCCCCAACTAATATCTTAGTATCATTTTCCAAACGGCCCACCTCTCATTAATATTGCTTGAAACCCACCTTGTTCTCTTAGCTTGTTAATACTAGTTTAGTTCATTGCTTTTATCGATTCTTAGTAAATTGCTTAGTTCTTGATAGTTAGGTCTTGCAGGAGTAGTTAGTGCTCTTTTGAGATTTCTAGTGTTGATCTTGCTAGTTGGTGATAACCTAGGTCCTTGATTGCTCTAGTTCTTAACTTGTCTCTTTAAATGTTAACTTGCATTACTAGTGTAGCATAGTTGTAGTTCCCTGCTCTTGCTTATATAGTTGTCTTGCCTTGTTAATTAGACTTCACTTGTTTAAGGTAACTTTGGGTTTCTGATAATCTAGTTTTTCTTCTTGATTTTAATTGCTTGAATCATTAGTATAATCAATCAAATCACCATCAAAACCCAAAGACCTTACACTCTACTTTAAGAACATAGTTATGCAAACCTAGCTCTAGTGTCCCCTCTCTCCCTGCGGATCAACCCCACTTTCCATTCACCTAAACTACAACACAACCTTGTGCACTTGTGGGTGAGTATTTTAGTATTGTGAGTGAACCTTGTCTAGGGATTTATAAATTCGAAAGATCTCAAGTGTGTTCCGAGCTCGTGGGGCACATCTAGTCAAGTCTAATTGATTAGTCTGTGTACCTCTGGTGGGATGCACCAAGCTTTCTGGTGTCATTGCCAAGGAGTAGAGGTGCTAAGCCTAACTAGTTAGAGTAACTTAGCCTTTCCTACTACACTCACCATTACTTTTCTTTATTCTTTGCTTATTTTTGCATACTTGTATTCTAACTTAGCTCTTATTGTTTGTTTGTGTATTGTGCAGGTGACATGGATGGCAGAAGAAGGTAACTGTGTAGGTGATAGTTGTGCATGCTTGGCAGGTGTTCGACTTCTACTAAATTGGTTCCCTTTGACCCCGAGATAGTTAGAAGAAGATGGCAGCACCACTGCAAACAATACCAAGAAGATAAAATGGTTGAAGGTCCTTATGGGGATGCCCAACCACCACCCGACCGCCCCCTCCATGAGTACTTCACTCCAGGAAACTACACCTCACCCATTTCCACCCTTGTTGACCAAATGTCGGGTCAACAAATCTCCATCCCACCAACCCTTCTTGGACTCCTACCCACTTTCTATGGGATGGAGAAAAAGAATCCATACCACCACATAGATGCTTTACTGGAGAAATATTCCACATTCTGCATGCTTCTCAGCACCAATGAATCCATAAGGAGAACCCTCTTCCCTTTCTCCCTCAAAGAAAAAGCTAAAGAGTGGTTCATGTCGAAGCCCAAGCTAGTGATATGGATGGTGGTGAAGAACGTGCTCTTGAACAAGTTCTATCCAATATCGAAGCTAATTCTGATGAAGAGATGCATCACATCCTTCACGCAAAGGGAAAATGAGCCTTTTCATGAAGCCTGGGAAAGATTTCAAAAGCTCATATGAAACCACCCCGCCACAAAGTCCCTCTATGGAAGCTAGTGCAGTCATTCTACACTAGACTTGTTGAGTTCAGCCAAACTACTGTTGATTCCTCTTATAGAGGGACATTCATGGCTAGACCTCTGAAAGTGTCTTGGACACTCTTTGAGCACCTTTTCAAAAACTCACACCACCGAGCTTCAAGCAAGGGAGATCACCTTGACAACAACTGGGTCCCCCCTCCTCTAGCTCCAACTAAAGATGAGACCAATCCTCAAATGATGAAAATTATGGCTGATATGCTGAAGTTGATGAAGAATCAAGCTAGAGGGTCTTCTAGCCACTCTACAAATGTCGTGGAGGCTATCTGTGAAGAAGTGCAAGCCTTGCAATTTTTTGGGAACAGGAACAACCAAGGTACAATGTCAATCTCTTATACTCCAGAATGGAGGAATCACCTAAATTTTTTTGGAGGCAACATGGTGATGAAGGACAAGGGAAACAAAGGAAACACCAAGGATCAAAGTACATCTCTAAGTTTGAAGAGGAAGTTCTTGGAAGGCTAAGGAGCCTTGATGATGTGAAGAAAGATGTGTCATATCAAGGGCAAAACATTAGCAGATTGGAGCAAATGATTGATTAGATCTCTCTTTCACTTTTTCGTGGTGGAGAGGGGAGACACCCTTCCCAACCCATGGATAATCTGAATAGTGAAGGTGGTTCTATGAGAACTCCTCAAGGTGCTTACATTCCACCACAACGGCAAGTACCCCTTCTTCAATAGTACCAATGACCTCCTAATCCCTATGCTCCTCCACCTTCACAACCCCCATTCAAGTACCAACACACCCCACCTCAACCACACTCATACCAACACCCTCCTCCAAAATATGATCATAAGGTGGTATGCGACTTTGTCAAGTCTAATATCTTTAGCCAATTTGGTGTACCAAGGGCAATGATTAGTGATGGCGGAAGCCACAACATTCATAGAACTTTTGAAGGATTGCTGAAAAGACATGGTGTGAACCATCATGTGGATACTTCTTACCACCCTCAAACTAATGGTCAAATTGAGTTAGCCAATCGGGAGATAAAGCTCATTCTTGAGAAGAGGGTGAGACCGGACCGCAAGGATTGGTCCCTACATCTTAATGAAGATTTATGGGCATATAGAACGGAACTCAAAGCCCCTATTGGAACCATATCATTCAATCTTGTATATGGTAAGAGTTTCCATCTACCCGTTGAGATGCAACACAAGGCACTATGGGCTTTGAAATCTATAGTCTTGGATGTAGATACCAAGGGAGTGAGAAGAGAACTACAAATCCATGAGTTTGAAGAGATGATGCATGAATCCTATGAGTTGTCCAAAAGCTACAAAGAGAGAACCAAGTTCTTTCATGATAAGTTGATCAAGAAGAAGAATTTTGAGCCCAGACAATGGGTATGGATATACAATTTTAGGATGAAGTTCTTTCCCAGAAAAATTAGATCTAGATGGATAGGACCTTATATAGTGAAGCATGTGTATCCAACCAGAGCCATAGTGATATGTGAGAAGGAAGCAGAAAAAGAGTTTACGGTAAATGGATAAAGATTGAAGGCCGTTGTTGAAGTCGGTCCAGACAAAGAAAATCAAAGTTTTGATATTGTGATGCTAGTTGAGGAACATCCAGTTGATGAAAAGATGTTCTTCAATGCACATGAGAGAGACATATATTACAAAGACACTTGAAAGGTTCTGTGAGAATGATTGAATCAAAAATCAATAAGCTCGACTGAAGGCATAACATTTAGCACTAGTGGGAGGCGACCCACCTAGATTTGAGAACTTTTGCACCCAACCTTCACTTTTTGATACTTTTAGTTTGTTTTTACACAATTCCAAAAACACACACATGCACACTTTTTCTTGATAGTTTTTCTTTAGTTTTGATGTGATAGGGTGACATGTCAAAGAGAGAGTGAGAAGATGGGTGCAACAACTGCAAGGAAAGAAAAATGAGATACCATAATTGCATTGAAAATTTTGAAGTTTCATGAAGTTTTATGAACTTTCTACACTTAAGAGAACCACCACAGTCATGGTACTTGGCACAGGCGTGGGGGAAAATACCCAACTACTATGGAAGAGCGCCATGGGCGAGGCAAAGTGGAAGAAAATAATAGGAGAATCAAGGATAAAAAGGGACAACCACCATGACCATGGTGTTCGACATGGGCGTGGTTCCAGTCCACAACCATGACCGTGGCACTTGGCACAGGTGTGGCTAAAAATTTACAACCCTGTCATAATAGTACGACATGAGTGAGGAAGATTTGGCAAACATCACAGTAAAATTTCAAATATTTGAAGGTGGATCACCACGACCATGGTGGCTGACACGGGCTTGATGTCAGTCCATCTCCATGGTCATGGAAGCCCCCATGGGCATGGCCACAGTGGACTCTCACAAGCATCGACAACTCTGTCATGGTTGTGGCACCCACCACGGTCGTTCCACCTTCATACCCCCTCGCCCGTGCCCATCATCATGACCGTGGAGAGACCCAACCCCACCAAAAATTTCACTTAATCTCCTATTCCTCCACGACCCCCATTCTAACCTACACCGCACAAGCATCCACGATTGTGGCAACATTCAGGCGACCTGATCCAACCACAACTCCCTCCTCCAGCCATCATCAACCATCAATCCACCTCCAAATCACCTCCTCCACCACCTCCCTACCCTCACCTTTCTCCACCATCAAACCACCCTAAATCTCTACCTTTTTCTCCATTAACCTCCACTGCTGCCACCTAGCTACTACCCTAAATCCCTTCAACCAATCCCAACTCCACCACCAATACAACTCCCAAATCACCCCCACACCTTCACATCAACTCCCTGGCCCATTAACAAACCATTCACACCTCCATTTCACCCCTCTACCACTAAAATCCGAAAATCACATCTCTCTCCTCCACCTCTACTTCCATACCATGAAGGAGTTTGGAAAGGCCATGAAGAAGGGGGCTCAGAAAAGCCTTGAAGAAATCATTGGGGGCAAGGTGGGCACTAAGAAAGCATCTTCCAACATTTCCATACCATCGCACACCCCATCACCTTCAACTTTTGTCTCCGCCTTGCTTCGTCGCTTAACATCCATGAGCAGCTCTCACACCTACTCATCAGGGAGTCACCACACCACTGAAACCACATATGAGGAGGAAAAGAAGAAGCATCAGATACAAATGTGGATGCCATAATTGACTCCTTGGAATCGAAGATCACCACTTGCCCAAAGCAAGATAAGGGGATTGTTGCCCCCTTATCTTCACACACTCCACCTCACCCTACACCAGCCCGCCACTCAACCTCTTCAGCGATGGAGAGGCCACAACATCAACCACGAGCCCACAAGTAGCTAGTGATTGGAGAAGAAGAGGAGGCTCAAGAGGAGCAACATGAGCAAAGAATATTGTTGAATATTGATACAAGCTCAGAATCACAATCATATATGGATAAGGAGGAATATGAGGACACGAGTGATGAGGAGTTGAGTCCACATCCAATGGACATTGTGACTTTATTTGTGACGTCCCCGGATTTTCTAAAACTTAATCTGATGTGTGACGTCCAAATTGAAACCTCACCTCAGCGAGAATCCCAATTTAAACGCCCCACACCAGGCTAAGAAGAAGAAAATAAAGGGAGTCAGAAGGAAACAATCAGTAGCACATGTACATGAACAATAATAAAACCATACACACATGTTCACCATTCAATATATAATTACAACGTGAATTGTTACAACATTTGATATTACACATTGAAAGGTAAACTATAACATATACATGTACTACATCTAAACTACAGGATCTTAAGACAACAGGTCCACCTGTACATCAGCTCGCCACACAACTCTCACTATCCTGGATCTTCAAGAGCATAACCAAAACCTAAACAAAAGATTACATGCGGTACACGTCAGCACAATATTTCATGAATATTGTACTGAGTACGCCTACGTGTCTTTTATTTACCTCTCATCATATCTTGGCAATAAGATAAAACTAATACTTGGCAGTTATAAGGAAATATAAGAAAATCATATACTTGCACAAAGATATTCATTAGCAAAAGAGAACACATATTCTAAGCTTATTTTCCATTATATCTCAAGGCCTTTATGATCACTACCAAAGAGTTAGATCATTTGTACAAAGTGACCACTACCAAAGAGTTAGGTCAGACCACTACCAAAGAGTTAGGTCATATGTACAATGTGACCACTACCAAAGAGTTAGGTCACTTCCAAGCACACTACCAAAGAGTTAGTGCTCTCATATAATGGAACAGATATATTATGTTTGATGTGTTCATAGCAATAATCATTGAAAATCATGCAACATATCATACAAGAACAATCATTTCATCCAATATCATATGCCAAGTCTTGACTACCATATAACACAAGCATATTGTATAATAAGCCAAGTAAGAGGTAATGGCGTACCTTCCAAAGAGATAGATCATCCTAATCACATACCACTGATGTCAACTATAAGCTTGGTCAAACCTGATCAAGACAAGACCATATACTATCATTAGGTTCTCATCCTTTTATATCTCATCTTAACCCTAATCGTGCTCATTAGGGTTTCTCTTATCTCCTTAGTATATGTACTTTATTACTTCTCTTATCATCTTGTCATTAGGTTACTGATCATATATTACAGATTGAGGTACATAATCTGATCCTTATCTTCCATACATTTTTGTACACATTAATTAACCCTAGGTTACATCATTAACCTAGATTAGGGTTTTATAACATGTATTAATATTCATCTTCATATAACCTAGATTATGTTCATCATTATGATCTCATAATTAGAACTGAGATTTCATATACTGATATGAGCTTACAATGTGAATTTCATCATTTATTGAGCATGTGTGCATTAAATACATTTTATTTAGGGTTATAAGCCCTAATTAGACATATTAAGAAAATTACATGATTTCGTACATCCACATGATCATGTCTGACATCATATGCATTATAAACATAATTACAGGTTTACTGACATTCTTCCATAATTTTATGTCGTCATTTGATATTTATTACTCATGAACTAAGCATTTTACAACTTACATGATATCACTAATATTAATGCATAAAAAGCATGATTTTATTGTTTCATGTTGTTCTACGCATTTTTCTGAACATTTCGGTATATTATTTGTAATTTTCTGATCAACATGCTATTTTATATGAATTATCAAAGATCTACCAGTTATTGAGTATTTACCTTTTACGAGCCAGTGGTGTGCCGCCACGTGGCCACTAGGGGGTGCGGCTCCTTTGCTGGATTTGATCGGTTCTTCCTGGTTCAACATTGAATCGGCCGGTTTAGCTGGTTCTCAGGGATTGGACCCGGTCCTCCCTTTTCTTTTCTGGTCCACGCGAAGCCAACCCCCTGCCCTCACCCGTTCCACGCCCGACGCTTCTGCGGCTCTGTTTCCGCAAGGCGCCTCCGCGCAGGGGCACTCCGGTGAGCAAGGGCTCAGGCTGGAGCGTTCCTCGTCATCTCTTCATGCCGCCATAACGATCAGTGTCTAACATCTTCCCTTCGCGGCCACTCGGAAGTGCCCTACGACCCCTGGTTCTCCGGCACGGTGGGAGCGCCGCCGCCATCTTTGGCTGCGGCGGAGCAAAGGGGCAAAACGCCTCTGCTGCGCCTTGTGTCATTCTGAAGCTTCGAAGACTACCACGAACTCGTCCACGACCTTGATCTGCGGCGGTCTGCACTCCATAGGCGCCGCCGACTTCATCTTCTTCCTTAGTGTGGGTGAGCTCGGCGCCTGGTACAGCTATCACCGAGGTCCTCTTTTCTATGAGGGATCTTCTCCTCAGACCTCCTTCCTCATTTTCCTTTACTCTCCCCACTGGCATCTCCCTCTATTCTTCTCCATTTTTGGCTGTAACCTGCTCCGTATTGTGGAGAGACACAGGGAAACGAGCAGCTGGTTCTTCCTATTAGAATGATCTCGCATCTTGTTTAAGGGGTCTTCCCACTCCTTTACACGAGCAAAACACAACTGCCCACTCCACTTCCCCCTTCGGGCTACGACCACGTCGTGTGGTGGAAGAGAACTCGCAGTGCATGTCTGCCCACTACCTTGCTCTAGCCGCAAGGTAGGGGATGGCACAAAGACCCTTCATTTCCAATCCAAAGGTCTGCGTGAGTCCCTCACTTGATCCCATCAGTGGCTCACTCCAGCCAATGGGAACTATCGCTAGATTAGATATATAGGGCTAGGATCTGGCCGCATATACCAAGCCAAAAGCAGTGGGGGTGCGTGACACTAGCTAAGATCAGGTTTTAGATCCATAAATCATTAAATATACACATTAATTACCCAATTTTTAAACCTTCATAACTTCCTCTAGGAACATCCTAAAGCCACCAAAATTTAACCATAGCTTCACCATACCTCAAGGTACAATCCATTCGGTTTTGGTGCAAAAACTAAGCTATTAGACTTGTCAAATAAATTCCTCAAGAAGGCATACAAAGATAGGTCTTAATCATGACATCAACCTCGCCTCAACACACTTACTTTATCAAAAGCTTGAAACTCTCAATCTAACTGAAACATATGCTTTCACTTAAGTCATTGGACATTTAGGATTCTAAAAGTCCATTCCATCACATCCTACACACCTTAAAAGATATTTCGTCCTCGAAATTAAAGCAAAAACCACTTCGTCACATTATTGGAGGTGGACAGGTTGAAAGGGATTGGTAAGATCCCTGAGGGAGTATCATACGGGAGGGGGAGAAAGAGAAAGATCAAGGTGACCCCCTCTACCCCGAGTGCATGACAAGAAGAGTCATTGCAACTAGGTATGTCTGCCAACATGTGATGGATGCACTTGGGATTAGACAATACATGGGATGATTTGTATAGAGTTGGATTGTATTGGGTTCTCTCTGATGTACAAGATACTTTTGTTGAGCTAACACAATAATTCTTTGAAACTTTGGAGAAAGTCAAGTATAGAACTGAGGAAGCAATTAGATTTGGGTTGCAAAATCAGATACATACAGTCACATAATCACAATTGAATAACATCTTCACCAGGATTCTTAAAGAATTAAAGTTTCTTGATCAAGGATGCATCAAAAGAGAGACGTATATAGATTATCCATCCTTGTGGTATAGCATTACATGGGAAAAAAAACTTCACAGTTGGCAAGTCAAAGACCAGTGGGATCTACAATCCATCTTTTAGATACACACAAAAAGTCATTGCTAATACCATTGTTGGCCTCTATGATAACCAAGAGATCTTCTCACAAAAAGATATTTTCGTGTTTCATGGGATGATTAAAAGAGATTATTCCAACCTAGGGGCACTGTTCATTGATCATATGAGGTCAATTCCATTCAAGAGCAAAACACCTTTCGCCATGGGAGGACTAGTGACATCCATAGCTTAAGCCCTAGGATGTGAATTGACAAGGCTTACCAACGTCAATGGAGCAAAGTTTGTGGATTTAAAATACTTAGTCTGCTCATACATGATCACAATGATTGATAAGAAGATGATGTATAACTTGAATCCCACTATTCTTGGATTCAAACTTGAACTTCCATATCATGTAACCCCACTATGTGACATTACATGACCACTGGATAAAATAGAAGAAGTGTTGAAGAAATTGGAAGAAGAGCACCCTTGGTAGAGCTATAGAGAGAAAGCCCCTACCCTAAATGAAGAAGTTGGGGAGACAAATGTCTTTGAGCAGCAACTAGCAGAGTAGCAGAAGAGATAGCCCCGTAGAGTGAGAAGGAGAGAGGAGAAAGCATGATCACAATAACAGTCTATAATGAATGTCTATGACATGTCGATCATACAGGCACAGTTGGAAGGCATTATAGAAACTCAACAGACCATGCAATAGATTCAACAATACATGTGGCAAGATTAGCAACAAATGCACTATCAAATCAACCACATGTATCACTATCAACATGCACATGTGTAGAGAAACGCATGTGCCCTATTCTTGCCTCATCTCATTTTGTTTGATCTATCCCACTTGACTATTTGATTGATTGACACCACCATATCTAGCATAGATTTCCTTTTGCTTGCACTCATGCATACATGTATTTCTTTTTCATGCATTTTTGAGTGTTTTTTTTTAATCTCTTTTGACTATTACATCTCATGCATTGCATTTCCATGTAGTTTTAAGTCATTTTTATGTATTTTAACAAGAAGTAACTTGCTTTATGTCATCTTTTCCCTAAAGTAGGTTTTTTATTAACGAGAGAACTGCCCCCGTAGAAGCGCCACTTTTTGAGGCGAAGGAAGCTGGTGGAGGTGTGGATGTGGGTAAGGGAAATGTGGTGGATATCATTGTGGAGAATGATGGGAGAGTTGTGGATTGTGGAATAGTGGAGGATGGTAGCGTGGTGGGGGTCGTGGTGGGTGTAAGTTCAACATGTAGACTCATGATGAAGGAGTCTACCCCCCAGACAGTGTAAACTCTCGGGCCCCGAGCACCCCGCCCACCCGAGAACTGGTTAAAGCACACAATTGGTCGGTCTGCGCGACAGGTACCATTTTGGAGGCAGCCGTTGGGTATCGAACCCGGATCCCTTCATGAGGGGACACCGTGCCGAACCACCTGAACCACTCCTCCCCGACTGGTTTAGATGTGATTAAAGTGCAAATTGGCACCATTTTGGCCGATTTTTCCCAAATTCAAATGTTCTTGTCCAAAAGTGTGTTTCAACTGAATCTCTATCTATTGTGATGAGAATGATTAATCTTTTTGGATAATGAACTTGCTTTTGATGTTTTTCTCTAGAATGAGTCCTATGTAGGCATTTTTCATGTTCTCCAAATCTCTTAAAATAATTTGTTGTTTTAAATAAAAGGGTCATTCTTGCAGGTCTTGAATGTTTGTGACTTGTTGTTCTATATGAAAAGGATGCAATTTACCATACTATTCAATTTGTGCATGGATTGTTTGATTGATGAATGTTACATGGACTAGCTTGCTTGAGTGAGATTATACATGAATTTCCACTGCTTGTGACCCCTCTTTGACGCAACATTTCTTCTACCATCTTCTTGCCTCTTCGCCTCATGGAAGGATGCCAAGGTGCATGTATCAGCCTTAGCCACCCCAAAAGTTTGGGGTGTCCATATCTTTACCCCCTCACTTCACTCTTACCACCATGTGCCCTACCTGCACCAAGGGCAAAGAAAAGAAAAGGAAAAGAAAAAGCAAAAAGAAAATAAAAGATGCTCCTATTTAAGAGCATTCAAATAAAGAAAAAATATGTGTGTAAATAGCACCCCACTCCCTCCCATAACCCTTTCTTCTCTTTTTATGCCTACTAGAGCTAGGGTAAATTAACTCTAGCCCCCATCACCCACACAAGCCAAGTGGATCATGATCAGTAAAATGAAGTGTATGAGGTATCTCTAGCAAGTGAAATAGTAATCCTAACCTTATGAATGTTTTTCATGCATGATACAGTCTACCCAGAGCTTTATAGAAATTGCATCACTTGCATATGTGAATGGTGTCCCATATTCTAAGTTCTTGTGCTCTGTGATTGATTGACACTTGAAAGCTAAAAATGAGTAGAGCGTAGTGGATTTCATGCCTAATTCCTCATGTGAACTCATTATAGCCTATAAACATCACAATTATTACATTGTCCATAAACTTCTTTCTTGAATTGAAAGAGATATTAAGTTGGAGCATACTTAATGAGAAGTATTTTTTAAGTTTGGACTAGTGATGCAGCCCTATTTTAGGGCTTCATCTTGTTTCTTTTTTTCATTATAGTCACATCTAAACATGGTAGATTGCAAATAAATTCCCCCAATATGAACTATTATATCAAATGCACTTATGGATGCTTCTCACATGTTTTTAGGTTTTTGTACATGCATTGAATGCAAAGGAGAGAGAAGGATGGGGTGCTTGGGTTTCTACACCCCGAGACTCGACCTAGATATTTCCCAAGTTTCCCTTGAATGGAAAAAAATTGCTCCAAAGCAATTAGTAGCCATTTGAAGGAGTTTAGCAAAGTTGAGCAGTTGGACCCTCACCACGGGCCATGGTATTTTGCCACGGCTGTGGCCATATCACCAACTATCATAGAGACAACTCCAAGAAAATCAAAGCTCCACCACGGTCGTGGAATTCACAACAGTCGTGGCACCTTGCGTCCCCCACGTCCATGGCCTTTAGCATGATCGTGGCCTAAAATTACCATCACACCCGTGATATCCCACCACAACCGTGGCCTAAAATTACCATCACACCCATGATATCCTGCCACGACCGTGGCCAAGTTGCTCAATATCATAGTAAAAATCAAGCTACAGTAAGGGAACTAGGATGGGTGTGGCCTTTAGCATGACCGTGTCCATTCAGAATCACCACGATCGTGGCAACTACCACAACCGTGGTCAATATAATACTACACGGGAAAGAATGGAGAATGACTGAGGCACCTTCCCTCTAGCACGGTGCTCCCCACCATGACTCTGTCGCCATCCACCCTGCATGACCGTGGCACCTTCCACGACTGTGGCCACTCCTCTCTCTTAACCTCCACTCTCTAGTCATATCCACCATGCCTGTACCACTCCCTAGGGTTGTACCAACCCACACCCACCACGATCGTGGTGACCTTGCAACCCTAGTCAGTTTTTCCACTGCATTTCCTACTTTACCCGCACTTATCCTAGTGCTTACCCACCATCTACATATACATGGGTGGTAGCCACAACACTAGGTTAGCTACCTCTTAACATTCATTGCCACCCTCGTTGCATTCAAGAGCTACACCTATCTCTCTTCTTTCATTTCCACCCCATTTCCACCCAAAAAATTAGTTTTCTAGGGTTTTCCACCATAATCCCCCATATTCTCATGCCATTTTTGACCTTAGTGGGATGTGCTTCATCTTCTACACCAAGGAGGTGAAGAAGGAGGATATACCATGAGTTGACATGGCCTTCTACCTCTTTATTCTTTCCGTTTTGCTATTTTGCTTGATTGTGTGTAGCTAAGCCCCTTGTGGTGAGATGTTTGGGACTTAAATGTTACTTTGAAACCACACTGGGGAAAATAACTTGTAATGAACATATTTCAATTATATGATGATTTTATCTTGCTTATTTTTATTTCCCATTAGCTTGTTATTTGTGCTTCTAAACATGAATTGATTGTTGTATGATGCTTGAAAACACCTAGCTTCTAGGTGAAAATGGATTGTATGTGGCTATATTATAAATTTCTCCTAGGTCCAATTATTGGATCCCTAGCTAGCACCCTATGTTCCTACATAAAAATCCATTCTCCTTTAAGTAGGTGTGAGATCTAAGTAGCTAGTGTAGGAGTGATTAGTGCAATTGCCTAGATTTTTCTAAAGGCTAGATGGTAAGTAACATGAGGTGAAACACCCTCATATCTACTCCCATTCCTACCCTTGGCTCTCAATTGCCCTAATACCACTTACCCTAGAAACCTAGACCTGCCAAGTCCAATTAGAATTACACCTAGCCCTAGTTTCCCAACTAGTACCATAGGGTAGATTCAAATATCACTTGCCTTCTTGTTTGGTTTGGCAATCTAGATCGAAGATATAAAACTTCCATGATATGTTAACCCCCCAACTAATATCTGAGTATAATTTCCCAAACGGCCCACCTATCATTAATATTGCGTGAAACTCACCTTGTCCTCTTAGCTTGTTAAATCTAGTTTAGTTAATTGCTCTTATTACTTCTTAGTCAATTTCTTAGTTCTTGATAGTTAGGTCTTGTGCGAGTAGTTAGTGCTCTTTTGATCTTGCTAGTGTTAATCTTGCTAGTTAGTGATAACCTAGGTCCTTGATTTCTCTAGTGGTTAACTTGTCTCATTGATTGTTAACTTGTATTTCTAGTGTAGTTTAGTTGTAGTTCCTTACTCTTGCTTAGTTAGTTGTCTTACCTTGTTAATTAGACTTAACTTGTTTAGGTAATTCAGAGTTTCTAATAATCTAGTTTTCCTTCTTACTTTTAATTGCTTTAATCATTAGTATAATCAATCAAACCACCATCAAACCCTAAAAACCCTACACTCCACTTTAGGAACATTGTTATGCTAACCTAGATCTAGTGCCCCCTCTCTCCCTACAGATCGACCCCTCACTTTCCATTTATCTATATTACGACACGACCCTATGCGTTTGTGGGTGAGTATTTTAGTATTGTGAGTGAACCTTTTCTAGGGCTTGATAAATTCAAAAGATCCCAAGTATTTTCTGAGCTCGTGGGCCACATCTAGTCAAGTCTCATTGATTAGTCTGTGCACCTCTGGCGGGACACACCAACAGCACATGGGTAGAATGTAGCACAGTCGTGCTGAGATAGAAATGTCTTGTTGGGTGGAGGTGAAATGTCTGGTTGAAAGTGGGAAAATTGAGGCTAGTAGCACGACCGTGGTGAGGGTTAGGTAGTACGACCGTTTTGGGTAATTTGTGGCATGGCTGTGCTGGGTTGCATGGATGTGGTGGGGGACTTGATAAGGGATTCTTCTTCTAAACATGAGCATTCTAAACTTTGGCAACATGACTGTGGTAGCTACCACGACCATTATGAGAGGTCCTTGTCATAGCTATGCTGGCTGGCAGGACTGTAGTGCTGAGGTTGTTGTAGATGCTCCTTAATATGTGATTCTACTATGATTTTTGCATTTACATCATGGATGTTGCTCGTTACCACTTTTGTGTTGGGGGTTTTCTTGTACTTTGAGCTTCAAACTTCATGACCCATGGACCTCTTTGCTTTAGCTAGACCCTTGGCCACTTGGGATAGGTTGGGGATCTCTAGGACCTTCTTTGGACTCCCATTGGGTGGAGGAACTCTAGAACATCTTGCTTTTCTCCCATTCATCCAATACATTATCCAAGTACTTGAAAACATGTAAAGAGTGTCCAAAAGTGCATTTTCTTGAAACCATTTATTAGGGGAAATAGCTTGTAATATAACACATACATATGTGATTAAAATGCAAGAATACACAAGATGAAGTCCTAAAATAGGGTTGCATCAACAACATTGAAAGAAATCTCAACTTGGAAGGGAATTCTAAGAATTGGATTGACATATGGAGAGAAGAGATCAAGGAAGGATTATCCAAACATAGTGCTCAACGTCCTATCATCAAGAAGGATATAGATTTGATGAAGAAATAATAATTAGCATGATTCATGGAAAATATAACTTTTTAGGACTCTAATAAAATTACTTGATCATTCAAAAGGAAGAATTTATTGATTTGCATCCTTTTACTAGAACTAAAAATCTCAGTTACATGATTAGTTATAGAAACTTATCAAATCTAGTATATAACTTACATGAGCATATTATGGATCTTTTGTGATCTAGATGACCTAAAATCTTCTGCTCCTACTAGTGATGTTGTTCCAAATTGCAAGTCTAAAGTTGATGCTTTAATAGAAGATAATTCTCTATTGACTAGATATAATGCCACTTTTGTATAATGCTTATCAATCACATCCATCATATGCAATCATGAAGATTACGATCATATATATGAGAAAAGAAAAACTTATCTTCTATAGTAGTACTTTCTTGAAACCACAATTGCATATCTAGTAAGAGAGAACATAGCACATGAGTTACAACCTCTAAATTTGTAAATAGGAAGCTTGGGCTAGGCATATAACTCTATTGGTCTTGTATGTAAGTAGCTCAAAGTGATATTGATACAAACCTAAGAATCAACCAACAAAGAAAATATTCTTCAAACCTTTTGTTAGGCCAACTGCTCACTCAAAAGATAAAACTCTTTGATCTTTCTACAACCATTTTTGATGTCATGTTTACCAATGCCACTACAGGAACAATGACCCTAGGAAGCTTTTCTATATCCCTAAATCTTCTTCACCTAATTGATTCCTCTCTTAGTTATTGACAAAGTTGTGATTCAATCCTAATGATGCATATGTTACTATTTTTTCAACTTTGACCAATGGCGTACACATGTCTCATCATTGAATATTCCTCTACATAATTCATGATTGGATGGTTATGCAAATTCTTGAATCATTCATATGTGATAGAACTCAAACGATAAAAAATGTTATTCAATTGAATATCTTTTTGGTCGAACTTACCATTCCAACAAGCTATGGTATGTCTAGTTTCCATGTATATCAATCAAATTATATTCTCTTGGAAATGCTAAATGGTTCATACAATGTATCTAAGATGATTGTTTTTTGAAACATGATTAATTTAGAATATCTTGTATAAACATTATCATTCAAACCCAAAAGACCCACACATGGGTATTATTGTATAATATGTGATTAATAGTGATTTTCTCAAAGCACATAGCTAGATATAAAAAGAAGTTAACAATAGTGGAAAAGAATAAAAGGAGGAACAAAGTGTTTTAATAACTGTGGTAATAGAATTTGTATTGTAGTTAAGGGCATAGGTAGTAATTTTGTCTGTATGAATGATATTCTACTTACTTATAACCTTATTTTGTTAGTCAACTCTCTGTTAATAGTTTTGATGTCTAATTTATGAATTTGCATGTAGACTTATTTCTAAAAATGCTTGTGATGCCAGTTTTAAAAAGTAGTAGTAGTAATTTCTAGATATTTAAGCCCAATTCAACTAGTCCCATCAAAGCTAAATGCCTCATAACCATCAAAGAAAGTGTACTTCTTTGGCATAGCATACTAGGACATTGAACATCAAAATAAATCTTAAGTTGGGAAAACTTGATCTAGTTAGAGGTCTTCCTATGATTCCCTTTGGAAAACATGAATAATGCAAACCTTGTATCATGGAAAATGAACCAAAAACTCATTCATGTCTAAGATCATCTTAAATATAAGGTCTAAGGTCATCTTACCAACTATTAGACCTCTAGAACTCATCCATATGGATATTTTGGACCAATGAGAGCACAATCACTTGGTGGAAGAAGTTATTCTTTGTTATCATTGATGATATCTCTAGATTTACGTGTATCCATTTCTAAGTTGAAAACAGAACACACTTGATACATTCAAAATATTTTTCACTACAATGTAAAATGACCTTCAACTTAAGATTAGCACCAGTAGGAATTATCATGGTGGGGAGTGTGTAACAAGAAGTTCAAAATTTTTTGACTAAAAAAGATATGGTCACAATTTCTCTTTAGAAAGAACTTCTCAACAAAATGGCTTTGCTGAAAGTAAGAATATATCACTTTAAGAGATGGATAAAACAATGCTTCTTGAAGACAACACTCCTAAAACCTTTTTAATAGAAGCAGTCAACACATCTTGCTACATTTAAATTAGATTGTTTATTCATACTTATACTAAATAGACTTCGTTTAAGATTGTCTATGGAAAGAAGCCAAAAGTTGATTACTTCCACACTTTTGGCTCCACATGATATATCCTAAATGCACAATATTATAAACATATGTTTATTACCAAAACCTTTTAATAGTTCATTTTAAGATACATCAGAGTAAGTAAAACATATGGAGTTTTTAGTTTTATATATAAAATGATTCAAAAATCAAATAAACCTACTCATATAAAGTTTATTGAAATCTAGAAAAATATAATATTGAAGATTTGATCCCTCAATTTTAGGATCTCCACTTGAAAAAAAATCACTGCATGCATAAGTTAAGAAGATGATAAAACTAAGAATGAAATTCAACCTAAAAACCTTCACTTAATCAATCCACCTTTACACTTGTGAAAAACCAATGTACATGCTTCATTATAGGTGATCCTAGCAGTAAAGCTGGATCTCGACCTTGGCTTTTATGATAAGACAACATGTAATATATATATATATATATATATATATATATATATATATATATATATATATATATGAAAATTAGAGACAAGGAGAATCTCATATTCTATTTCTTGTGATGCCTAGATCACATCCATGCCAGAAAAAACTTATTCAAAATGTTACATACAAAGTATAAAAGTTTATAGACTAAACAAAAAAACTATAATCATAACTAAATGGATCTTTAGGGACAAACTTGATAAAGCCAACAATATATTTCAAAATAACCATGTCTATATAATCATAAAGAAGAAATGGATTTTGATGAAAGTTGCACCCTGATAGCTTATTGTAATCCACACATATGGTTTTATCACTATATATCCACCTTATGATGAAGATTTATCAAATGGATCCCAAGATTGCACTTTTATACACAAAAATTGAAGAAAAACTTTATGTCACAAAACTTCCAGGAGTCAAAGATGTAAAACATGATGACTATGTTTATACAGTCATCAAAGAATTATATAGTTAAGCTTTGTGGACATGGTAAGTCCAAGAAAAAACATTCTTTTTAACCAATTTTTTTGTGTGCAAGCCATTTGTACACTAATTGCTAAGTTTATAATTGGATTGTTTATGATATTGTTTTTGGATCTAAAGATGATACATTACATGACATTTTAGTTAATTTAATGAATAATAAAAAACAATATTAATGCAGGAACTTACATTCTTCCTTGGTTTTAAAATCTACTATATTTCAAAAAAGGAGTTTTTACTTGCCAACAAAAATAAACTAAAAAAATTCTTAAAGATTTATATGTGAAATTTTCAAACAAGTCTTACTATGAAATCTACGTAAACTAAAATTTAAAAGACAAAGAGGGGTAATCCATAAATATTCACTTATATACTCTATCATACAACCTCTAGACATGACACGTCATTTTTGGTAGTGCTAGTCTTAGGCTAATCCCAAGAAAGTATATCTTTTTGCACTCAATGAATATCAATATATCTTACAACAACCACCAATTGTGGTCTCTGATATCCACAAGATGAGAATTTTGAATTTATAGCATGTACTGATGTGTATCATGATGGATGTAGAATTGACCCAAAAAAGTACTAGTGGTGCATGTTTTGTATCTTGAAACTCACTAGTATCTTGGTTCAACAAGAAAAAGATGGTGTACTATCAATAACCACAACCAAACCATGATTTTTTATCTTGTTACGATCAAGTTCTTAACATGAAAGAATTTCTTACAAGATTTCCCTATAGATACAATACATGTACATATATTTTGATACCACACACGAAATAAACTTACCCAAAAAATCCTATATTACATATTTGTGCTAAACACATACATGTCAAGAATCATTCTTTATGTGATCGTAGTAAGAAAAAAAAATTATCCTGAGCATTTGGCCTTCAGAAATTAATTGGAGGATACGTTAACAAGATTATTTCCACTAGAATAAAATAATTATATAACTGATGATTGCTAACTTCACCTTGAAAATCTTGTGTTTCATCATCAAAATGACTACATGTTTCATATAATATTCAATTTATCATGAATATATGTTGTCATCTAATTTAATGATTATAATTATATGAATGCCAAATTTACTAGTGTTATTTAGACACATAGGCCCAAAGTTATTTCAAAATTCTGTTGAGACTTAGGTAATTATTAGGGTTTTCCTAAGGCTATGGTGTTCAATTTTGGGTGACAACTTTGATGGATGGCAACATTTTCATCTACATCACCATTTTGGTTTACGATAACTCATGGGTTGTTGTTGACCTATCTGACCAAAACCCTAAGGATTACTAAAAATAATTTGCCTTTTATTATATGCTCATGTTTAACTTATTAATTTTCTTAAGTAATTTTAGAATTTCATCCATAAATGTATATCTTTGTGGCAATATTATATGCTAATGTTTAACTTATTAATTTTCTCAAAAGAAATTTTAGATTTTCCATTTCAAGATAAATGTACATTTCTATAACAATACTTCTTATTCTAAAATTTCTTACATAAATCTATATCTTTGTGGAATCAATAGCCTTCTCTTTTCAGATAATGTAATCACTTTTGAGGAAGATGACATCCTTAATATTACTAGGATATACTTAACACTTAGTTGTGATTACCTTGATATAATCATTAGAAATCTTCTTAATTCCTTATCTGCCTACATAAATCACACCACTCTAGATCTAGTGTTAGGAATTACTATTAGGAAATATGGGCACAAAGTAGGAAGCAGAAACAACAATTTATCTATCCATATTCCTTAGAAGAACAACATTGTGTCAAAAACTATGTAATTGGAATGATGGTTTAATGAGTTCATACTTGGTCGTGGAGCAAGTATCGTGACTATGACTCGTTGCAGTAGTGAAACACTCCTAGTTGCATTGGGACTCATCTACAGTAGCTCTTGGTCTCCACCATGGACACTAGACTTGGACGACATATGCAGTAGCTCCTCGACAGATTGCAGACTGATGTTGCCCTTTAGAGATGGGCAAAGGCCACCTCGCCTCTATGGAAGTCCACACAGACCACCTAGAACTCTTTTCATTCAACTAGAACTGATGAGAAGGAGTTGTCCCTCCTGTTGGTGTACTAGTCACCAACTTGCTCTCTCACATTTGTTCTCCCTTGATATCCCTCCCTTTATTTGGTAGGACTTGTTTGGGCTCTCTATTTGTTACCACAACTAGAGAGGACAACGATTGTCAGAGGCAATTGACTTGTATCTCTGGGTAGCCCTCAATGCCCATCTATTTATAGTAGGGGTGAGGGTCTGGGTTTCCAACCTGTGTAGGAGTGGAAGGGACCAGAATATCACAAAATTTTCAACATGTGAGTGGAGAACTAGTCGGTTCTCCAAGAGAACCAGTTGATTCACATGCAAGCTGATTGGTTCACTTAGAAAACTGATTATTTCACCATGTTTCACAATTGCATATGAATTGGAAATTCGAATCCAATTAATGCACAATATTGTGTCAGCACTAATCGTTAATGCAATTGAATTTCTCCAAGAATTGGGCATTTCACCCAACCAAACGATCATTTGGTCACCCGATCTGGTCAGTTCACTATGTGAAGCGGTCGGTTCACTCCCTAGTTTAGGAAAAACTCAGCTAATTTAATTTCTAATCAACCTGGCACTCCAAGTTGTTGGTTCAACACTTGGACCGATAGGTTGGTAGTTCAGCTAGCTGATTTGTTGCTTAATTTGATTACCTAAACACTTTAGTAATAAATTCAATTCTCTTTAATGATTAAACTCTTTTTCTAGGTGAATTTCGATGTGTGTGACCCTATAAGTCCCATATCACATTGGCAGTGAATGTCCATAACTTGTTTATGACATCACAAGCAAAGAGCGGTGGCCTAGTCACACATCAATGCTACCCAAGTGAATGGAAAGTTGGAGAACAACTTCAACATACAATCTATGTAAGGTGTTACAATGATTGTCTAATTCCTTTGTCTCTAATATCTGAAATAAACTCGAGGCATGGAATCATCATCTTCTTCAATGTTCAATCCATGTTCCTTGAACCTAGAGCACCCTGTCTGATATATATGTGACTTCAATATCATATATTGATTCACATGTGCATGCGCATGCCTTAGTCTTTCTTATCAAGTGGCTTGGATATCAAACTTCGATAGGAAAGACAAATACCATCTACATCACTCATAGTCATCCCATGTGTCACAACAAATATGATCACCACCTTTATGGCAACCCTTATTCAAGATCACAGTGGATGATGTCAAAACATATGGAATGACATGTGATGAGTGTAATGACTTCATGTCTAAGAACCACAATCACCACCTTCACTATAAGAGATGCCTATGACCACCATGTATGGTTTTCATGTATCACTCTCAAGGTGGGTCCGCCTGATACACTATTCTCTAAAAAGTATATGTGTGCTTGGTTTGATATCACATATCATGAATGATGGGATTCTATCATCAACCAACACACACTCCAGTCTTATGTGTTAATGTTGCCTATCTACCTTTCACAGTAACAACTGACTACAGACATAATAAGAATGTGCATACTCTTAACATCCATATGACCTCATTGTTCAAGTCACATACTTGAAGAGATATGTCATTGAGTATTCTTTAGACATTCATTATGCTTCCTCATTATCTCATAACTGAGTGAAAGAAAATGAATCAAAAGCTTGCCTTTATTATCATTAATCAAATCCTTTATGTAATATGCAATAACAATCATCATATGATTGACTCTCTGGGCATACATATCAACAGACTCCCATTTACACTTAGAGCCAATCACCCACAAATCTCATTCTTAGTGATCTAAACATGTCCTTCATGTTTTTGTTATACAAGTGTTAACCCCTGTGGCTTAGCAACATTTTGCTAAAGTTGGTACATTGCATGTTCCTTAACTCTTTGTTGTATGATTTCTCGTATGAGTCAAAACTTCTGTATGTATCTGATATTCCTTGCCTATCTAGTAGCTCCATTATTGTCACATTATTCCTACTATATCATCAAAGGTTGAAATATCTTTAAGTTCACCCATATGAACTTCTAGATCCATATAAATCTACTCCTATGTTGATAACACTTGGATACATGACTTGAATTGTAGAATTGAATTAAGGGCTTGTAGTTTGGAACCCTTCCAACTCATAACTCTTTTCTCAAAATTAAACATATTTTATAGTGCAATCACTTTTGTCACTTTGTAAGCTTGCATCAGTGTAACCCGTTACACCCAACTCTTTCTTGTTGCTATAGTCTAGAAACTTATTCTTTAGTGCTTCTCAAGTCTTAATAGATATTTTTAAATGGCATTCCAATGACCCTCATTGGAAACTAATACATCATGTCATGTCCAATACATATAAGACTATAGGAAGTACCTTATATAGCATACATGATAGATCCAATTACTGGTGCAAATGGCATCTCACTCATGGTTTTGCATTCTTCATAAAAATCAAAACATAGGGTTTTTGAAAGACTAATCCTATGAATCATGGTTAGATTCCCTCTCATTGAATTCTTCATGTTGAACTCTTTTAGTGTCTTTGTATTCTATGTGCTCATTTATGGTTATGAAACTTTCCATATCTATCTTTATAGGTCCCAATTCCTATCATATAGGACATTTCACCTAATCCTTCATTGTTGAAGGCATTTTCCATGCCAGGTCTCAATATTACATTATTAAGGTGTTATTCCCCCATCAACATGTGGAATATTCATATACGCTCCCTCTAAATCTTCAATAATAACATATTTCATCTTTTATATTGACTCAAGTCAAAACCATTGACTGTCTTGTCAAGTCAAAAAGATCCCATCTCTGAGATGCTTGTTTCAATATCTACATTGAACTTTGTAGCTTATAGACTTTATTTGCATTTGTGAAGTTATAAAACATTTAGGTTGTGTCATGTATACATCCTCTCAAATATTCCTTTTCAGGAATGTGGTTTTAAGCTTTATTTGCCAAATGTAATAGTCTATACTAGCTACAACAACAAGCATGACCATTTGTAGAGGAATTTCTTCATGTTCAACAATTTGAACTGATTTGAAAATCGTTATAACCAATCTGTCCTTTTAGGTTATCCATGTAGGTCTTTCAAATGAAAACCCAACTTCACCCTATGGGTTTTTACCCTTTAGGTGGTACTAGAAAGGTCATACCTTGTTAGTCTATGTGGATTCCTCAATGGAAATCAAGCCATTTCTTAGATTTTGATTCTTAATATCTTCTAGTTGATTTGTCGGCTCATCATCTTATGACCAACATATCTGAGTTATTGGATTCACAATCATTCAATCCCAGATGTGTTCTATTAGAACTATGAGGTTCTGTGTTACATGAGGAACTTGGGATTCCACTAAAATGTTTCATTCCCAATTGTTCTCATTGTATCTTTTTGTTGACCTCGAACCTTTTGAGTTCTAGTTTTACTCCCACTAATTCTTTTGGAATTCAGTAACCCATCAACAAACCTTTTTTATTGATTTGAGAAAAGTAATTTTCAACAAATCATGATTTGTGGATAAATCTTTTCCAAGAAACTACTTTCTTGATATAGGTTGCAATCCTTAAGATATATCAGGACATTCCCATATCATGTCTCATATGATGCTTAAAACCATTTTGGATAGTACATTGTTTTAGTTTTAAGCATGTTTCTAAAAGAAGTTAGAACATTAGATTAAATGATAATCATGTCATGACTCATCATGATGCCATTCCTTCATTATGACATATCACTATGTTTAGGTGGAGTTTATTATGATACACTATCACATTCTCTCTAGAAGGTCCTCAAACTATAAAAGTATTTATAATTTTGATCAAACCAAAGTATCTTAATACCTTTAAGGAAGTTATGTACTTCATACATGTAATCTTTTGAGCACTTCAAGAGAATTGTATTTATTGAGTACATATCACCATATTATCAGTAAATACTATGAAGTTCAAAAAACTATGTTGTAGAATTAATTCCAAACACCTTTATACATCATTATGCGCATGTCCTTTTAGAATATTTATTCTCCCACTACACTTGGTGAGAGGTGATTTGTCTTGTTGCTCATATATAATACTTGCAATTCTCTTATCAATTCATCAACCATAAAGAGTCTAGATAAAAATAAATATGAATTCTAAAAATGTATCTCTCATATGTGTGCTCTAGATGACAATGCTATCGATTGTTGATTGTTTGAGTTATCAATTACAATCCTTTGATATTTACATTATTTACATTCATATTTAGATCCTTTCATATAAAGATCACTAGATGTTGGGGCACTGTTATACAAGCTCACATCATTGAAATAGAAGCATTAACAACTCTTTATTGATTTATCATCCTTGTCATACAAGATGCATAAAGTAAAATGGTTCTATTTTGGCATAATTAAATAGCAGTTCAACTAACTCTATTACATGCCCAATGGGCTAAAATAGATGCTAAATGTAGACTAAAGCTGCAAAAACTCTTGTTCTGCACATTCCACTCTTGCCCTTTCATAAAGGCTTTACTTCTTATCAGATCATGCACATCAACATATGCCATATCTGCATATGGTATCACATACTAGTGAAGAAGTAATTTAGAATTATCATATAACATATATCCCTAAAGTGGAGATGTCTATCTACTCCTTATTCTTCTTTAATTCCTCCAACTAGAGGGGCCAATTCCTATTCTAGTATCTAGCTTGGTGACAGTGGTGACATTTACCTCCCTTCTTTATTCATCCCTTTGCCTTGAGAGACTTGGGCTTCTAGTCATCTATAGAAATCTTCTTAGCTTTGCCTTTGCCTTTAGACTTTCCCATTGTCTTGTTGATCATCATGAAAAACTTGGGCTTGTCCTTCTTCATTTGTTCCTCAGTTGTTCTCAATATGCCTACTAACTCTGTCAACGTCTTGTCAAAGTCATTCATGTTGTAGTTCATGACAAAATGATTGTATGATTCTGGTAGAGACTGCAAAATTACATTAGTGGTCAACTCTTGACCCAAGGTGAATCTCAGTCTAATAAGGTTCTCCACATACCCAATGAGCTTGAGCACATGAGGACCTACTAGATCTCCTTCTACCATGTTATATTTGAATAGCACCTTAGAGACATCAAATCTCTCTTATCTTTCCTAATCTTGGAACATGTTCTTAACATGGGTGACCTTCTCAATAACATTCATGTTCTCATGCTACCTTTGCAACTCATAGTTCATGGAGCATAGCATCAGACACTTCACATCAACTATATCTTCAATATGCCTTTTTAAGTATCCTTATCAGCCTTAGGTGCATTGGTAAGTGGTTCATCTGGCTCTGGTGTCTCCAGGACATAGAGATTATGCTCCTATGTGAGAACTTCTTAGCGTCCTGAACCAATTGTGGAAATTATTCCCATTTAACTTATCCTTCTCAAGGACTAATCATATAGAAAAGTGGTTGTTGTGTGTTGTCATTTGATTCTACAAGTGATATTTACAATTTTGAAACAACTAATTTGGATTGATTGATTTCATTAAAACTGATGATGTTTATTGGTTCTTTAATTAACTCTCACTCTCATTATTTTATTCAAATTGATGGCCCTCACATATCAATTAAAAAGATTGTAGCGTACATTCTACTGAGCCAAGATGCAAAAAAATTCAACTATTACCCGGCCAACGCCAGCGTCCATAGTCAACTATTAAGGTAGATAATGTTTATTAATTGCATCTTATGCAATTCTTGGATAGATGATATGCTCAACTCTTTTCCATGGTCATTTTTATGCCTCTAGTGCTTAATCTCATTACAATCACTCAGTTAAGACCGACCCAAAAGCTAACACGATAATAATGCACCCCGCTTGGCAGGCCTACATTATTACCATCACACTTCCACGAGATACACAGTGCACCACCCTTAGGGTTCCCACGCTTAATATATTCAAGCTTTTGATGTGTGTCGAAGACATCTAAGACTTAATATTTTATTTGAGGGAGTTTGTATATATATACATATATATATATATACTTTATCTAATCACCACATATATGGTACATATTATATACATGCTATAATATCCCACAACATAATCATGCAATATAAAACAAAAAGTGATGGTTATGGCCAATCTAATGTAATTCCTTGGAGCCACAAGGAATTACTGTCACCTAGGTCAACATCACATGCATGAACATGTTGTTGGTGTATAACTGTGTTACCAATCTGAGTTGATCGGCTCAACCCTTGAACCTGTCATCTCACATCTTGGTCAGTCGATTGGTCTTCTAAAATGATCGTCCAGCCTCCTATCCAACTGATGTTTGGACACCTCCAAATGGTCAGTTGGGACCACCAACTGGTCAGTTCACCCCTCCTATGATCTGGTCTCCTCAGTTCTTCAGCTAGTCAGCTCGGCACGTCAAACGGTTGGCTCATGTGATGTTGATCGTCATCTTTGTCGTTATAAGAAAGGAAACTATCTTATTGCTATTAAAATTCTAACATTGTAATGAGAAACCTTTAGTTACATTCGAGGGGAGCAAAGGTAGGAAAGAATGATACTTTTACATTGGTAAGAAGAAGGTAGAAACTCAATATGCAAATCGAGATAAAATAGGATATAAACACACAACCGCCATGCACATATAATTAGGGTTATCGGTGATAACCATGCTACATAGCCACCATCAAAACTCAATTTTGGGCAACGCATGTAAATTGCAAATATACCATATTGTATATGTACATATAAATATATTAGTTTGGGATTATATGTGGTCTTTGGTCAAATATAGACATTATTAATTTAATTATTTGCATCATATGTAGTAAATAAATAATGAAAACTAAAAATCTGATCATATCAATTATCCCAAAACATAGTAAATTGGTGTGGCTCTAACCACTGCTGAGAAATATGGGCACAAAGTAGACAACGGAAATAAAAAGTTATCTATCCAGATTCCCCAGAACAACAGGATTGCATCAACCACTATGTAATGGGAAGGATGGTTTAACGAGTCCATATGTGGGCCTAGAGAAAGTCTAGGGACTATGACATGTTGCAGTAGTGCAACACTCCTAGTTGCACTGAGACTTGTCTACAACAGTACCTGGTCTCCACCACAGACAATAGACTCAGGCAGCATCGCCTACTCCTCCATAGACTACATGATGACATTGCCCTCCCAGAGACAAGCAAATGCCACCTTACCTCTATGGAAATCCACATGAACCACCTCAAACTCCTATCATTCAACTAGAACTAATAAGATTGAGTTGTCTCTCCTGTTGGTGTACTAGTCACCAACTTGCTCTCCCACAATTTCTCTCCCTTACTATCCCTCACTTTATTGGGTAGGACTTTCTCTGGCTCTCTATTGGTTACCACAACCAGATAGGACAACAATTGTCAGAGCCAATTGAGTTGTCTCTAGAAAGCCCCCAATACCCCTCTATTTATAAGAAGGGTTAGGGTCTGGGTTCCTAGACTATGTGGGAGTGGAAGGGATCAGAATATAAAAAAAATTAGCAACCTGCGAGCGGCGAGCTGATCGGTTCGCCAAGCAAACCAGTTGATTCATATGCAAGTCGATCGGTTCACTCAGTGAAGCGGTCGTTTCTCCATGTTTCCAATCACATATGAATTGGCAATTCGAATCTGATTAATGCACAATATGACGTCAACACTAATCCTTGATGCAATTGAATTTCTCCACAAACTGGGCGTTTCACCCAACAAAACGATCGGTTGGTGACCCGATCCGATTGGTTCATTATGTGAATCAGTCAATTTGCTCCCCATTTCAAGAAGAACTCAGTTAATTCAATTTCTAATCAACCTGACACTCCAACTGGTCAGTTCAGCACTTGGATCGATAGGTTGGGAGTTTAGTCAATTGATTTGTTGCTTTAATTGAGTACCTAAACACTTTAGTAATCAATTCAATTATAATTCATGATTAAAATCCTCTTCTAGGTGAATTCCTATGTGTGTGACCCTATATGTCCCAAATCACATTGGCAATGAATGTCCATAACTATTTTATGACATCACAAGCAAAGAGAGGTTCCTAGTCACACATTAATTCTACCCAAGTGAATGGAAAGTTGAAGAATAACTTCAACCTATGATTTGTTTAAGGTGTTAAAATGATTGTGTAATTCCTTTGTCTCTGATATCTAGAATGAACTTGATGCATGGAATCATAATCCTCTTCAACATTCAATTCATGTTCCTTGAACCTAGAGTAGATTGTCAGAGATATATGTGACCTCAAATCATATATTGATTCACATGTGTGTGCATGTCTTTCTCAGTCTCTCTTATCAAGCGACCTGGATATCAAACTCTAGTAGGAGGGACAAATCCCATATATATCACTCAAAGTCATATAATGTGTCACAACATATCTGATCATCACCTTTATGGGAACCCTTATTCAGGATCACAGTGGATGATGTCAAAACATACTGAACGACATGTGATGAGTATAATAACTTCAGGTCTATGAACCACAATCACCATCTTCACTAAGATAGATGATTATGATCTCCATGTATGGTTTCCATGTGTCACTCTCATGGTGGGTCTATTTGATACATTGTTCTTTAACAAGTATATGTGTGCTTGGTTTGATATCACATATCATGACTGATGAGATTGTGTCATCAACCAACACACACTCTAGTATTATGTGTTATTGTTGTCTATCTTCCTTCCACAATAACAACCGACTAGGGACATAATAAGAATGTACATACTCTTAACATCTGTATGATCTCATTGTTAAAGTCACGTACTTGAAGATATACATCAGTGAGTAATATCATTCTTTAGACATTCAATATGCTTCCTCATTATCTCATAATTGAGTGAAATAGAATGAATTGGAAGCTTGCCTTTATTATTATTAATCAAATTCTTTATATAATATGCCATTACAATCATCATATGATTGGCTCTCTGGGCACACATACCAAAAATTACATCATGGTAGAAGGGAAAGCTATGCATGAAACTAAGGTTACACGTATGAGAGCAATTCTTATTCCCCTATCATGTCTTATCAAACTCTTTTTTGTTAACAAAATAGTTGGGAAATAACGACACATAATAGGTAGTGGAAACAAAAACATTTCTCTCCTTATTCTTTGTAACAACAAGATCATGTCAATAACTATTTAACGGAAAGTGTGGTTTAATGATTTTAACCTTGTCCTGGAGAAAGTCCACCAACTATAACTCGTTGCAGTAGTGCAACATTCCTAGTTGCACTAGGACTCGTCTAAAGTATCTCCTACTCTTCACCATGGACAATAGACTTAGACGACGTTTGTAGAAACTACACCAGGGATTGTGAGCTGACATTTTCTATTAGTAATAGGAAACGACTACATTGCCTCTATGGTAGCCCACATGGACCACCAAGAACTCATCTCATTATACTAGAACTGATAGGAAGGAGTTGTCTCTCCTTTTGGTGTACTATTCACCAAAATGCTCTCCCACAATTGTTCTCCCTTGATATCCCTCCCTTTATTGGGTAGGACTTGCTCGAGCTCTCTCTTGGTTACCACAACTAGACAGGACAAAAATTAACATAGGAAATCCAGTTGTGTCTGAAAAGCCCCCAGTACCCCTCTATTTACAAGAGGGGTTAGGGTCATGGTTCCCAGTCTGTGTGGGAGTGGAAGGAACTGGAAGATCATGAATTTTCACAACCTGTGAGTAGAAAACTAGTTAGTTCACAAGCGATCCTGTCAGTTCGCATGCGAGCCAGTTGGTTCTCATGCGAGCGGATCGATTCGCATGCGGTCCAATCGGTTCATTTAGTGAATGCCTTGTTTCTCCATGTTTCCCAATATCATATGAATTGGCAATTCAAATCCAATTAATGAACAACATGGCGTCAACATGAATCCTTAATGCAATCCAATTTCTCCATGAACTGGGCATCTCACCCAACCAAACGATCGGCTGGTGACCCAAGATAATAGGTTCACTATGTGAACTGGTCAGTTCGCTCCCCAGTTCAGGTAGAACTCAGCTAATTCCATTTCTAATTGACCTAACACTCTATCCATTATATTCAACACTTGGACCTATCGGCTGGGAGTTCAATCAGCTGATTTGTTGCTTGAATTGAATACCTAAACACCTTAGTAATCAATTCAATTATCATTCATGATTAAACTCCTCTTCTACGTGTATTCTAAGTGTGTGATCCTATAGGTCCCATATAACATTGGTAGTGAATGTCCATAACTAGTTTATGACATCACAAGCAAAGAGTGGTGCCTAGTCACACATCAATGCTACCTAAGTGAATAGAAAGTTGGAGAACAACTATAACCTATAATTTGTGTTAGGTGTTATAGTGATTTTCTAATTCCTTTGTCTCTAATATCTAGAATGAACTTAAGGCATGGAATCTTCATCCTCTTCAACATTCAATTCATGTACCTTGAACCTAGAGCAGACTGTCTGACATATAAGTGACCTCAATATCGCATCTTGATTCACATGTGCATGCACATGCCATTCTCAATCTCGCTTACCAAGTGGCATGGATATCAAACTCCAGTAAGACGGACAAATACCATCTACATCACTCACAGTCAATCCTCATGTGTCACAGCTACCCATTCATCATTGTTATGGCAATTCTTATTCAGGGTTATGTTAGATGATGTCAAAGCATACTGAACGACAAGTGATGAGTGCAGTGAATTCAGGTCTAAGAACCACAATCACTAACTTCACTATGAGAGATAACTATGACCATGAATTATGGTTTCCATGTGTCAATCTCAAGGTGGGTTTGTCTGATACATTGTTCCCTAAAAAGTATCTATGTGTTTGGTTTGATATCACATATCATGACTGATGATATTTTGTCATCAACCAACACACACTCTAGTCTTATGTGTTATTATTTTCTATCTACCTTCCATTGTAACAACTGACTAGGGACATACATACATACTCTTAACATCCATACAATCTCATTGTTCAAGTCACATACTTGAAGACATGCGTCATGGAGTAATATCATTCTTTAGACATTCATTGTCTTTCCTCATTATCTCATAACTGAGTGAAACAGAATGAATGGGAAGATTGCCTTTATTATTATTAATCAAATCCTTTATGTAATATGCTATAACAATCATCATATGATTGGCTCTCTGAAAATACATACCAACAGACTCCCACTTGCACTTATAAACAATCACCCAAAAATCTCATTCTTAGTTATCTAAACTTGTTCAACATGTTTCTTCTGCGCAAGTGCTAATTCAGTGGGGTAGCAACACTTTGCTTTTAGTTTGTATATTACATGTTTATCATCTCTCTACTATGAGATGAAATTTCTATAATATGATATTTGATATTCCTTGCCTAATCGGTAGCTCCATTGTTGTCACAGTATCTCTACTTTGTCGTGAATGGTTGGAACATCTTTCAGTTCATCCATATGAACTTCTAGATCCATATATTATCCACTCTTGTGTTCATAACACTAAGATACTTGGCTTCAATTGAATTAATGACATGTACTTCAGAACCCTTCCAACCCTCGACGCTTTTCTCATATTTTATATTGCGATCACTTTTGTCATTCCGGAAGCTTGCATCGGTGTAACCCTTTACACCTAATTCTTCCTTGTTGATATATTCTAGAAATTTATCCTTTATTGCTTCTCAATTACTTAAAGGATATGCTAAATGACATTCCAATGACCCTCATTGGAATCTAATATTATCTTGCCATGTCCATTACATATAAGATTATGGGATGAGTACATTACTAGCATACATGATTGATCCAATTCCTAATGCATATGGCATCTCACTCATGGTTTTGCATTCATCATAAGAATCGGAACATAGGGTTCTTGATAGACTAATCCCATGAATCATGGTCAGATTCTCTCTCATTGAATCCTTCATGTTGAACTCTTTTGGCATCTTGCTATTTCTCATACTTAGGTTATGAAACTTTCAAGAACTATATGTATAGATATCAATCCCTATCACATATGTCGTTTCACTAAATCCTTCAAGTGATTTCCATGCCAGGTCTCAATATTTACAATATTGAGATGTTATTCCCCATCAATATGTGGAATATCTATATATGATCCCACTAAATATTTTGTAATTGTAGATTTCATCTTTTATCTTGATTCAAGTTAAACTCTTTGACTATCTAATCAAGTCAAAAGATCCCATCTCTGAGATGCTTGTTTCAATCTCTAGATTGAACTTTGTAGCTTATAGACTTTATTTGCACTCATGAAGTTATAAAACCTTTAGGATGTGTGACGTACACATCCTCTCAAATATTCCTTTTAGGGAATGCAGTTTTAAGCTTCATTTTCCAAATCTCGTTGTCAATACTAGTTGCAACAACAAGCATGACAATTAGTAAAGGAATTTCTTCATGTTCAACAATTTGAATTGATTTGCATACCTTTATAACCAACTTTTCCTTTTAGTTTATCTGTGTAGGTTTTTCAAATGAAAACCTAACTTCACCCTATGGGTTTTACCCCTTTAGGTGGTACTAATAAGGTCATACCTTATTAATCTACATGGATTCTTCAATGGCCATCAAGCCATTTCTCATATTTTGATTCTCAATAGCTTCTAGTTGATTTGTTGGCTCATCATCTTATGACCAACCTATCTGAGTTGTTGGATTCACAATCTTTCAATATCATATGTGTTCCACTAGAACTATTTGGTTATGTGTTACATGAGGAACTTAAGATTCCCAATTGTTCTCATTTTACCTTCTTCTTGACCTCAAATCTTTCGAGTTCTACTTTTATCCCATTGATTCTTTTGGAACTCAATTATCCTACCAAAAAACATTTTGTTGTTGGATTAGGGTAAAAGGTAGTATTCAATAATTATGATTTGTGGATAAACCTTTTCAAGAAACTACTTTCTTTCTATAAGTTTCAATCCTTTAGACATATTAGGACATTCCCATATCATATCTCATATGATGTCTTTTAAATTATTTAGATGGTACATCATTTTAGTATAAAGTATATACCCATGAGGAGATTAGAATATTAGATTAAATGATAATCAAATCATGATCCATTAGGATGTAATTCCTTCTTTCTGATACATCATCGTGTTTCTATTGGATTTGACTTGTGATACACTATCACAATCCTTCCAGAAGGTCCTCAAACTATTGATGTAAAGTATTTCAACATTTGATCATATTAAGTTTCTTAATACTTTTATCAAAATTATACTTCATTTATAATCTCCTTGAACACTTCAAGAGATTCATGTTTGTAGTTCACCAAATACAAATCCTATATCAATTGAGTTTGTTAGTGAATATAATGACGTACAAACAACTAGTTGTAGCATTTTTTCTAAAAGATCTTCATACATCAATATGTATAAGCACTAATAGAAAGCTTGTGCTCTCCACTACACCTAGTGAGAAGTGGTTTGTCATGTAGCTCATAAATTAGATTAGCATGTCTCTTGTTGGTTTAATAACCAAAAGAGTCTAGATAAACATCAATATAGATTCTAGTGATGCATTTCTCATATATATGCTCTAGATGACAATGTTACAGATTGTTTGAGTTATCAATTTTAATCATTTTGGTATTTACATTATTAACATTCATCTTTATATCCTTTCATATAAAGATCATTAGATGGTTAGGGTATTTCCATACAAGATCACATCCTTGGAATAGAAGCATTAACAACTCTTTATTGATATATTATCCTTATCATACAAGATGCATAAAGTAAATGCTTCTATTATTGACATAATTAAATAGAAGTTCAATTAAACTCTATTACATGCCCAATAGGCTGAGATAAATTCTAAATGTAGACTAAAGATGCATCAACTCTTGCTCTGCACAGTCCACTCTTGCCCTTTCATTAAGGCTTTACTTCTTATCAGATCTTGCACATCAATGTATGTTAGATCTACATCCGATATCAGATACCAAGATGAAGAAGTAATCAAATTAATCTTACAATGTATATACCTGAAGTAGAGGTCTCTGCCCCTTCCTTCTTCTTCTTCTTTATTCCTCCAATAAGAGAGGGAAAATCCTTTTCCAATGTCCAGGCTGGTGACAGTAGTGACAATTGCCTCCCTTATTTACTCCTCCATGTGACTTGAGATATGAAGACTTGGGCTTCTAGCCAGCTTTAGAACTCTTATTAGCTTTGTCTTTGCCTTTAGACTTTCCCTTTGTCTTACTGATCATCATTGTAGACTTGAGCTTGTCTTTCTTCATTTGTGCCTCAACTGTTCTCAACATGCCTAGTAACTCTGTCAATGGCTTGTCAAAGTCATTCATGTTGTAATTCATGTCAAAATTGACTGTATGATTGTCTTAGAGACTATAGAATCACATCAATGGCCAACTCTTGACCCAAGGAGAATCCTAGTCTTACAAGGTTCTTCACATACCCAATGAGCTTGAGCACATGAGGACCTACTGGATCTCCTTCTGCCATGTTACATTTGAACAACGCCTTACATACATCAAATCTCTCCTATCTTGTCTGATCTTGGAACATGTTCTTAAGATGTGTGACCATCTCAATAACATCCAAGTTCTCATGCAGCCTTTGCAACTCATAGTTCATGGAGCATAGAATTAGACACTTGGCATCAACAACATCTTTAGTATGCTTCTTGTAAGCATCCCTGACAACCTTAGGTGCATTGGAAAGGGGTTCATCAGGCTATGGCATCTCCAAGACATGGAGCTTTTGCTCTTGTGTGAGAACGATTCTCAGCATCCTAAACTAGTCGTGGAAAATGTTCCCATTTAACTTGTCCTTCTCAAGGACCGATCACAAAGAGAAGTGGTTATTATGTGTTGCCATTTGATTCTACAAAAGATATTTTCAATTTTTTTAAAAGTTCATTTTGATTGATTTGATTTGATTAAAATTGACGATGTTAATTAGGTCTTGAATTATCTATCACTGTCATTATTTTTCTCAAATTGACAACCCGTAATTATCAATTTGGAAGATTGCAACAAACAAACTTCTAATGAGCCAAGATCCAAAATAATTCAATTATTACCCAGCCAACGCCAGTGTTCATAATCAATAATTAAGGTAGGTAACATTTGCCAATTCCATCTTATGTAATTCTTGAATATATGATATGCACAACTCTTTGCCATTGTCATCTTTATGTCTCTGGTGGTTAATCTCATTAAGGTCACTCAGTTAAGCCTGACCCAAAAGCTGACACGATAATAATGCACCCCTCTTGGCTTGCCCACATTATTACCATCACTGCTAATAGAAAGCATCTTAGACTTAATATGTTTGATTGAGGGATTTTATATATATCATATATATTTTTACATATACTTATCCAATCACCACATACTAGTATGTATCATATACATGCTATATTCCACAACATAAACATGCAATATAAATCATTAGCGATAATTATGGCCATATCTATTGTAATTACTTGGAGCCACAAGGAATTTCTACCACCTAGATCAACATCACATGCATAAACCTATTGTTGGTGTAGATTTGTGCTTCCCAATCCTGGTTGATCGGTTCAACCCTTGAACTGGTCGGTTGGCCTCTTATCTAACTGATGTTTAGACACCTCCAAATATTTGGTTGGGTCCACTAGCTGGTCGATTTGATCGTTCTATGGTCTACCCTCCTCGGTCGTCATTCGATCGACTCGTCAAGTGAAACAGTCGGCTTGCCTGACTTTGATTGTCATCTTTGTAGTTGCAAGAAAATAAACTATCCTACTTTCTATTAAACTAATAACATAATAAAGATAAACCTCGATTTACATTTGATGGGAGAAAAGGTAGGGAAGAATAATACTTTTACATTGGGAAGAAAAAAAGGTAGGGGCTCGATATGCAAACCAAGACAAAATAAAAGGAAAAAACGTTCAACCACACACATATATTGGGGTTATTGTCTATAGCCATGCTACTCATCCACCATGAAAACCAATTTTAGGGTGACACATGTAAACTTCAATATATATATATATATATATATATATATATATATGTAGAGAGAGAGAGAGTCAGGCTAGAATACACTCAAGTAGTTTTTCATGATGCAATATTTTTTTCAAAAATCTAATCCATTGGTCTTCTTAAACATATTGTGAATAGCTCATACATAAAATTTGAGCATATTTGGACATTTATAGGTCATGTTATAAAAACTGCAAAAATTATGCATTTAAAATTAGTTTCATGTGTTGATTTTTTTACCCTTGGATGAGTGACTTACACTCATCCAAACGGACTCAAAATTTATATGTAGCCTAGTTATAGTATGACAATGAATATCAATGGTTTACATTTTTCAAAAAATAGTCTTGATATGCAAATACACTTGAGTGTATTCGTATGATCTGTACACTCGAGTGTATTCTAGCCTAACTATATATATATATATATATATATATATATATATATATATATATATATATATATATATATATGGGCGTTCATTCATTGCCCGCGCGGGTAGCCTGAATTTTCACTACCCGACAGCCAAAAAAGTAACTCTCCTGGCCAAAAAAGTAACTCCGCTGTCAAAAAAGTAAATATGGTGATAAGAAAGTAACTACACGAATATAAGAGTAACTCTGTACAAAATATACAACAGATATATATAAGGACGAGTTTTTTTATCTTGGTGGGGCAAATGATATTATTTTTGGATGAAATTTTTTTGAGAGCTAGACAAAATGGTCCTCTGCAATTGCGATTTTTTTTTTGAAAAAAGGTGGTCGGAAGGGTGGGCGGGTAGCTACCCGCGTGGGCAATAAAGATGGGCCCTCTATATATATATATATATATATATATATATATATATATATATATATATATATATATATATATTAGTTTGGGATTGTACATGATCTTTAATTGGATATGCACATTAATCATTTTAAATATTCACATTGTATGCAACAAATAAAAGCAATAAAATAGAACCTAAAAATATGGATGAATCCCAAAACATAGTAAATTGATGTGGATTTGATACCACTGCTAGAAAATAACGACATAGAGTAGGTTCAGAAACAAACAAAAAATTGTGTCCTTATATATCATAACAACAAGATTGTATCAACAATGATGAATGGAAAGGTTGGTTTCATGAGTCCATACCCGGTCCTGGATCAAGTCCATCGACTATAACTTCTTATGGTAGTGCAACACTCCTAGTTGCACTGGGACTCGTCTGTAGAAGCTTCTGGACTCCACCATGGAAAATAGATTCGGATGGTGTCTGCACCAGCTCCACCACAGACTGCAGACTGGTGTTGTACTCCTAGCGACGGGAAACGACCATCTAGCCTCTACGGTAGTCCACACAGACTACCTAGAACTCATGTCGTTCTACTAGAAATGATAGGAAGGAGTTGTCTCTCTAGTTGGTGTACTAGTCACCAACTTATTGTTCCACAATCGTTCTCCCTTGCTATCCCTTCCTTTATCGTATAGGACTTGTTCGAGCTCTCTATTAGTTACCACAACCAGAGAATACAACAATTGTCAAAGACAATTTAGTTGTGTATGAGAAGTGTGCAGTACCCCTCTATTTATAGGAGAGGTTAGGATTTGGGTTCCTAGTCTGTATGGGAGTGGAAAGGTCCAGAAGACCATGAATTTTAACAACTTGTGAGTGACAAACCGGTTAGTTTGCAAGTGAGTCGGTCAGTTCACATGTGAGTCGATTGGTTCATTCAGCAAATAGGTCATTTCACCATGTTTCCCAGTCGCATATGAATTGGCAATTTAAATCCAATTAATGCACAACATGATGTTAGCACTAATCCTTAATGCAATCGAATTTCTTCATGAATTGGGGATCTCACCCAACCAAACGGTCAGTTGGTGACACGAGTCAATCGGTTCACTATGTGAACAGGTTGGTTTTCTCCCCAGTTTAGACAGAACTCAACAAATTTAATTTCTAATCAACATGACACTCCAACCAGTCGGTTCAACACTTGGACCGGTCGGTTAGGAGTTCAGTCGGCTACTTTTTTGCTTGAATGGAATACCTAAACACTTAGTAATCAATTAAATATCATTCATGATTTAATTTCTCATCTAGGTGTATCCTAAGTGTGTGACCTTATAGGTCTCATAAAATGTTGGTAGTGAATGTCCATAACTATTTTATGACATCACAAGCAATGAGCGGTGCCTAGTCACACATTAGTACAACCCAAGTGAATAGAAAATTGGAGAACAAATTCAACTTACAATATGTGTTAGGTGTTACAGTGATTGTCTAATTCCTTTGTCTCTGCTATCCAGAATGAACTAAAGGTATAAAATCGCCATCCTCTTCAATGTTCAATCCATGTTCCTTTAACCTAGAGTAGACTGTAAAGACCCGATCTTTATGATCAAATATTTACAAAATCTATCAAAATATAAACAATCTTTATTACAATCATGTTTGTACATCAGAGTGTGGAAGCTAAATAAAAATATGCATAAGTCCTATCTAGTCTTTAATCCACAGAGGACATCTTCTACATATCTCTTCTAGACTTCTTCAAGCCACCTGCCCATGAATTCCCCTAGGGAATGAAACCACACATGGACCCCATTGAAGAGGAAACAAAGGTCAGCAAAGCTGGTACTAAATCCAATCATTGAGCTATTAAAAATGCAGGTACAAAACATGATTCAGGTATAAGATGAATTCTAGGAGAGGGACTATTTGGTGGACTTAGTTTATCCAAAAGAGAATAACATGTATCAATGGTTTCCAAATATAGAGTTCAAGATGGTATTGATAAGATTGACAATTCTAAAAAAATTGTCCAAGTTCAAGAGATCAAAATATTCAACATGATATTGGCAATGTTAACAATTATACAAAATTTTCCAAGTTCAAGATATCCAAATATTCCAGATTATTTACAACAAAATGATCAATTTAAATGTTAGGATTAAGCATTGTCATATCATTTCTTATCAATGACTACAATGCCATGTGTTCAATCATCTATGAGAGAACGACACGGTAGCCTGCTATTTCAACTAGTATACTGGGAGACCACTAATCCATTACAACATGTGTACAGGGCGACGGGACGTACCCAACCTATAGGAGCCAAAGCTCTAAAGGTACAAAGCCCAAAGGGACCAAAGTCTAGGGAGTCAAAACTCCAAGAATTCAATTCCAGTGCTTATCATAATATTTATCAAAATCCAACAATTATAAATTTAGGGGTGTTGACCTTCAAAGGCAGGAAAGGCTCATAAAATAGTTTAGGGTTCACCACCAAACAATGTACATGGAATTCAAGAGGGAAACAAAATAACTCAATAAGTAAATAGAGAATCTAGTACCTCATTTTTATCCAAGACTCCATAGATTGCACAATCATCAATAATGACCCCAAAGAGTGGAAAATCTACAAAATATGGTAAATTTTGGTTATCATTTGGCTTGGAATCAATTTTAATTGTTTAATATTTTCTAATTAGTGTTTTCTTTTCTAGTTGGGGTTATTCATATTTTGTGGTTCTTCCATTATCCTTATTCATAGTTAGGTCACATATATAATCGACACATATTCAGTTATTTTATCACTTTTCCTCTAAATTAGATAATGTTCTTCTCTATCTTATATAGCTTAGTTTGGCCTACTAGGGTCAAGGAAAATCAGTTTCATGAGGCACTATATATAAAAATACCCCAATTCGAGAAATCTAGGGTTAACTCACACGTAGTTCCAATGCAGACTAGTACACTTCTAATTAGGTCTCAAGTTGCATATGAACATGATCATACTGATATATGAATGAATTAGTACTTGTATAATTAAACAATAAGCGTCATTAGAGCTGTTAGGTTACCTAGATCAAATACGTTCTTCTCAAACTTTCGAGGATGATATGTTGACCTAATTAAAGTAATTAGTAAGTCAAAATCTTACCACCCTCTAGATTCAAGCATGTTTATTTCTAGGGTTTGTACAATAATAGAAGTGTATTTTTCACCGTAATTACTTGTCTATAACTCGTTTTATTACTAACACATATAGACCATACATGTAACAAACATTCGATTAATGAATTAACTAAGCTATCATATAACTATGTTTGTATGCAACACCTGGTCATAATTACATAATCTTTGATCTATTATATTTGTCTCTATAACTTGTTTAATCCTCATTATTGTTTAACTTGTTGCGTTATTGTCATTAACAATACTTATTTTCAAATATCTGTAAAACAACTATTGACTTGTAGGTGACGGAAAAGCACCACTGATCTCAACGAATCAGTTCTCCATATTCAACTAGTTATTCCTTGTTTTGTGGTCATCTTATCTTTAGTTATTTGTTGTGCCTCTTGGATCAGTAGACTTGTATCATCTGCTGTGGGAGTAAGACAACAGGACTGAAGAAATAGGTTGTCCTCTCGTCATGTATGTTGTAGATGGTCATGGATGAGACAGATCTTGATAGTGGCTGCCGGTTAGGTTCGACTGCATCTCGATCTCAACAAGACTCGACATCAATACGAGTTACAATCTTCGAATTGGAGATTAATGGAAAGGATAGGACATTCCTTTGAAGTCTTTGCAGATCCCCATCCAAGTGCGGTGAGATTGTTGAGTGCGGGGGTTCAAGCGGCGTTGTGCTGGGTTGGAGGAAGGCGGGGCATTTGGGGCGTCATGATTCTTTTACCAGATCAGAGATGGTCCTGGTGTCCTCGTGTGTCTTATCTTAGCTCCACCATGGAGTGGTGGTGGCGGCACAGATGTGTCGTGGAGGCTGGCGAGGCCCATTACAGGTCACTGACGTTGAGGTTGTGCTGCCGGTCGGTGATGGGTAGTGAGTGGCGTCGAGAACTGCAGGTCTACGTGATCTGGTCAAGTTAGCTTTTCACACCCTGTCGCCGTCTAGGATTGGAGGAAGATGAGATCGGATAGGAGGGGGCAATATTGCTACGGATCAAAAGTGTTGCAGGCCGTGAGGGAGTCAGACCGCAGTCTGCAGACTCCCTAGCGCCGCCGTCGTTGGTTGTTGATGAGGCTGTTGTTTCTCGACGAGGAGAGAAGAGATGGGGCCTTGGAGGTTGCTAGGAGAGATCGGCGGTGACGGCTGGCGAGAGATGGTGGTTAGATCCCGGTGGGTGTTGTGGCCAGGGTGCAGGCCCGCCGAGGAGTTGCAGGTTGAAGACAACGATATGAAATTCATCAGGACACGATAGACTGAGGAAGAAGTGGTCTTCTTACTCCTGAATTCACGTGAATGCCAAGGAGGCCGTGAAGAGGTAGGGTGATCATCCTCATAAGGTTTTCTGTCACTTGAGTGTTTTGGATCTGGTAAGTCTACGAGGAGTAGGGTGGTGGTCGTGCATCCTGGCAAGGGTGTTTGCACATGTTGGGGGTTGTAGCAGGTGCGATAGACAGTACTGGGAAGTGGTGTGTCCCTGTAGATAGGGCATATGGAAGGAAAAAAAGAGATCGAGATCGGACATGATTGAGGCTGGAGATCTGGGTGGTGTATGCAACTATGATGCAGGTTGTTGTGTTAAATCACATGTACCCAGGTCGAGGGGTGAGGACTCTGGTGGTCAGATGTGATGACGAGTTAACAGGTTATCGATTCCATTACTGGCGAGGCGATTGGAGTAGGTTACAGAGCCAACAGAGGGGCGTGTGCCTGTTGCAGGTAGTCGTGTATTTGCAAGATCTAGTACAGTTATATTGAAAGAGGTGTCTAGGGTTCTTGGAGGTGGCGGCTAGAGAAGAGAAGCGGCTCCAAAGAGGCATCCAACCTTGGCAGTGGTCGTGCATTGCCGTTTCCTTGCGAGGGGTCTGGAGTTTCTGTAAACATACATCAACGCGGGTTCGTAGGTTAGGGAATATGGGTTCCCTTAATTGGTTTATTACTAATAAATGCCTTAGTCCATTTATTTCTAATTTAACTCCTATACTATATAACCTCGTTACAATTTGACCACTCGTTTAATTATCAATACCTCTATAGATCCAACCCAAAAGCATATATATTTATATACTTAAATTCAATAGAACTTTTATACATTTACCAGAATTGACTCCAAGCCATTATGTACAAGAGAGAGAGGAAATTTTATGAATGTGAGGTTTAATGTGGATACATCAATGACTCAAATTGTGCTAACTAATATCACCGTCATTTACAAAATTAAATTGAGGGACCGTTTCTAAATATATTCATTTTAGGGATATGAGGTGAATTAAAGACAAGAATTTCAAAAGATGACTAATTTGTATCAAGAACAATAGATTTAATTAAAACTAACTAAATAAATCTTGGGATGAAGGAATAAATTCAGATTAATAAAATGATGAATCATAGCTCAATATAGTTTTAGTGCTAAAATTTGGTATGTTACATAGACTGTCTGAGATATAAGTGACTTTAATATCATATATTGATTCACATGTGCATGCACATGCCTTTCTCAGTCTCACTTATCAAGTGGCCTGGATATCAAACTCTAATAGGAGGGAGAAATCACATTACATCACTCACAATCAATCCCCATGTGTCACAACTACTCAATCATCATTGTTATGGCAATCCTTATTCAAAATTACTATGGATGATGTCAAAGTATACCGAACGACAAGTGATGGGTGTATTGATCTCTGGTCTAAGAACCACAATCACCACCTTCACTATGAGAGATGACTATGACCACCAATTATGTTTTTCATGTGTCACTCTCAAGGTGGGTTTGTCTGATACACTATTCCCTACCAAATAGTTATATGTTTGGTTTGATATCACATATCATGATTGATGAGATTCTATCATCAACCAACACATACTCCAGTCTTATGTGTTACTATTATCTATCTATCTTCCATAGTAACAACTGACTAGGGGCATAATACGAATGTACATCTCTTAACATATGTATGATCTCATTGTTCAAGTCACGTACTTGAAGACAAATGTCATTGAGTAATATCATTCGTTAGACATTCATTATGTTTCCTCATTATCTCATAACTGAGTGAAACCAGATGAATTGGAAGCTTGCATTTATTATTATTAATCAAATCCATTATGTAATATTCTATAACAATCATCATATGATTGTCTCTTTGGGCATACATACCAACAAAAGTATATTCTAGAAGAAATTGACAAAGGCTTTGAGTTCTTCCAACAAATCATCTATGCCATAGTTAAGGAAAATTTTCATCAATGTTTTAAGCTTATTTTTAGAGAAATGATAGAATTTCCAAGTAAACCTCCATCTATTGATTTTTTTCTCTATCATCACTTAATACACCAAAAGATCACTCTCTAAACTCAACTGCAAACTTGACCAAAATGCACAAAAATGAGTCAATCTACCGTCAAAAAGTCATGCAAAAATATTGGAATGAAAGAGCTTATGGATGATTTGATTAAGAAGAGAAGGTTCTAGGAACTCATGGCCAAGCACCCCCAAACTCCCAGTCATAGTGCATAATTTGGGATATTAAATTGGTTGCTTCTTTGATTACATATCATGAGGAATAGTTGGGGACCACCAAATCCTAAAGGCTTCTTGATGGCCTCAGATATGTTGTTGATGGTTGTTAACTGCTAGACTTGAATTTTTTAGGGTGTAAATCTCATTGGTTTTGGGGTTTGATAGTTGAGACCATGGTGCAAGAACGTCTAGATAGAGCTTTATCTATTACTGACTGAAGACAACCATTTGCTTACTATAGAGCCAAACATTTTCCCAAGTATTAATCTGACCATGTTGTAATAGTGATTCATGTTGACACCTGGGAAAGTAAAAGAAACATAGGAAATCCTACTTCAGGTTTGAACCAATGTGGACTATAGAAGGAAGATGTAAGGAAATAATTATAGAAACTTGAGGGTCTATGGAGTGGAGAAATGTGATGTATAATTTAGTAGCATGTGGTGAAAAGTTGAATGGTTGGGTACAAGATAGGTTTGGAGGCAGGAATAAAAAATAAAGAACCTTCCATCTCAACAAGTAGGAATACCAGAGTAACCCACCTAATAATATGTATCTTAGAACATGTGAAGAAATTGTAAGACAATTACAATATTGCACAAACATGATGAAACATAATGCAAGATCTCGACGGGTCAATCCAATGTATTAAGATGATAAAAACATTGGATATTTTCATTATAAGGCTTCTCACATTAAGAAGAGAGGTAATATTGAAGTATTGAAAGATGATGGTGGCAGGCATTTGGAGGATGGAGGGTAAGGAGATTGATGGCATCATAATTAAGTTCTTCCAAGAGCTTTTTACAACTAGTAATGTTTCTGGTTTTAAGGACACCCATGACATTTTTGGTAAGGTGGATGTGATAATAAATAATATTCTAGAAGTGGACATTAACAATGAGTAAATTGAGAGGGTAGTAAAGCATACACGTCCAAAAAAGCTCGCCAAAATGTTGGGATGAAGCTAATGTTATACCAAAAATTCTTGGTCATATTGGGGAAGGATGTGACAATTATGTAAAAGGTTGGTAAAAGAGAGAGATGATTTAGAAGAGGTATTACTCAAGTTGTTATGATACCAAGAAACCAAAGAATATTTCTAAATACATGGCTATTAGTCTATGTAATGCGCTCCATAAGAAATCCTTTATTGTGAATATAATTAGATGTTTAATGAACTCTATTCTTTATAAAGTTCATATTGCCTTCATCCTAGTAAAATGATCACAGCCAATGCTTTAATTAAGTGTGAGATTTTCCATACTATGAAGAGTGGGATAAAAAGAAGAAAATTGGAAATATTGCTATGAAGTTATATATTTTCAAAGCTCATGATAGGTCTGAATGAAGTTTCTTGGATTTTTTTATAGAGGAAGATGAGGTTTGAGGAAAAGTGAAGCGCAGAAATTTAGGAGTGTATATCTTTAGTCAACCAAACCTTTGCCATCAATGGGGCAAGATTAAGGAAGATTAGACCATATTGAGGACTATATAGGAAGACCCTCTCTCACCCTACATTTTTATACTTTATGTTGAGCCTTTCATCACTGTCATTTCTAATGATGCTAACAACAATGTCATACATGGCATTCATGTGAGTAGGCATGCACCACTTGTGTTCCACCTTTATCACAAATGACAAAATATTCTTTGTTAGATAACCCCTGATTAATGATTGAATTTTGCTAATATTATTAGCCAATTTGAACAAGCATGTAATTAGAAGGTCAATTTTCTTCTTTGAAAGAACTGACTAAGCAGAGAGACCATGCAGTCTTAACTTCCAAGGACATCATGATTGTGGCCCTAGTTTAAATTCCTTCTCCAGGTTTTTTGTTTGTAGTGAGGCCAATATGGCGGCTCATAGAGCATCCCAACTGGCTAGTAGGTCTAAATTTATTCATCTTTTCCTATAGAAGTTGTATATGTTCCAAACCTTGTTTCATTCAAGTAATATAGTCAAATAATTTTTGAAAAACAACTGTATGATTGTTATTTTAATAGTTGAATAACAAAATCATTTAATTGTCTAGCTATGATCACTAATTTTCACTCTCTTTAATATGAAATTGATTTTGTGCACGTGTTGAAATAACATATGTTGGAAAGGATTACATGCCTAGTTGAATTTAGAAAAAAAATAGAACTAAAGTAGGTCCTCAAATGGAGAGTGTTTTCCTTAATAAGTAAATTGTGATATAAGGTAATTGAGTTGCTTGCTATGAGGAACTGGTTGAGAAAATTGAATTGGAGAATGGGATATATTATCTAACTAAAGTAATATAGTTCCATCAAATGAGTGAGGATCTTTTTATGGGTCCTTAGGATGTGATGGCCTAGTTTTGATTCAAGTCCACTGAGTTTTATCACTTATGAACCCAACTCCACCATCGTCTATTTCCATTTCTAATTTGAAGTCACTCTTCTTGTTACTTTTATGAAATTCATTTTCTTTTATTCTATTTTTTCTAATATATATTGCTTCACTTGGATAAACAAAAATTCGAGGTTGTAGCAACCGATTAACTCACTCCATGAGACATGACTCTACAAAGGACCATATATACTTGAGATTTGATCCTAATTGTAAATCAAGTTTGTAAATTTGAAAATTCTTGTATGAATGTTGTAAGGTTCTTTATGCCTATAACAAATTCCATGCTACATCCATTATCAAACGATCAAGTGCTCTTCAAGTAATATTCTCATTAGTTGCACTATGTAGAATGGGATTCCATATGAGCCATATTTATAGGAGCATAGAATTAGTTTGGTGTTTTTCTTCTTAAGTAATACTTGAGAGAATGGATAAATGAACTCAAGGTAGTTATTTTGATATATCTAGTCTAGATGATGATGATGCTTCCAATTGGTATAACTAGAAGAAAAACATTGGATGATTGTATTGGACTACATTACTTATTTGGGTAATAATAATAGAGATAGTTCTATATTATTATGTATATCCATTTATATGATATAAATGAGCATGAGATCCCCTCTCTCTCTTCGCTCGGCCCTCTGGCTTCTCTCTAGAAGGGGTGACATGGCGGGCAATGCCTTGGGCGGGGCAGATTCCACCCCCCCCCCCCCGTCCACCACCGCAAATCGTGATGGATGCTGGGGCGAGCCTTCCACAGACGTCATGGTGGGTAGAGCTTGGGCGGCGGCGGTTGCGAGGCCCCTGTCCGTGCGGCACAACCTTGCCCCGATCGCAGTGCCGGACGACCCCAAAGCCCCCTCCTTCAGGGACAACGACCACCGATCGTGGATGAAGATGTCGGCACCTGCGGCGGCTGAGATGGATGAGTTCCACAAACACTCGGTCATCGTCCAGGTCATGGGTACCAAATGTGCCATCAACCAACTCTATGGTTGGATGGTTAGGACCTGGCGGCCGAAAGGAGAACTCCAATGCGCCCCTCTGGTGGGTGGACTCGTCCTCGCCAAGTTCGCATCGGAGGAGGACATGACGACCGTGCTCGACAAGGGGCCGCGGTTCTTCGATAGGAAGCTGGTGCTCACTAGATGATGGTCCCCAGATGTTGACTTGAGGCGGGCGGCCATCACTTCGGCTCCGGTCTGGCTGACCTTCTCCGAGATCGGGCGCAACTGGACCAGAAGGGCCATCACTATTGTTGCTTGTGGAGTTGGAGACCCCAAGGTCATTGACTTCCACCAGGAGGGGAGATACAAGGGGGCAGCTCACGTTTGCGTTGAGCTCAAAGCTGATAGTAGCCCACTGAGAGAGGTCATGGTGGAGATGCCTGATGGGAAGGAGTTGGGCTTCAAAGTGGTTTTTGATGCACTGCCTCAGCACTGCCTCGCCTGCAAGGTTTTCAGCCATGGGCCTGGCGAATGCCCAGGGGCGAGGACGGACCAACCTCCACCCCCTCTCCACATAGGTCGTGACACGAGCAGAAGACCGCGTCAGGGTCGAGGGAGGACCAGAACCAGGAGCAGGATGCCTGCGGCTGAGCTTGGAAGGGGCTCCTTGACAGTGATCGTGAATGTGTCGCCTCCTACTGACCAACAAGCTGCTGATGTGGGCGCTGCTCCTGAGGGGTGGCTTCCTGGTACGGGAGACACCCTCGGAGGACAAACCAACAGTGACTCCACAGGCGGAGGTACTGGAGGATTGGTTGATGGCGGGCTACAAGTAAGGGACACCTAGTCTGCTACCAACTAATCTGAAGCCGAGACAGTGATCCCAACCCCTACACCTATTGGCCACCCTGCGAGCCCGAATCAGTTCTCCATCCTAGAGAACCTGGACACCGATGACCCGCTCGTTGAAATGTCTGGAGCTAGGAGGAGCAGTAGAAACTGACAGGTTGTTGCTAGCACATGATGAAGGAGAACATCTCCCAGGACGAGCACCCCGGCCAGGGGGGACACTCAAAAAGCTAAGATGTCTATCCTCACTTGGAATGTGAGGGGGGCTACCAAGCCCAGGAAACATCAAAGGATTCATAAGGTAATTGGGGAGTATGGTGCTTCTCTGGTGTTTGCTCTGGAAACTCGAATCAAAAGGAGGTTTCAAGATAAGATGCAGAGTCTTTTTCCTGAAGGCTGGGGAGTGGAGTCCAACCTCGATTAGGTGGAGGGAGGAAGGATTTTATGTACAAGAGAGAGAGGACATTTTATGAATGTGAGGTTTAATGTGGATACATCAATGACTCAAATTGTGCTAACTAATATCACCGTCATTTACAAAATTAAATTGAGGGACCGTTTCTAAATATATTCATTTTAGGGATATGAGGTGAATTAAAGACAAGAATTTCAAAAGATGACTAATTTGTATCAAGAACAATAGATTTAATTAAAACTAACTAAATAAATCTTGGGATGAAGGAATAAATTCAGATTAATAAAATGATGAATCATAGCTCAATATAGTTTTAGTGCTAAAATTTGGTATGTTACATAGACTGTCTGAGATATAAGTGACTTTAATATCATATATTGATTCACATGTGCATGCACATGCCTTTCTCAGTCTCACTTATCAAGTGGCCTGGATATCAAACTCTAATAGGAGGGAGAAATCACATTACATCACTCACAATCAATCCCCATGTGTCACAACTACTCAATCATCATTGTTATGGCAATCCTTATTCAAAATTACTATGGATGATGTCAAAGTATACCGAACGACAAGTGATGGGTGTATTGATCTCTGGTCTAAGAACCACAATCACCACCTTCACTATGAGAGATGACTATGACCACCAATTATGTTTTTCATGTGTCACTCTCAAGGTGGGTTTGTCTGATACACTATTCCCTACCAAATAGTTATATGTTTGGTTTGATATCACATATCATGATTGATGAGATTCTATCATCAACCAACACATACTCCAGTCTTATGTGTTACTATTATCTATCTATCTTCCATAGTAACAACTGACTAGGGGCATAATACGAATGTACATCTCTTAACATATGTATGATCTCATTGTTCAAGTCACGTACTTGAAGACAAATGTCATTGAGTAATATCATTCGTTAGACATTCATTATGTTTCCTCATTATCTCATAACTGAGTGAAACCAGATGAATTGGAAGCTTGCATTTATTATTATTAATCAAATCCATTATGTAATATTCTATAACAATCATCATATGATTGTCTCTTTGGGCATACATACCAACAAAAGTATATTCTAGAAGAAATTGACAAAGGCTTTGAGTTCTTCCAACAAATCATCTATGCCATAGTTAAGGAAAATTTTCATCAATGTTTTAAGCTTATTTTTAGAGAAATGATAGAATTTCCAAGTAAACCTCCATCTATTGATTTTTTTCTCTATCATCACTTAATACACCAAAAGATCACTCTCTAAACTCAACTGCAAACTTGACCAAAATGCACAAAAATGAGTCAATCTACCGTCAAAAAGTCATGCAAAAATATTGGAATGAAAGAGCTTATGGATGATTTGATTAAGAAGAGAAGGTTCTAGGAACTCATGGCCAAGCACCCCCAAACTCCCAGTCATAGTGCATAATTTGGGATATTAAATTGGTTGCTTCTTTGATTACATATCATGAGGAATAGTTGGGGACCACCAAATCCTAAAGGCTTCTTGATGGCCTCATATATGTTGTTGATGGTTGTTAACTGCTAGACTTGAATTTTTTAGGGTGTAAATCTCATTGGTTTTGGGGTTTGATAGTTGAGACCATGGTGCAAGAACGTCTAGATAGAGCTTTATCTATTACTGACTGAAGACAACCATTTGCTTACTATAGAGCCAAACATTTTCCCAAGTATTAATCTGACCATGTTGTAATAGTGATTCATGTTGACACCTGGGAAAGTAAAAGAAACATAGGAAATCCTACTTCAGGTTTGAACCAATGTGGACTATAGAAGGAAGATGTAAGGAAATAATTATAGAAACTTGAGGGTCTATGGAGTGGAGAAATGTGATGTATAATTTAGTAGCATGTGGTGAAAAGTTGAATGGTTGGGTACAAGATAGGTTTGGAGGCAAGAATAAAAAATAAAGAACCTTCCATCTCAACAAGTAGGAATACCAGAGTAACCCACCTAATAATATGTATCTTAGAACATGTGAAGAAATTGTAAGACAATTACAATATTGCACAAACATGATGAAACATAATGCAAGATCTCGACGGGTCAATCCAATGTATTAAGATGATAAAAACATTGGATATTTTCATTATAAGGCTTCTCACATTAAGAAGAGAGGTAATATTGAAGTATTGAAAGATGATGGTGGCAGGCATTTGGAGGATGGAGGGTAAGGAGATTGATGGCATCATAATTAAGTTCTTCCAAGAGCTTTTTACAACTAGTAATGTTTCTGGTTTTAAGGACACCCATGACATTTTTGGTAAGGTGGATGTGATAATAAATAATATTCTAGAAGTGGAAATTAACAATGAGTAAATTGAGAGGGTAGTAAAGCATACACGTCCAAAAAAGCTCGCCAAAATGTTGGGATGAAGCTAATGTTATACCAAAAATTCTTGGTCATATTGGGGAAGGATGTGACAATTATGTAAAAGGTTGGTAAAAGAGAGAGATGATTTAGAAGAGGTATTACTCAAGTTGTTATGATACCAAGAAACCAAAGAATATTTCTAAATACATGGCTATTAGTCTATGTAATGCGCTCCATAAGAAATCCTTTATTGTGAATATAATTAGATGTTTAATGAACTCTATTCTTTATAAAGTTCATATTGCCTTCATCCTAGTAAAATGATCACAGCCAATGCTTTAATTAAGTGTGAGATTTTCCATACTATGAAGAGTGGGATAAAAAGAAGAAAATTGGAAATATTGCTATGAAGTTATATATTTTCAAAGCTCATGATAGGTCTGAATGAAGTTTCTTGGATTTTTTTATAGAGGAAGATGAGGTTTGAGGAAAAGTGAAGCGCAGAAATTTAGGAGTGTATATCTTTAGTCAACCAAACCTTTGCCATCAATGGGGCAAGATTAAGGAAGATTAGACCATATTGAGGACTATATAGGAAGACCCTCTCTCACCCTACATTTTTATACTTTATGTTGAGCCTTTCATCACTGTCATTTCTAATGATGCTAACAACAATGTCATACATGGCATTCATGTGAGTAGGCATGCACCACTTGTGTTCCACCTTTATCACAAATGACAAAATATTCTTTGTTAGATAACCCCTGATTAATGATTGAATTTTGCTAATATTATTAGCCAATTTGAACAAGCATGTAATTAGAAGGTCAATTTTCTTCTTTGAAAGAACTGACTAAGCAGAGAGACCATGCAGTCTTAACTTCCAAGGACATCATGATTGTGGCCCTAGTTTAAATTCCTTCTCCAGGTTTTTTGTTTGTAGTGAGGCCAATATGGCGGCTCATAGAGCATCCCAACTGGCTAGTAGGTCTAAATTTATTCATCTTTTCCTATAGAAGTTGTATATGTTACAAACCTTGTTTCATTCAAGTAATATAGTCAAATATTTTTTGAAAAACAACTGTATGATTGTTATTTTAATAGTTGAATAACAAAATCATTTAATTGTCTAGCTATGATCACTAATTTTCACTCTCTTTAATATGAAATTGATTTTGTGCACGTGTTGAAATAACATATGTTGGAAAGGATTACATGCCTAGTTGAATTTAGAAAAAAAATAGAACTAAAGTAGGTCCTCAAATGGAGAGTGTTTTCCTTAATAAGTAAATTGTGAGATAAGGTAATTGAGTTGCTTGCTATGAGGAACTGGTTGAGAAAATTGAATTGGAGAATGGGATATATTATCTAACTAAAGTAATATAGTTCCATCAAATGAGTGAGGATCTTTTTATGGGTCCTTAGGATGTGATGGCCTAGTTTTGATTCAAGTCCACTGAGTTTTATCACTTATGAACCCAACTCCACCATCGTCTATTTCCATTTCTAATTTGAAGTCACTCTTCTTGTTACTTTTATGAAATTCATTTTCTTTTATTCTATTTTTTCTAATATATATTGCTTCACTTGGATAAACAAAAATTTGAGGTTGTAGCAACCGATTAACTCACTCCATGAGACATGACTCTACAAAGGACCATATATACTTGAGATTTGATCCTAATTGTAAATCAAGTTTGTAAATTTGAAAATTCTTGTATGAATGTTGTAAGGTTCTTTATGCCTATAACAAATTCCATGCTACATCCATTATCAAACGATCAAGTGCTCTTCAAGTAATATTCTCATTAGTTGCACTATGTAGAATGGGATTCCATATGAGCCATATTTATAGGAGCATAGAATCAGTTTGGTGTTTTTCTTCTTAAGTAATACTTGAGAGAATGGATAAATGAACTCAAGGTAGTTATTTTGATATATCTAGTCTAGATGATGATGATGCTTCCAATTGGTATAACTAGAAGAAAAACATTGGATGATTGTATTGGACTACATTACTTATTTGGGTAATAATAATAGAGATAGTTCTATATTATTATGTATATCCATTTATATGATATAAATGAGCATGAGATCCCCTCTCTCTCTTCGCTCGGCCCTCTGGCTTCTCTCTAGAAGGGGTGACATGGCGGGCAATGCCTTGGGCGGGGCAGATTCCACCCCCCCCCCGTCCACCACCGCAAATCGTGATGGATGCTGGGGCGAGCCTTCCACAGACGTCATGGTGGGTAGAGCTTGGGCGGCGGCGGTTGCGAGGCCCCTGTCCGTGCGGCACAACCTTGCCCCGATCGCAGTGCCGGACGACCCCAAAGCCCCCTCCTTCAGGGACAACGACCACCGATCGTGGATGAAGATGTCGGCACATGCGGCGGCTGAGATGGATGAGTTCCACAAACACTCGGTCATCGTCCAGGTCATGGGTACCAAATGTGCCATCAACCAACTCTATGGTTGGATGGTTAGGACCTGGCGGCCGAAAGGAGAACTCCAATGCGCCCCTCTGGTGGGTGGACTCGTCCTCGCCAAGTTCGCATCGGAGGAGGACATGACGACCGTGCTCGACAAGGGGCCGCGGTTCTTCGATAGGAAGCTGGTGCTCACTAGATGATGGTCCCCAGATGTTGACTTGAGGCGGGCGGCCATCACTTCGGCTCCGGTCTGGCTGACCTTCTCCGAGATCGGGCGCAACTGGACCAGAAGGGCCATCACTATTGTTGCTTGTGGAGTTGGAGACCCCAAGGTCATTGACTTCCACCAGGAGGGGAGATACAAGGGGGCAGCTCACGTTTGCGTTGAGCTCAAAGCTGATAGTAGCCCACTGAGAGAGGTCATGGTGGAGATGCCTGATGGGAAGGAGTTGGGCTTCAAAGTGGTTTTTGATGCACTGCCTCAGCACTGCCTCGCCTGCAAGGTTTTCAGCCATGGGCCTGGCGAATGCCCAGGGGCGAGGACGGACCAACCTCCACCCCCTCTCCACATAGGTCGTGACACGAGCAGAAGACCGCGGCAGGGTCGAGGGAGGACCAGAACCAGGAGCAGGATGCCTGCGGCTGAGCTTGGAAGGGGCTCCTCGACAGTGATCGTGAATGTGTCGCCTCCTACTGACCAACAAGCTGCTGATGTGGGCGCTGCTCCTGAGGGGTGGCTTCCTGGTACGGGAGACACCCTCGGAGGACAAACCAACAGTGACTCCACAGGCGGAGGTACTGGAGGATTGGTTGATGGCGGGCTACAAGTAAGGGACACCTAGTCTGCTACCAACTAATCTGAAGCCGAGACAGTGATCCCAACCCCTACACCTATTGGCCACCCTGCGAGCCCGAATCAGTTCTCCATCCTAGAGAACCTGGACACCGATGACCCGCTCGTTGAAATGTCTGGAGCTAGGAGGAGCAGTAGAAACTGACAGGTTGTTGCTAGCACATGATGAAGGAGAACATCTCCCAGGACGAGCACCCCGGCCAGGGGGGACACTCAAAAAGCTAAGATGTCTATCCTCACTTGGAATGTGAGGGGGGCTACCAAGCCCAGGAAACATCAAAGGATTCATAAGGTAATTGGGGAGTATGGTGCTTCTCTGGTGTTTGCTCTGGAAACTCGAATCAAAAGGAGGTTTCAAGATAAGATGCAGAGTCTTTTTCCTGAAGGCTGGGGAGTGGAGTCCAACCTCGATTAGGTGGAGGGAGGAAGGATTTCCTTGGGCTGGGACAAGGGCATTTGGGATGTTCAGTTTATCACAGCCACTGAACAGATGATGGTGGCTAGCTGCATCAACCATGGGGGCTTTCACTGCATCATCACAGGCGTTTACAGACACAATCTGGAAGGTAGACGGAGACAATGTTGGGACTCCATCATTGAGACGACTCAGCATCAGGTTCCCCAATTGGTCATCGGGGATTTCAATCATGTGAGAAGATCAAGGGAGAAGTATGGGGGCCTGCCCATTCCTGATTCGGTTCTCAACAGGTTCAACAACATTGTGGATGCGGCGAAACTTGTGGAACTGAATATATGTGGAGGTCTGACTTCGTGGCAAAACAAAAGGAGCCTGACGCACAACATAGCCAGTCTCCTTGACAGAGGCTTGGCCAATACTTCCTGGTTGGATTGCTTTCTTGAGGCATGCGTCACGTTTGGGGGACACCCCAACAGTGACCATACATGGATGCATGTGATCTTAAACGACACCGCCAAGAAGAACAGGCCGTTTAGATTCCTCAACTTCTGGGTGGATTGGCCTGGATTTAGGGAGGTTGTGGAAGAGGCTTGGAACACTACTGTGAGGGGGAACCCCATCTTCTATTTTGTGGAAAAGTTGAAAACTACCAAGAAGGCCCTGAAGAAATGGTCGGCTGACCTGGTCAACCTACCCAATCTGGTTAACAAAGCTCGGGAAGACTATGTGGCTGCTGCGCTCGACCTGAGACTCCACCCTTTGGATGCTTGCAAGATTAAAATTGAGGCTGACACTACTGATAGGCTGTTGAAGCTGGAGAAAGTTGAAGAAGTCTACCATTGGCAAAGAAGTAGATTGGGGTGGATTAAAGACGGTGACAGAAACACCAAGGTGTATCATAATACAACTAAGAAAAACCATATGAAAGATTGCATCCATGGGCTCATAAAGGAGGATGGATCCACTGTCAGGGGTCCTAGTGAGGTTGCAAATGAGGCGATTAACTGTTTCAAACAGCTATACAACAAAGAGCATAGACCCCACCAAGGCCGTCTTCTAGGTTCGAGGGTGACCGCAGACATGAACAGAGCGCTTTGTGGCCCCGTCACTGAGAAGGAGGTGAAGGATGTGGTTTTCTCCATAGGATCGTCTAAGGCCCCAGGACCCTATGGGTTCAATGGTAAATTCTATCAAAGTTGTTGGGACATCGTGAAAGAAGACATATGCAGGGTTGTTCGGTGGTTCATGGTGGGTGGCACCATGCTCAAGCAGGTCAAACACCCGTTCATAAAGTTGATCCCCAAGAGAAATCATGCCTCCTCCATGGCCGACTTCAGGCCCATAGCATGTTTCTCGGTGCTATACAAAGTTTTTGCCAAGCTGCTATCTAGAAGGCTTAAGAAAGTGTTGCCGCAGATTGTGTCACCTAATCAAATGGCCTTTATACAAGGAAGAGACATTGCTGATGGTGCTCTACTCGCTGCCGAATTTTTGAACTCCTTTGGCACTAAGAACTCCACAAGAAAGGCTTGTTTTAAACTCGACATAACCAAAGCCTTCGACCATGTGGAGTGGCCTACCCTTTGGGAAATCATGAAGGAGATGGGCTTCTCCAGGATATGGATTGACTTGATCATCCAATGCGTGGAACACACCTTCTCGGTGTTGATCAATGGAATCCCTTATGGTTTGTTTGGTGCTTCCAACTGGCTGAGACAGGGGGACCTGCTCTCTCCCATGTTATTTGCCATCATTATGGAGTCCTTGTCTTGCGCCATTAATAGGGCTGAAAATGAAGGACACTTAAAGGTCTTCAAAGTGAAGGGTACTCCGGTGGTATCACACCTTATCTTCTTTGACGACGTCATGATCTTCACTGTTGGGCATGGCATCTATCTCAAAAGAGTAAAAAGAATCATGAAGGAAGTGGGACGCATGACAGGGTTGTACATTAGCGACATCAAATCCAAGATCTTCTTGTCCCGCTCCTGTGATGTGAGACGTGGTCGCCTGAAAGCTGTTGTCGATCTTCCTAGAGGGCACTTCCCCACTAAATACTTGGGCATCCCCATCTCTGGAGGAAGGGGAGGGGGAAGGACTACTACTCTTTAGTGGATGGCCTTAGGGCCCGTATCGACAAATGGACAGGTCTGTCCATCTCCATGGCGGACAGGCTCATCCTCTGCAACTCCCTCTTGCTAGCCTCCATCCGCTTCTAGTGTAGACAGGCGGAGCTACCAATGTTCATTATCGACAAGCTTAAAAGCCTGGTGAGCAATTTCCTTTGAGGGGGGAGGTCCCATGGTATTGCTTGGGACACCATCACAAAGGAGAGGAGACATGGAGGCATGGGCGTCAGAGATCCCACTAGTATGGCGGAGAGGGCCACAAAGCTCCGCATCCACAGGTTCTTGACCCAGCCGGAGGCGGTTTGGTCCAGATGGATGAGGAGGAGGTATGGCTGCTCGCTGGAGATTGGCAATACGTGCTATGATTCCTTTGTATGGAGGAGAATGACCAAGAGTTGGCCCAACATCAAACACAACTATCTGACCAAGTCTGACAGCACTTGGGACAGCAGCGTGCCAAGACCATGGGAGCTGCACTACTTTGGGCCTGATGTCCCCTGGGTGAACGTGGTTTGGAATAAATTGCAAACCCCCAAGTGGGGTTGTTGTCTTTATAGGGATGTTCTTAGTCGTCTGTCGACGCTTGACAGGCTTAGCCCCTGGGCGAAGTGACCAATTCGACCTATTGTTTATGCAAGGAGGATGACGAAACACACGACCACCTGTTCTTTGGATGTAGTTACTCTAGCTATGTTTGGTGCAGATGGGCCCTTAAGAGCGGATGGGGTGGTCGGCCGCCTAGGAGACTGGATATTGTGATGGAGTGGATCCAGCTTCGGGCTGGCGGCAACAAGCACATTGTGGCTTTCGGCGCTCTGGGCCTGGCTGCCATTATCTATGGGATATGGCATGAGAGGAACACCAGGCTGCATGGTGGCCGCGAAACTGACAAGTTTTTGTTTTTTGACAACTTGGCTGAAAGGTTGGGCATTCTCTGTAGTGCCAAACATATGCTTTATGAAGGTTTGGACATGGTCACCAAAACACAGTGGGGTTTTTTGTAGTCTCTCATCCTCTGTATAGTATAGGCTCACCTATACGTGTTTTTTGACATAGTAATATTTTACCTTATCCAAAAAAAAGATATAAATGAGCATGATAAAATTCTCTAAGATAGTTTTTCTAAACATGAGGACTTAAGTATGTGACTTGAACACTAGATCATGTGGATGATAAGAATAAATGCTCTTGCAAAAATATTTGAGTATTCTTCAGTAGCTGAGATGTGATTATACATATTCGATGACATGTATACCAATAGAAACTTGTTAAAGAACAAGTTGTAATATGCACGTTGACTATATGTCTAATACATAAATTTTTTATTATTTCCATTACTATTTATCATTACAACAATGATCTTTATAATAATCGGGCTTACAGTTACGACAAGAATCACATAAAGCTCAATATGTAGTAACACCTGACAACATGACTTTGAAAATTGTTGTCCATGAATGTGGCTATTGGTTGTTTTGTGACTCATGAAGATAAAGAGTGTTATGCAAGTTATCCCACATGTACAATACAAATAGTGCCATACGCCTATTGATAGATGATGTTGTAAAATCCATGGGCATTCGCATGCAAGTCTAACAAAGTTATTTAAGTCATATACCTTATACTAGTATACTCTAAATTGAGGCTTGCACATTTTCCTATAATGGATTTTGGGCCATACCAAATCCTCCCTCAACAATTTAGATAAAATTATGATCAGAGTCGTACAGTAGTAACATGTTGATAAGAGATCCCAACTGCTCTGAGGATTTTTAGAAAATGGCATGAGCATATGTATGCTCCCCCAACCGGAGCTCTACTAACTCGATGATACTGAGCATTCACAACTACTAAATACTATTTACCCTTGTAGATACAACAATTGTTGTAGATCTCATCTCGTATATGTTTCCATTGTCATCTTGGTGTCTATCTGTGATGACACTACAACTGTTGTATGTCTATCTAAACCATTTATTGCAAAAACTCCATGGAACATATTGTAGGGTTCTGATATTCCCTGACGCCTAGATTGTGTCACCAGGCATTACAACAGTGTCTATTGATTTAAGTAAGAAACAACATTTACTCATGGACTTTAATACTCTTTGCCTACCTACAATACTTCATATAACACCAAGCTTCAACACCATCTTCCTACCATTCCCTATGATCGGCGGGCATTTGATTACACTCTCCAACACCATAGTTATAGAGCGCGGCTCCTGCACATGCATTACCTACAGTAGCCCCACATCATTCATCAACCACAGACACCATGACCCACCTAGATGTTTTTTGGACAAAAAAGTATCACATTCATCCCCCTCCTGAAAGCATCGAGATATCTCACTATGGAAATCATGGATGGGATTGTAGACTCCCATGTGGATTCCATTTCCTTCTCGGTGAACTTCTTCATCTAGAGATAAGGCTTCCTTCAATCCTATCGTGGGTGGTGAGAAATGTTGATATCCCCCAATCTATGCTTGGGATGGCATCTTATTCTCTGATATAAGGGTGATATGCAGATCAACCTTTATCTTACTGACATAAATAACCAAACCCTCTGCAACATCCATCGACTCCTCCGAGTGGAACACAACAACATCTCCTCCTCGGAAGAGGTCACAAAGGACAAGGAATTAGGAGTCCAGATTCTTGCCGAACAAAATGGTGGTCAGTCAAACAATGATAAGAGAACCACACTGGAGGACAAGTTGGACGATACTTCTACCTCACCCCTTACACAACTTAGAATGCCCCCACGTAATGGGGATCCACTACCCCCAGGTTCAGGTACATCCAAACTCTCTCCCGATTTACTCATTCACCGCTCTTAGAAAAGACAACATAAAAAAAGATTTACCCATTCAACTAGGAAACCTTGGCACAACATGACTCGAAACACCCATGGATTAGGGTTATACGTAGAAAATCAAGCAGGCGTCATCAGGTTAGATGTGGATGATGTCTTCGATTTGGACATCACAGACATTCATGCCACTCCCCTTTACATGTTTTGCATGTTCTCTTTCTGGCCATATTTCCTTATCAAGTCTGAGAAAACCATCTTTGAACATGCCCTGGTAAAACCTCTTTCTGGCCACTCCCATAATGCACCATCCTCATGCCAAACATCATCTCTTCACCAGACTTCTTTACACCCTCTCTGAGAAAACCATATTTAAACACGTCCTGGGAAAAGCCTTTACTTTCTCATGTGGTAATGGTTGACCCAAGCCCGCATCTCTCAATGGGCTATTGAACAAGGCGCTACACCTGCCACTTTAGGTGCTTTTGAATGGATCTCCATTATTGACCTCCAGTCGCATCTTTGGAATGAAGAAGACTCCAAATCTATTCCCCATTCCTTGGGTGCTACCTTGCAATTCATCAACCCAAACTCCTTCTACCCATCCAACTTCACCAAAGCTTTTTGTGTGTTTGTGGTCATGAAATATGTAACATCCCTGACCTGGGTTATGCTTTAACCCTAGGTGTTTTGTTTAAAGAAAGATAATTATATGTTTGATCCTATCTTTTGAAAAGTAACTAAGGCTCAAGAGGAACTTATATTTCAATTTTAGTCCATTTTGAATAGTGTTGAAAGTAATGTTTTACTTGTTTGGACTAAAGTGCAAATTACCCAAGTTAAGGGGTTAAATTGCAAATTGTACATGATAATATGTTCCTCATGTGTTGAAGCATCATGGAAATGAATATGATGCAGAGGTATGGCTAGTGAAAGCCTGAGTACCAAGAAAGAGCTGATAAAGCAATGATGTGCATTAAAAACATAGTTTTCGTGTAATGTGCAATTTACCCAAAACCCAGGGTTCAATATGCAATTTACCACTTCAATAAGGTCCTTAATATTCTTGACATTTTTTAGAGGCAAGAAAATGAGAGGGGCATCTCATTTGAGCTACTATGAAGGAGAGAGAATCTTGATATTAAAATAATCAAGATTTAAAGCATAATTGAAATAATGCAAAAATAATTATATTAAATGGATTTCCCTTCAACTAAAATTGTGTTGATTGAAATCCACACATATGGACGTCCTTGTTACTTGCGAAGGAAAAGGAAAGATCAACGTGAGTGGAGAACCCACTCACATTAAGAAACTAAAAAGAATTATCCACTCACTTATGGATAATTATTATTATAAAGGTTGAGGTGCTTAATTTCTTTTCCCTTAATTCATGGATAATGGAAGGGAGTTCGGTGGAGATAAAGGTACCTTTGCATGCAAGGAACCAAGGGGGAAGAGGTGGCAACAATTTTGGATTTAAAGGATTGAGATGAGGCATTTTCTCTCTCATTGATTTTTCTTATAAAAACACCCTTTACCACTCAAACCAAGGACTTTTTCGAATCCACTTCTTCTCTTTGCTTGCAAAAATGATCAAGGAAGCTAGGAGCAGCAGGAAGACGACCCACAACCTGTTGGTAAGCTTCTTGACCTTCGTTCATCTTGATTTCATGGTGGAAATCACAAATCAATGCATGATTTCTTCTTATCTTGATCCCATCTTCACTTCTAACCATTCCTTTTCACTCAAAAGCTTGAGGAACGAACCTTGTGGTGTGGAAAAGCTTCTTCCACCATTGTTGACGTGAATTTCCAAGCTTTGAAGCTCAATTGGAGGCGGGTTATATAACTTAAACCCCTATTCATTGTTATTGAATTTAATTTCTCAATCAATTATGCTCAATTGCTCTTCTTTCAATTCCTTTGATTAATTGATGCAATTACCCTAATAATGGCAGTAGTTTTCGATGGACTAAGGCTTGATGATGATAACATCATATTAGGCACTCATTCCAACAAGTTTTCATTGCAAACAGTTTCAAGAGTTTGGTCTAAACAGTTTCACCAAATAGTTTGGAGGATTGGTCCCCAAACCGTTTAGATGTGTTGACCGTTTGGATGGGTTGACCATTTGAGGTCAGGTCCCTAGAACATGTTTCATGATGATCTTTTTATCCAATTGATTAATTCAATATATGGACAATCCTTCAATTAGAAACCCTAATCGGTTAAGTGTTGAATTGCAATTGTTTAATTTAAAAGTTTGGGTTGATTTGCCCAAACGGTCTCAAGACCGTTTGGAGGTCACCCCAAATGGTCTCAAGACTATTTGGAGGTCAACCAAGACCGTTTGGAGGTCTAAGGTTGAGTATGGTTGAATAATTGAAGAGTTAAAGATATCAAATTGAAGTGCAATCAATAGTTAATTTGATGATCAATCCAATAATGCAAACCCTAATTGGATTTCACAAATTTTAAATGAATGATGAGGCAAACGGTCTCAAGACCATTTAGAGGTCATCCAAATGACCTCAAGACCGTTTGGAGGTCATCCAAACGACCGTAAGACCGTTTGAGGTCAGGTCATATCATAACTTGATGATGATTCATTGATTTCAATTGGATTAGTTCCACAATGATAACCATTGATGGTTCCTCGATTTCAAAATCCTAATTAATGGGTTCTTTATTATAAATCCTAGTTCAATTGGGTTCAAAACCCTAATTGATTGTCCAATTGAAGGATGGTTTAATAGTTCAATTGATGAATAAATCAAGGAATCAATTGATAGGCAGTTCTTGGTTGGAAACCTTGAATTGGTTAAGTGTTGAAAGACCTTTTTGGTCCATTCAGTTTTGAGAGGTTTTGGACCAAAAGGTCTCAAGACCGTTTGGAGATCTAAGCTCATTCGGTTTCAATAATTTTCTTGCTTAAACAGTTTCAAGGGCATTATGCCCAAACGGTTCAAACCGTTTGAATTTTGAAAGACCAAGACCGTTTGGGTCTAAGTAACCAAAACCATTTGAGGTTCAATATGGTTAATCCATTTGGATATCTTATGTAATTGAAGATCTAATTAGTTAATTCAATTGGATACCTCATGTAATTGAAGGTTCAATTGATCAAATCTTCTGGACATCTTAGAAGAGGATGAGAGAGAGAGAGAGATTCATACATGAAAAATAATCATGTAACAATCAAGCTTAGTATATTCAAAATAAGTGAGGTATACAAGTAGGGTATGATCCTTGAGGAAGAGATCATAAAACCCTAATTGAGTTAATTGATGAACTCAAACCCTAATTTATGGAAATTCTGAGTGAAACCCTAATCTAGGAGGATAATGTGATATGAATTCAGAGTAATGACATGAGTAACCCTAATCCAGGGTATTTTGATGTAAAACCCTAATTGGGATGAATAGTAAACCCAAAATTGTGGGTTATTGAATATAAACCCTAATTTGGGGTGATGTGATGTGAATAGTAAACCCTAATTCTAAATAGGGTGAAGGTGTGTAAATCCCTAGTTCTGGATTATACTATATAATAAGAAATTCTAATCTTGGACAATGAAATGATGAATCATTAGTCCTAATTGAACAAAGGGGATGTGTAACCCTGATTTGAATTGAAATAGGGAGAACCCTATTCCTGGTAAGGGAATAGTGGTGTTACTCTGGAATAGCATGGAACTGAAATATGATTGATATATCTGTTATCATGTGTGCTAACCATGCCGGTATCCTGAGATGATGAACATAGCTAGGTATGAGCTATGATGCTTTATTTATTGAAATTATTTATTGGGTCTTGTGTGCCATAATATGCCTTGTTGCCTAGTAAGAGGTAACAAGAGAGTTAATGGGCCTCAAGTGCCAGATGAGATGCTTGTGTAGAAAGTGTCATGTGTACCTTGGTCAGATGACTTGAAGGTGATAGTTACCTGAAATAGTGGTAACAATGCTCAGTGATGAGCTAAGGGTTTGAATACCCAGAACCATATGTGTATGGCATTGAGTTTGAAAAGAGGGACTGAGATCCCAATGTCTTTTAGAGACTGAGAAGTAATTGATGAAAATAGTACATGTTTCTTTATAGCATTTGTCCTAATAAGTTATGTTTGAAAACTTGATTGATGCTAAAAGAATATGATAATGTACTTAATTAATCAAGTGAAAGTTATTCATGTAGTGCTCTGACCATAGATCCATCATCGTCAGTAGTTGGTGATGGTGAAACAAGTTTTCCTATGGGATCTCCTGGAGTTCGCATATTTTGAATATGTGGGGGTCAATGGACGAAAATATCCTTACGTCCTAATGGGAGAATTGATGGAAGGTAAACATTAAACCTCTCAATCCTTCATGGTATGTTCTGGGATGGATGTAACACTAATATCGCAATGATATTAATGCCAGATCGATGGAGGTAAACATGAAATCTCTCGATTGCAAAGAGAGTGCAGCTGCCATTGTAGCTCTATAGCGAAGATGCCACTATACCCTGGCAAGCTATGTAGCAGAGACATAAGATGTCCTCCATGTGATCTCGCACTGATCGAGATGTGGGAAGTCATGGAAGTCGGCTCTTCCAATGACTTTGTATGGTACTGATTTTGACTTCGTAGTGGTCGGTTGGAGTATGAGAGGTATACCTCATCTCCTCAGAGGTTAAATATGTTTGAAAAATATAATCAGTTGTGTAGTGTATTTGCATAAGATTGAAATACGAGCACCATTGGTTGATGATTGTCCTGCTTAGCATGTCCTTGATACATAAATGTTACTTACGTTCTTCAATTCTATATTGAATAAGAGACATGTTGCCTTATCAAGTTATAGTTGAAATACTTGAATAGGAATGTTGCTTTAATCTGCATAGATATTGATTTATCTTCCATTAAAGTATCTTATCCCACTTCTCAGTTTATTTTTATTAAACTGCAATAATAATATTTTTGGCGGAGAGTTATATCTCTCGCTGGGGCAATTGAATAATTGTCTCACCCCCGTGGGATCCAACGTTTTTAGGTAGACGCTGATAATGAGGCAGAACCTCTGTAGTAGGGGAAGAGCAACAGCAGCAACAACAGGAAAAACAGTGATATCCTAGGTGGGGATACTGGTTGTCAAGTTATATACATAAAGTCCTATGTGTCGTCTCTATACTCTTAGGTCCTAGGAGTCAGTAACTGGTGTTTTATAATCGACCTGGGATTTTGGTTTGATGCTTTGAGGATTTTGTTACTTATGCTTTTCAGTAGAGTAATGATGTATATATATTCCTCGAAGGAGAGATGGTACATGAAATGTATAATGTGGACCAGTATGTAAATATAATAATGTGGTTCTTGTTTAAAGAGTTTTCTAGTAATGGATCTTTTTATAAAATGGTTTTAATTTTTAGTGATGTTCAGTAATCCACTGCTAACGAAACGCTTCCGCTGTAGTTAATCTCGTTTTGTGATTCGTACGCCACAAGTTTAGTTGTATCAGAGCTCTAGGTTCGGTGAGTCTACAGAGGCATAGGATTAAGGTCGTTGAGTCTGTTCTAAGTGTTTTCCAGTTTATCTGATAGTGTCTTCTACTCATATAGGAGAAGAAGAACTTGAAGATGTCTGGATCACATGAAGAACATGTTGTTGAGAGCAGCGTTGTTGCACCAGGAGGAGGTGCAAGAGACTAAGATAGGGAGGAGCCCGTACCTGAACAACCCCAGTTCAATCAAGCAGATATGGGGAACCCAGCCTTCCAAGTCATGTTTGGACAGTTTATGGCAGCCATGACTCATATGACTGATAGGATGCCACTACCTGCACCTAGGGCACCTACCCACCATGAAGGATACGGAGCTGGAAAGACCTTTGAAAGACTTCGCCGGGTGGGAGCCACAGAGTATGCTGGCACAGCTGACCCAGCAGATGCTGATTTATGGTTGACGGAGCTGGAGAAAGCTTTTAGAATCCTCAACATCCCAGAAGTTGAGAAGGTGAGGCATGCTATCTACCTTCTGAAGGGGAGTGTTGGTCATTGGTGGACCATTGAGGAAGGCAAAAGGCCAGGAGTTGAAGTTGGATGGGATGGATTCCGATGTGAATTTGTTGCTAGATACTTTCCCAAGACGTATCTAGATGAGAATATCTCTCAATTTGAGAGGTTGAGGCAAGGACAGATGAACATTAGTGAATATGAAGCTAGGTTCATGGGGCTTTTGCGGTTCTGTCCGTACATGGCAGCTACAGATGAGGAGAGGATTTGGCATTTTGAGAAGGGGTTGAATGCTGAATTGACCACGCATGTGTCTGCTCTGGAGAATAGGGAAAGATTTGCTACTTTTGTGGAATCTGTGAGGCGGATTGAGAGGTCTGTGATCGAGAAGCGACAGACCAGTAATAAGAAAGTATATCCTCAGTTTCAAGGATAAGGGTCCGAGAGTTTCAAAAGGCCGATGTTTTCTGCACCACCACCACCAAGGTTTAATACCCTGACACAGTGGACGTCAAGTAGGGGTAGGGGTCGTAGTTTTCCTCCAAGTAGAGCCCCTAGTACAACATCAGCATCAGTGACAGGACCACCCAGGTAGAGTTTGGGAAGTTATAACTGCTACCAGTGTGGGAGGTCAGGACACTTGAAGAGAGATTGTCTTGAGAAAGTCAGAACTGTAATTCAACCCCAGAGGCAGAGTCAGCAAGGCTCACAAAGGCGATAGTTCAGTAATAATGCTAGAGGATGTGGACAAGCATCCCAAGACGGATCGTCAGCACCCAATAACCAAGCACAGGGTCAACAGCAAGCAACGGCTAGATTCTATGCCATGAATCAGCCTGAAGCAGTAATCAACCCTCGGGTTGTGACAGGTCAGATGGAACTATTTTATTCTGATATGTCTTCATCCTGCTTCGTATCTGTGTTAATTGATTTGGGTGCTACACACTTTTTTATCACTCGAAAAGTGATTCATGACTGCAACATGATTGTCAGTCATAGAGCAGATAGTTTGATGCTAGAAACCCCTTTGTTGGGATCTACAGTGTTGCGGGAGGTGTGTTCTCCCTGCACTCTTGATTTTTATGAACATCGCATTCAAATGGATCTTATACCACTTGAGATGCAGGGTTTCGATATAATTCTAGGAATGGACACCTTAGAGAAGTATACGGTTGTCTTGGATTGTAGTTCCAAGCTGGTTGTGTTCACAGACAATGCTGACACATGGATCTTTCAGGGAGATAGAAAGATTCTTCCAACCTATTTCGTGTCAGCTATGGTAGCTGATAAGTTGATGAGATAGGGATGCTTTGCATTCTTGGCTCATGTGGTAGATACCACAATGGAGAGCCCTCATCCTTCTGAAGTTCCAGTTGTTATGGAGTTTGAAGATGTTTTCCCTAAAGAACTTCCAGGTGTGCCTTCATCCCGAGAGATTGATTTTGAGATTAATCTAATCCTGGGCACGCAACCCATAGCACAAACGCCGTATAGAATGGCACCTACTGAGATGGCAGAGCTCAAGAAACAACTGTAAGAGTTGCTTGAGAAAGGATTTATCTGACTGAGTACTTCACTATGAGGTGCTCCGGTCCTCTTTGTTAAGAAGAAGGATGGGTCGATGTGGTTATGCATTGACTACAGACAGCTAAATAAAGTAACTATAAAGAACAAGTATCCTCTACCAAGGATCGATGACTTGTTTGATCAGATGTGTGGTGCAACTATCTTTTCTAAGATAGATTTGAGGTTGGGATGCCATCAGTTGCGTATCAAGGAGAGTGACATACCTAAGTCTGCCTTTAGGACAAGGTATGGTCACTATTAGTTCACAGTTATGTCGTTTGGACTAACTAATGCACCAGCTGCATTCATGGAACTCATGAATATAATCTTTCGATCAATGTGTAGTCGTCTTTATAGATGACATTCTGATATACAGTAGAGATGCTCAACAGCATGAGCAGCACCTCCGTCAAGCTTTGACTTTGCTAAGAGAGCATAGGTTATATGCTAAGTTTAGCAAATATGAGTTCTGGTTACCAGAAGTTTCTTTTCTAGGACATGTTATATCTGCTTTAGGTATTCATGTTGATCCTAAGAAGGTAGAATATGTCCTGCAATGGGAATAACTAAAAACACCGATGGAGATTCACAGTTTCCTAGGGTTGGCAGGCTATTACAGGAGGTTCATCAAGAACTTCATCTCTTTAACCTTACCCCTAACCAAGTTGACCAGAAAGGAGGTTCCTTTTGTCTGGAATGACAAGTGTCAACATTGTTTTCAGATGTTGAAAGAAAGGTTGACAAGTGCACCTGTGCTGGTGTTACCTGAGCAAGGGAAGGGGTACATAGTCTTCTGTGATGCATCCAAGAACTGTCTAGGATGTGTGTTGATGCAGGATAAACAAGTGATTTCTTTTGCTTCTCAACAACTTAAGAAACACGAGGAGAATTATCTGACACACGATTTAGAGCTAGTTGTTTTGGTCCATGCCTTAAAGATCTGGAGACATTATCTCTATGGAGAGACATTCCAGATTTTCACAGACCATAAGAATCTAAAGTATATATTCTCTCAGCATGAGTTGAACATGAGACAGCACCGCGGGATGGAATTAATCAAGGACTACGATTGTACAATTGATTATCATCTAGGGAAGGCTAACGTGGTAGTTGATGCACTAATTAGGAAATCAGCAACACCAGCCTTAGGTAAAGCACAGTTGAATTCCTTAGTGTGCTCTAAAAGAGATATGCTTATCTCCTTAAGGTAAGACAATGTACAACTTAAAGTATCATTGTTAGTCGGGTTGTTAGCTGAAATGCAAGTGAAACCTACTCTAAGACAGCAGATTAAGGAAGCACAGCAAGCTGATATTGTGATTCAACAGTTTAAGTCATAGTATGGTAATGAGAAACGGGATGGTTTCCATGATTCAGACGATCAGGTAGTCTGTTACCATGGTAGGATGGTAGTACCTGATGCTGACAACTTAAGAAAGTTAGTTCTGGAAGAAGTTCATTCTTCGATGTATGTTATACATCTAGGGAGCACCAAGATGTATCATAACTTAAAAGATATGTATTGGTGGCCTGGATTGAAGAAAGACGTTGTTGAGTTTGTTATGCAGTGTCCGGTGTGTCAGCAGGTTAAAGCTAAACATTAGAAGCCCGCAGGAACAATGCAACCTCTTTCCATACCACAGTGGAAATGGGATCATGTGACCATGGACTTTGTGGTTGGTTTGCCTAGAACAGCCAAAAGTCATGATTTCATTTGGGTGATAGTTGATAAGTTGACTAAGACAGCACATTTTCTTACCTGTCAAAACAACCTACACGGCTGAGAGATATACATAGATGAGATAGTGTGGTTGCACGGGGTTCCAGCTACAATTGTTTCTGATAGAGGTCCCCAGTTTACGAGTCGTTTTTGGGAACAACTGCATAAAGCTTTGGGTACGCAATTAAGGTTTAGTACAACCTTTCACCCACAGACAGATGGACAGTTAGAGAGGACTATACAAACCTTAGAGGACTTGCTTAGGGCATGTGTCCTTCAGTTTGTAGGAATTTGGGATCTACACCTGAGCTTGATAGAATTTGCTTATAATAATAGCTATCAGCACAGTATTGATATGGCACCATATGAGGCATTGTATGGTAGACGTTGTAGATCTCCTTTATGTTGGTATGAAACTGGAGAAAATCAACTTTTCGGTCCTGAGCTAGTACAGAAAACAACTGAGAAGATTAAAGTAATACAACAAAAGTTGAAAGATGCCCAGGATAGACAAAAATCTTATGCTGACAAGCGTCATAGACCCTTATAATTCCAAGTTGGAGATAGAGTATACCTCAAGGTCTCACCTTGGAAAGGAATCTTGAGATTTGGAAAGAAGGGGAAGTTAGCTCCTAGATTTATGGGGCCTAATCCAATCATTGAAAGGATGGGAAAGGTAGCCTATAAGCTGGAGTTACCACATGAGTTGCATAGATTGCACCCAGTATTCCATATCTCTGTGCTGAGGAAGTGTCATCCTGACACTAAGTTAGTTCTGCAACCTCTGGAGGTAGAACCAAACTGTTTGGAGACCAAACGGTTTGCAAACCGTTTGGAGGATTGGTCCCCAAACCGTTTAGATGGGTTGACCGTTTGGATGGGTTGACCGTTTGAAGTCAGGTCCCTATAACATGTTGGATGATGATCTTTTTTATCCAATTGAATAATTCAATATATGGGCAATCCTTCAATTAGAAACCCTAATCGGTTAAGTGCTGAATTGCAATTGTTTAATTTAAAAGTTTAGGTTGATTTTCCCAAACGGTCTCAAGACCATTTGGAGGTCACCCCAAATGGTCTCAAGACCGTTTGGAGGTCTAGGGTTGAGTATGGTTGAATAATTGAAGAGTTAAAGATATCAAATTGAAGTGCAATCAATAGTTAATTTGATGATCAATCCAATGATGCAAACCCTGATTGGATTTGAAAAAATTTAAATGAATGATGAGGAAAATGGTCTCAAGACCGTTTAGAGGTCATCCAAATGACCTCAAGACTATTTGGAGGTCATCCAAATGACCTCAAGACCATTTGAGGTTAGGTCATATCATAACTTGATGATGATTCATTGATTTCAATTGGATTAGTTCCACAATGATAACCATTAATGGTTCCTCGATTTCAAAACCCTAATTAATGGGTTCTTGATTATAAATCCTAGTTTAATTGGGTTCAAAACCCTAATTGATGGTCCAATTGAAGAATGGTTCAATAGTTCAATTGATGAATAAATCAACGAATCAATTGATAGGCAGTTCTTGGTTGGAAACCTTGAATTGGTTAAGTGTTGAAAGACCTTTTTGGTCCATTCAGTTTTGAGAGGGTTTGGACCAAACGGTCTCAAGACCGTTTGAGTCCAAATGGTCTCAAGACCGTTTGGGTCCAAACGGTCTCAAACCGTTTGGAGATCCAAGCTCATTCGGTTTCAATAATTTTCTTGCTTAAACGCTTTCAAGGGCAATATGCCCAAACAGTTTCAAACCGTTTGAATTTTGAAAGACCAAGACCGTTTGGGGTCTAAGTAACCAAAACCGTTTGAGGTTAAACATGGTTAATCCATTTGGATATCTAATGTAATTGAAGATCTAATTGGTTAATTCAATTGGATACCTCATGTAATTGAAGGTTCAATTGATCAAATCTTCTGGACATCCTAGAAGAGGATGAGAGAGAGATATTCATACATGAAAAATAATCATGTAACAATCAAGATTAGTAAATTCAAAATAAGTGAGGTATACAATTAGGGTATGATCCTTGAGGAAGAGATCATAAAACCCTAATTGAGTTAATTGATGAACTCAAACCCTAATTTAGGGAAATTCTGAGTAAAACCCTAATCTAGGAGGATAATGTGATATGAATTCAGAGTAATGACATGAGTAACCCTAATTCAGGGTATTTTGATGTAAAACCCTAATTGGGATGAATAGTAAACCCAAAATTGTGGGTTATTGAATATAAACCCTAATCTAGGGTGATGTGATGTGAATAGTAAACCCTAATTCTAAATAGGATGAAGGTGTGTAAATCCCTAGTTCTGGATTATACTATATAATAAGAAACTCTAATCTTAGACAATGAAATGATGAATCATTGGTCCTAATTGAACAAAGGGGATGTGTAACCCTGATTTGAATTGAAATAGGGAGAACCCTATTCCTGGTAAGGGAATAGTGGTGTTACACTGGAATAGCATGGAACTGAAATATGCTTGATATATCTGTTATCATGTGTGCTAACCATGCAGGTATCCTGAGATGATGAACATAGCCAGGTATGAGCTATGATACTTTATTTATTGAAATTATTTATTGGGCCTTGTGTGCCATAATATGCCTTGTTTCCTAGTAAGAGGTAACAAGAGAGTTAATGGGCCTCAAGTGCCAGATGAGATGCTTGTGTAGCAAGTGTCATGTGTACCTTGGTCAGATGACCTGAAGGTGATAGTTACCTGAAATAGTGGCAACAATGGTCAGTGATGAGCTAAGGGTTTGAATACCCAGAACCATATGTTTATGGAATTGAGTTTGAAAAGAGGGACTGAGATCCCAATGTCTTTTAGAGACTGAGAAGTAACTGATGAAAATAGTACATATTTCTTTATAGCATTTGTCCTAATAAGTTATGTTTGAAAACTTGACTGATGCTAAAAGAATATGATAATGTACTTAATTAATCAAGTGAAATTTATTCATGTAGTGCTTTGACCATAGATCCATCATCGTCAGTAGTTGGTGATGGTGAAACAGGTTTTCCTATGGGATCTCCTGGAGTTCGCATATTTTGAATATGTGGGGGTCAATGGGCAAAAATATCCTTACGTCCTAATGGGGGAATTGATGGAAGGTAAACATTAAACCTCTCAATCCTTCATGGTATGTTCCGGGATGGATGTAACACTAATCTCCCGATGATATTAATGTCGGATCGATGGAGGTAAATATGAAATCTCTCGATTGTGAAGAGTGTGCAGCTGCCACTGTAGCTCTATAGCAAAGATGCCACTATACCCTGGCAAGCTATGTATTAGAGACACAAGATGTCCTGCATGTGATCTCGCACTGACCGAGATGTGGGAAGTCATGGAAGTCGGCTCTTCCACTGACTTTGTATCGTATTGATTTTGACTTCGCAGTGGTCGGTTGGAGTATGAGTGGTATACCACATCTCCTCAGAGCTTAAATATGTTTGAAATATATAATCAGCCGTGTAGCGTATTTGCATAAGATTGAAATACGAGCACCATTGGTTGATGCTTATCCTGCTTAGCATGTCCTTGATACATAAATGTTACTTATGTTCTTCAATTCCATATTGAATAAGAGACATGTTGCCTTATCAAGTTATATATGAAATACTTGAATAGGAATGTTGCTCTAATCTGCATAGATATTGATTTATCTGCCATTAAAATATCTTATCCCACTGCTCAGTTTATTTCTATTAAACTGCAATAATAATGTTTTTGGTGGAGAGTTATATCTCTCGCTGGGGCAATTGAATAATTGTCTCACCCCCGTGGGATCCAACGTTTTTTGGTAGACGCAGAAAATGAGGCAGAACATATGTAGCAGGGGAAGAGCAGCAACAGCAACAGCAGGGACAATAGTGATATCCTAGGTGGGGATACTGGTTGTCAAGTTATGTACATAAAGTCTTATGTGTCGTCTCTATACTCTCAGGTCCTAGGAGTCAGTAGATAGTGTTTTATAATTGACCTGAGATTTTGGTTTGATGCTTCGAGGATTTTGTTACTTATGCTTTTTAGCAGAGTAATGATGTATATATATTCCTTGAAGGAGAGATGGTACATGAAATGTATAATGTGGACCAGTATGTAAATATAATATTGTGGTTCTTGTTTAAAGAGTTTTCTAGTAATGGATCTTTTTATAAAATGGTTTTAATTTTTAGTGATTTTCAGTAATCCACTGCTAACGAAATGCTTCCGTTGTACGCCACAAAAGATACCACCATTCCATGCGACATCAACATCAGGTGTGGGGACATGATTTACAATGTCAAGCTCAGAGCAGAACACCCATCCACCTTCGCACCCACATCCAAGGACAATGCAAACCACCCAGCCACATGGTTTGAACCCAACCACATTCCCAACCACCTCAACTCTCCAGCCCCAATCAAAATTCACCAGACTTCAAGTAATCCCACTATGTCCCAGCCCATGGATGCTTCACATCTGATGCATCACTTCACGAAGGCCAGACTCCACAATTCCTATCAACATCCACAATCGCATAACTATGGCTCTACCTCTCACATCAACACAACCAGTTCGCCATCCAGCAAACAACCTGACTTGGATCAAACCACCTTCCACAAATTGAAGAACACCATCATAGAAGACCTCAAGACATCCCCCAATCTACTCATTCAAAACACATGCATTATTATGAAGGAACATGAAATGGTGAACTCCTATTCCGCCATTCTTTGCACTCCAGAGACACAAAAGTGTAAGAACTTCTTTTCTATAAATGATACATGTACACCATCTCCTGGTATCCTTACAACTCATGTTTGTTCCACAAATTTAATTTTGTCCACTTATGTTAACCATATCAAGACACCACCACATCCTCATCAGCACACATTGATATATGACATTGCTTCCTTAAAACCTTGGGGCAACATAGTCGACTTCATAAATTTCTGTCAAAACATTGGTATTACCTTTCCAAACTCCATAGTTGCTTATACCATTCTACGGGAACGTCTAAACCCCAAAAAATGGCCAGATAAGAGATGCACTATAGGTGCCTCTTCTTATGGGCATTAACATATTTGTTTCATGAAATATTTCTGATACACTTCTTATCATCATGATCATCTCAACCTGGAATGTTTGTGATGTTGCCGCCCCCAATAGACATCGTACCATCATAAATAATATATACCAACAATGCATCAACTTAAATGAGATAAAAGAGACATAAACTACCCTGACTGATTCCCAATCAGCTGCCAATGTGTATGCCACATAAACAAATGGATTCAGCTTCCTGCCGTCAAGCTCCAGTGGCGGTATCCTTATAGGATGGAATGATAGAGTATTTCAAGCCACCAACTCCTTTATTCTCAATTACAGTATCACGGTACAATTCCAAGAGTCTAGCACCAACTCACTTTGGCACTTCACATGAGTTTATGGCCCCCCTGGTACAAATAAAGAACCTTTCCTGGATGATCTTGAGGATCTAGCCAACCAGTTAATATAAACTCCATCGATTATTGGTAGCTATTTTAACCTTATCAAAAACCCTCAAGAACGATTCCACAAAAACTATCTTGACTACCCACCATTAACACTTCATGCTTCCCTCTTCAATAGCTTCATCACATTGTACCACCTCAAAGACATGTATACATGTAATGGTTGTTGGACCTGGAAAAGAGGTCATCAGAAGTCTAGATTAGACCACTTTCTCTATAACAACTAATGGACTGAGATGCATCCCACAGCTTACACCTCGATTGTTTCTTCCAGACTCCCTGGCCACTTCCCTATCCATTTATATGCACAACAACTTTCATGGGGGCCAAAACCTTTTTTCTTTCAATGTTTTTTTATAAGACATCAAAATTTCATTCACATGGTCACCAGCATATGGAATTCAAACTCCTTCTCCACAAATATAGGATACACCATCAATCACAAATTTTAAAACCTCAAATCAGCACTTAAGATATGGAACAAACAACAATTCAGTTCCATTCTAGAGACCATCAGGAACAAGGAGCAACTTCTTTTTTCCTCCCTTAATCATTCCACACATACTAATGAGTGTCACTACATTAGAGAGGAAATTCAGTAACTTAAATCCCATAAAGAAACACTAAGGAAACAATGAGCCAAAATCAAATGGCTTAGATAAGGGGATAACAACACTAAATTCTTTCATGTCATATGCAATAATAAACATAGTTGTCGACTGATTACTAGCATGTATGGATTGGATGCCATTGCTCAACCTAGATGGATCCTAACCTCACACATTGTCAACTTCTATAATACTCTCTACAATGGCGAACACACCTCAAATAGCATTATGGAGCTAAATCGAAACTTGATCTTCCCTAACAAAATCCCACCAATATATAGCCTCCTACTTCCCTTCAATCAGTCTAAAATTCTTAAAACCATGAAGAGTCTTAGTTTAGATAAATCTCCTAGACCGGATGGCTTCAATATGTCTTTTTATCAAGAAGCATGGAATATCATCAAAAATGGTTTTGAGACACTCTATTGCTGGATTCACCAGCATCACAGTATTGATTACCTCATTAGAAAGATTAACCACACTCACATTGATATCATTCCCAAATCTGAGAACCCTACCTCCATTAGAGATTATCAACATATCAGTCTCATCAACTCATCCTATAAAATCATTGTTAAGCTTCACAGTGATGGCATGAGACCTCTCTTACAAGCAGTCATTGACCAGCGAAAGTGTGGTTTTCTTCCCCCACATGAATATACAAGATGCATACATCACGGTCCAGGAAACCCTACACACCTGCATGTCGCTTAATGAGCCAGTTCTTACTCTCACACTTGACTTCAAAAAATCTTGTAATAATTTCACGTGGGACTTCCTCATACAGTGTTTACATGGTCTACACTTCCTGGATCAATGGTGTTCATGGTTTCACTCATGTATCAGTACTTGCACCTTCTCTACCCTCATCAATGGTTCTTCTTTTGGTTTCTTTACAAGTACCAATGGTTTGCGTCAAGGGTACCTTTTATCCTCCTACTTGTTCATTATTGTCGCTTCTATTCTCAACTCTCTCAACCGCAATGGCACCACTAATAGCACCCTCAACATGTCTAGGGGTTGTACCCATAATGTCATTCAATATGTTGATGATACCATCATTTTTATCAAACCCAAAGACTTAGAGGTTATCAACCTTGTCAGGATCCTAGACATCTTCTCCAAACTCTCTGGGCTCAAATTCAACTTTAACAAATCCACCATTATAGGATCCTTGGTCGATATTGTAGAAATGACCAAATCCATTGCCATGTTGGGATACAAGCATGAATCCTTCATGTTCACTTATATTGTGTTACCTCTCACCCCTTCACATCTCCCATTCTCTATCGAAACACGGTCATTCACGGATATGAACAGTGAATCAACTCCTTGCAAAACAATTTTCTATCATTTTCGGCAGACTCACACTAGTAAATTCAGCACTCACACCTATTATCATATACCATCTGACTTGCATTCCCCTTCCACCCAGGGTCCTAAAATTAGATCAACAAAATTCAATGCAAATTTCTTTGGGAATACCACGGTAAGAAACTTCATTTGGTTAACTGAGACACCATCTGCAGTCCCAAAGAAGATGGTGGATGGGGGATCATTAACAATAAACTTCATAGCCTATATGTTATTTACAAAATCACTACGGTCATCTGCATGAGATAAGATAAAATATGGACGAACATCTTCACAGATAAATATCTCAAGAAAAATCCACCATGGTCCTTTCAGGCCTCTCGTAGAGAATCACCTTTATGGAAGCACTTACCTCATACTCTCCACATCATTTCTAGTACCATATTGATCCCTCCACACCACTGGATCAACACAAAATTTTGGAGTGACCCTTGGCGGCATGGACACAAATTCATTAAGTGCCATCTGCCCTCATCTACCATTTCCAACTCAATCATCAAATGCAACAACTACCATGCTCTGTGTAAATTGGGTTGACATAGAAACAACTTTTTCAAAACATTCCTATTGAGATGGACGGATCAACCCTCTTATCAGGACATATTGAATCATATTGAAAATAACACATCTAATCAAAACACATGGTCATGGGAAAAACACTACTCCGCCAAAAAGACTTATAAATTCTTCTCTTTCAGAGGAAATATCAGTAACTGTAATATCATCTACAGACACAATGCCTTCCCAAGGTCCACATTTTGTTATGGATGATTTGCCATGATATAACCCCTACTGATATCACTATGAGGACCAGAGGCTTGTAGGGACCATCCATATCTTCTCTTTGCCACAACAATAAGGAATCCAACCAACATATTTTCTTTAGATGTCACCTATCCAGACAACTTTGGACCCACTTCACCTCTAGCACCACCATTCATGCAAACCCTCTCCTTAACATCTTCCATGGACAATGTAACACTAGAAGTCGCCAAGAAAGCTACAACAGACACAAAACATTGATTGATACCATAATATGGACCATATGGAACATTTACAATAAAAAAATTATAACCACAACCTTTCGATTATACATATTCATCAACAAGTGAACGTCCATTATCACGAATTCTCTCTTAGCAAGTTGCTACAAGGACACATCTGTCAAGGAGTAGTACAACCTTGAAGTTGAACCTTACACATTCATAATCTAGAAGGACCTCCCTAATATCCACACCATAGAAGGAGGTGAAAACTAGTTTTCTTCTCCTCTCATCTCCTAGGTTTTTCTTTAACTATGTATTGATGTTGATGGGGATGTTATATGGGGTACCCGACCCATTTTGTGACTTTTTTCCTAGTGTATCTTGACTCTTTTTGGATCTCTAGCACCATAGAGATTGGACAACATGGTTAAACACTTATAGTGTCATACCCTCCTATAACTTTCCTAGAATGCATCCTCTTGTAATCTGACCTCAATGTCATATCGGTTGCATGAGTGTTTATGAATATATAACTAGAATGTTTATAAAAAAAGTATACTTTGAAATGAAGAAATAAGAATTTAACATTAATAGGGTATGACATGACCATCCAAACATGACATGGAAAATTTTAATCTTGATATTTGACTAATTTCATCACTTTGATAGTGATGTGTGTTGTAAGATATATTTCATTTATATTATGAATACAAGTAACAAGTTTATAACTAATGAGTATCAATCATACATTATCACACACAAAGAATCTACTTAAAAATAAGTGTATTTCCAAACCCTTAGTCTATCAATCTAGACCTTATAGTATATATGGAACCATAATGTTTACTATCAATCCAGTCCTTATAGGATATATGGAACCATAATGTTTACATGCTCATATTATTGATAGGTAGCCACCTAGAGGCCATAGACAAATCTCACTCTCTATCTTTGGCCTCCAATTTTTGAAAGCATGAGAGGAAAATTTAAGAGCGGTAAGATAAAGAAAAGCTAGTTCCTAGTGGTGATTCTATCTCCTTCTAGATCACCATGTTGATTTGTGATTGTGAGTTATATGTTATGGCATTGATACCAGGCACACGAGCATGCCACATATGCACATCTTATATATATTGAGCCTTGTATATTCTAAGGATGTTGTTGATTAGAACTGCAATGGTAACAATGATCCACATAGTATGTAGTTTGTAGAATTTTCCAAATTTGTAACAAATAATTGACATGTACTTGCCAAATCCAAGCACAACATCAACAAAAATGTTGAGGCAACCAATATGCATGTTGTAATTTTTTATCACCAATGATCTCCTAACCCACACGCTTTCCAAATACATTATTTCTATGTAGTATGTATCAAAAGCCACCTTATCGTGCCTTGTGTTAGATCAAGCACGCCCTTTTTGGTCTTCCACGTGAGACCACAACTATAATTCACTAAATTTAGAAAAGGTCATCATTGAAACTTTTTACACAATGAAATATAAAATGAGCACCCTCGAGAGTTTTGTTACTTCATCCATATCATGTCAAAGGATCATCTATGAATGAAAAGTTCAGTTTTCATGGTGTTTTGTTTCAATAATCTGAATAATTACAACATGGTCATGTGGAAGTATTAGAGAATCAATGTAATGTATAATCATGACTGATAAATAAAATGTACAATTTTCCTCAGTATAATTGGTATGCTAAGAGGATTATTTTCATAAGAACAAGTTGAATCCTCAATTTTGGCTTTGATATTCATAATTATAGTGCTTGTTCTTTGCACACTAAATGGAAGCACACTACTCAGAATTGTTCCTAGGGTTTTCCTCATTGTCTCAACAAACTCTAAGAATAAGCTGCAATGCACACTATTTCAGTTAGTAGGGTATGTCCCCTTCTTGTGACCAAGGGGTTGGAGTGGTATCATGTACACATATCTAGAGATGAATTCAATATAAGCATGACAAGCAATGTGTTAATGATGGCATTAACTAGAATTACTTTATACAAATTATCTTAAACATGTGGCTAATAGATTTTGTTTGGGATTAATTGGTAGAATTAGGTTGTTGTTGGGATTGATTCATAGAACTAGGATATCATTGGAATCATTTGGTAGGACTTGGTTGTGATGTGATTTAACTATTAATAATTTGGTATTAATAAATGACTTGTGAACATGGGTGGTAATTACATGCAATTAATGTAATTAGGTTCATTTCAATTGAGTTATATCTTCTATAGTTGGATTCAACCATGTGTATATGGGTCAATTGAATGAATTTGGATTGTGATTGGGTTTTCTTGAGTTGATTAGTGGAATAGATCAATCTTGGGCTAACTAGGTAGAATAGAGAAGCATATGTGTGATCCAAACAATCATCCCTTCCCAATACAAGGTTTTGTGATGGATAGTAAATAATGAAACAAATCCAAATCCATGGGAAGAGTCATTATCTTAGTACAAGATAATATTACTTTATGTCAGCACTCATAACACAACAGTTAAATTTGATTTTTTGGGTGTTTGATTGTTTGATGAAGAGGAGACAACACATTACTACTAATTTAGGTTTTCTTTAGCAAGATAAGATCTTAAATATGAAAATGTGTCTCTGAAATACGGGAATGAAGATAAATAATCCTATTGGATCTAAGTTTTTGTTAGGTTCGAAAGAAGAAAAAATACATATAAGATCAAGGATTAAAGTGCAAAGATGCATTTTGGATGAACTCCTAAAGATTCAAAAGTACATGTCTGATGAAGGATATTAGATGCAATGAACTTGTTGAACCAAGATTTGAACTTATTGAACCAAGATTTGAACTTGTTGAACCAAGATTTGAAGGTTTAATGATGCTCATCGGATCATGTCTTGAATATGAAAAGTTTGCATGTTGGATCAAGACCTCAAAATGCATCCGCATGTCAAATAATGCCATTAGAATACAAATATGCTTTGCGATAAAAAAAACTTGAAAGTGTACATATGCATGTTCTAGATGAATCCTTGAAAATGTAAATATGCGACTACATTGTTCGAGATTATATGTAAAGATGCCAAATGGTTAAAGGCTTAGAGTCCTCTCATGTATTCTCATGAAGTAGGAAGATGATGATGATAACAAGAATGGACATTGAGGTACTAGGTCATATACTCCAAAAATAAAATAAAAACTCTATAATAATAGTAAGGTTTGAGAAGTAAGTGAAGATGTGAAATGGTTTTGATATTGAGACAAAATAGAGAAAGAGTTTGTATGGAAGCTCCAAGCTGGCTATATTTACAAGATGAAAAAAACATTGGTCAACCAAGTTTTATTGAAACATAACCTATATCGTGTAAAAAGTAAGCTTCAACTTACCTACAAGTTACAATCCATGGAACATACTAGTGGGGAAACATATAATGTGTAAGAAAAGCTATAAAACTAGTTGATATATCTAGTTAAGATACATAAATATGATACGCGACGGACAAACAATTTAAATCTCGACATTGCACACTTCACAAAAATGCCCAATACTTGGCTTGTAAAATTTAAATATATTCACTGAAATAATGGATCCATTTTGATAACTTTTAAAAGAATTATTGGTCATTACTTAGAAAATAATGGATCCATTTTGATAAATTTTAAAAGAATTGATGGTCATTACTTAGCAAAATACTTCTTTCATTCTCGACACACTTATCTCTTCACAGTTTATGTTACAATAATAAATACAATTGGTTTATAATTCATTTGGTAATTTAATATAATATTTTACAATATTAAATTATCATTCATTGCATATTCTAATAATTATTGCAAAGAATATCAATGAGAAGTATGGCCTTATAAGAGACTAATAAATATCACAAGTTAAGAAAGTTGCATCTAAAGAAGTTGATATCTTCATACAAGTAAGAGGTAAATTGTAAAATCCAAAGGCAGAGGATAATTCCAAAATAGAGAACATTAGAAAAACATTAAAAAACAAATAAGGTTGAGCTTCATATAACAAGGATATCACATTATCTGAATGGTAACTATATTAATAGCACTCCACATTGCACTACCAGATCCAACGGGAAGGAGTTGTCCCCTTCTGTCAGCATACTAGTCACTAACATGCTCTCCCACAATAGATCTCAGTTGTTCTCTCCTCACTATGCCTCCTTTTATTAGGTATCACTTGCTTGGGTTCTCTCTTGGTTACCACAACCAAAGAGGGCAACAATTGTTAGAGCAACTGATTCTCAATTGTGTGTGTTGGGAAGCCCCCAATGCCCCTCTATTTATAGTAGAGGCCAGGTTCAGGGTTCCCAGTCTATGGGAGTAGAAGGGTCAAAATTCATGATTTTTTTGGAACCTATGAATAGCAAACTGGTTAGTTCACACACCCAACCAGTCGGTTCACTAAGTGAACCAGTCAATTCGTGCAGTTTCAAATTCTGAATCGCATTGGTATTCAATTCCTGATTATTGTTAAAAATGATATCAACATCAATCCTTGTTCCAATCGAATTGGGAACTGAATAGGGAAACCTAAAAGAACTGATCATCTCACATAGTGAAATGGTAAATTCACATTGTGATACAGTTGTTTCACAAGTGAAGTGGTCATTTCACTTGTCTAGTTTAGGCAAAGTTCAACCAATATTGATTCCAATTGACCTAACACTCCAACTGATCATCTCAACACTTTAACCGGTCGATTGAGAGTCCAGACAGTCAATTTTAAACCTTATTTGTTTAATTGAATACCTAAACAACTTTAGTAATCAATCTAAACATCATTCATGAATAAACTCCTTTAAACCAAGTGTATCCTATGCATGTGACCCTATAGGTCCAAAATTGTGTTGGCAGTGAACGTCCATAACCAATAATGACATCACAAGAAAAGAGTGATGCCTAGTCACACATCATTGCTACCCAAGTAATTCATAAAGTTAGAGAACAACTTCAATCTACAATTAGTGATCAATGCTACTGTGATCCTATAGTTCCTTTGTCTCTGATATCCGAATTGAAATTGAGGCATGGAATCGTCATCCTCTCAACATTTAATCCATGTTCCTTATACTAGAGAAGACTGTCTGAGATGCATGTGATCTCACGTATCACTTATTGAGTCACACGAGTATGGACAAACATTTCTCAGTGTCACTTATCAAAAGGCCCTCGATATCAATCTCATGTAGGAGGGACAAATCCCATCTACATCACTCACACTCAGACTCCATGTGTCATAGCTACCCAATTATCACCTTTATGGCAATACTTATTCAGGGTTATGTTGGATGATGTCAAAGTATACCAAATGACATGTGATGAATGTAGTGATTTTAGTCTAAGAACCACAATCACCACTATCACTATGAGAGATGATTATGACTACCATTTCATGGTCTCCATGTATCACTCTCACGGTGGGTTTATCTGTTACACTGTTCTCTAACGTGTACTTGTGTGCTTGACTTGATATCACATATCATGACTGATGAGACTCTATCATCAGTCAACACACACTCTAGTGTTATGTATTACTATCATCTATTTTGCTTCCATAGTAATATCTGACTAGGGACATAACAAGAATGTATGCACTCTTAACATATGTATGATCTCATTGTTCAAGTTATGTACTTGAAGACATATGTCATCGAGTAACATCATTCTTTATACATCTAGCATGTATGTGTCATCATCTCTTGACTGAGACAAACATAATAGATATAATTACCTTTATTATTATCAAATTAGGTATTTAATGCCTCATTCCAATAATCATGTGATTGGCTCTCTGGGCATACATACCAATAGACTCCCACTTGCACTTAGAGACAATAACCCACGAATCTTATTCCAATTGATCTTAATATGTCCACCATGTTTCTACTACACACGCGCTTTTATAGCGGGTTAGCAACATTTGCTTCAAGTGGGTATTTTGCAAATATCACATCTATTCATTGTATGACATCTCGTATGAGATGGAAGTGTCGTAGTATTCTATCTGAGATTCGGTTGCCTAACTAGTAGCTCCATTGTTTTCACAGTATTTCTACTGTGTCATCAATGGTTGGAACCTTGCAAAAGTTCACCCATATAAACTTCTCAATCCATACAATATACTTTATTGTTCTCATAACATAGAGATACTTGGCTTCTATTGTTGATTTAAATAATTATTACTAGCTCAGAACTCTTTCCAGCTTACAGTTCTTGTTTAAGATAAAACTATATATTACGATCATTAATTTGTCAGTTCGGAAGCTTGCATCAGTGTAACTTTTGCACCCAACTCTTCCATACTACCATAACCAAGGAAATGAACCTTTTAGTGCTTCACAAGCACCTAAGAATGTTCTATATGGTAGTTTAGTGACTCTCATTGGAATCTAACATATACCCTCTCGTCATGTCCAATACGTACGAGATTTCTAGATAGGTATATATATATATATATATCCTCTCATCATGTCCAATACATATGAGATAACTGGATATCCTCTCATCATGTCAGTACATATGAGATAATTGGATATCCTCTCGTCATGTCTAATACATACGAGATAACTCGATATCCTCTAATCAAGTCCAGTACATATGAGATAACGGGATAAGTACATAACATTGTATTCATAGATAGATCCAATTGTGAATGCATATGTCATCTATTTGATGTGTTCTTGTTCTTCACAAGAATTGGGACACTAGGCTCTTGAGAGACTACATCCATGGAACATGCACAAGTTTTCTCTTATTGAGTTCTTGCATGTTGAACCCTTTCAGCATCTTGTCAATGTATGTGCTCTTGTTTAGGACAAGAAGCTTTATAGATATATCTCTATAGATCTCAACCCTATCACATAGGATGTCTTGCCTAAACCCTTCATAGAGAAGGTGTTTCCATTCAGGTTTTAACATTTACAGGATACAGACATTATTCCCCATCATCATGTTGGAATATAAATATACTCCCACTAAATATTTTGTAATCATAGATTTCATCTTCATTTTGACTTAGGTCACACCCTTTGACTGTCTTGTCATATATAAGATTCTAGCTCTGATATGCTTGCTTCAATCCACAGATTGACCATTGTAGTTTATAGACTTTATCTGCATTATTGGATTTATAAAACATTTAGGTTGTATCACACACACATCCTTATAGTTATTCTAGTTATGGAATGTGGTTTTCAAATCCATATTCCAAATCTCACTATCCATAACAAGTTGCAACAACAAGCATGATCCCAATGGATTTAACCATGGTAACTGGTGAAAGATTTCATCATGTTCAACAGCTTAAACTTCCTTGAAACTCTTTGAAACCAAACTATGCTTCCATGTTGGTCTTCTTTCAAAGACCCCAAATGCACCCTATGTTTTTACCCCTTCAGGTGGATCCAGCAAGGTCACCCCATGTTGTTTTACATGGAGCCCATCTTAGATTTGATGTCCTTAAGCCATTTCCAAGACTTTGGTCCCTCAATAGCTTTCAGTTTGTAGATTCGTCATATATGATCAACCCATCATCTTTCTAAGTTACAAAATTTCATATTCTTTCAAACTCAAGGCATGTTGTACTAGAACTATAAGGCTTTGTGTTACATAAGGAACTTGAGATTCCATGACATCTTGTGATTCTCTATGTTTGTATTGTACCTCTTTAGGTTCAATGTCTTCTTATTTGTCTCAAACATTTTTTTTGGCAAACCACTAGCGTTAAAACTCAAACAGTTGGGTTACATGTGTGCCTCCTTTTCGTTCCTTCTCCATTACATTGCCATGGAAGAGGTTTCGGGTGTCGTTCCATATTGTAAGCATTCTCGAGGGATTTGAGGCAACAAGGGAGTCTGATAGTTGGGGCAGGTTGTTTCAGGAACCATTTGGCCAGAGCGTCGGCCAGATTATTATACTCTCGGCTGTAGTGGCAAAGCTCAGGTTCCTTGTTCAGCTTCAGTTTTTCCTCAATGGTTCGTCTCAATATACTTAAATAAGCTGGCGTACTCATCTCCTTCTTGATGATTCTACAGCAGAGTTGCAAGTCAGTAATGATGCAACTGGTTTGTTGTTGTAGTTCAAAGATTGCGTCCAATCCTTTAGAGATGGCCTACATTTCTCCTTCAAGAGCATCTTTGCCCCTCATGGTATAGGCCCCGCCGTTTAGCCATGTTCCCAGCTGATCTCGGAGGACCCAACTTGTACATATCCTCTCCTTCATATTGTCCACCGCCACATCCACGTTTAGCCTATTTCCTTCCGCCAGTACCATTGGTGCTCTTTGTGAGATGTGTAGTGTGGTCGGGGAGTTCACAGTCTCACCATCAAGTGCATGGTTGCAGGCATGCACCTTGAGGTTAATTCTTGTAGTTATTAGCTCCGCTGAGGGCTTTCAAAGATGTATTCATTCTTGCTCTTCCACAAGATCCAGCTTGCGATTAGAAATGTAGCTCGCCATTCATGGTCACCTCCTAGTTTCTTGAGATTGTAGTTCATCCACTATCGGACATCAGTCCCCTCAAAGAATTTGTCGCCCAGCTACAAGGAGACAAGTTCCCACGTTCTTTTGCTGATCCTACAATCTTGAATGGTGTGGAGAATAGACTCCTCCTCTCTGCATCATTCGCATGCTGCCGATATAGTCATACCTATTTTGTTACGAAGGAGGTTTGTCGCCAGTCTGTCATGTCCCATGAGCCACCCAAATGTTTGGACTCGCTGGGGGACCTTTGCAGTGGCTATGATACTCCACTCCCCAAGAGAGGTTTCTGCTCTCGCCTTGATGAGCTCTTCATAGGCACTTTTGACGATGAAGCATCCATTAGGGCCTTTTAGCCAGTACCACCTGTCCTCTCCGCAATCCAGTCGCGGTGGTCCCGTCAGAAGGATGTTGTCTACTGTCTCCTGTGAGAACCATTCTGTTAAAAGGCCAAGATCCCAACTTCCCTGGTCAGTGACCATGCTGCAGACTTTCATATCCTCCAAGGATTCTAGAATGCATCTCCCTACCTTGATGGTAGGTTGACGTCCTCCTCTCACCCAGCTATCGGTCCAGACATTCGTTGTCTGTCCATTCCCCAGTGTCCTCCTCGAATTTGTGTAGACCTCTGCCATACGAGTTCTGATTGCTCTCCAAGTTACAGACCCATGTGTTGCATAAACATCCCCTCTCCTGTATTTGTCTTCCATCATGTTGACACACAAGCATGGCCTCTGCTTAATGAATTCCCAGGCTAGTTTCATTAACGTATAACTATTTTGTTCTCTGACGCATTTGATGCCCATTCCCCCTTCCGCGATCGGGGCAATGACTTTGTCCCATGCTACCAGCAGAACTCCTCTCGAGCTGCTATCTCCAGTCCACACGAATCTGCAAATAAGTTGGTCAATTCTATCACAGACCGATAGAGGAAGAGTGGTTGTTTGCATTAGGTATGTGGCCGAGTTGGTTAGGACAGCCTTGGCTAGTGTAATCCTGCCTGCTAGGGAGAGACTCTTAGCAGCCCAGCCAGATATCTTATTCTCAATCGCGGTGGTAGTTGATAGGTATAGATCCTTCGTCTTCCTCTTTTGGATGATAGGAACACCCAAATGTCTGTCGATCTCTCCTGTTTCCATCATCCCCAGTCTCCTGTTGATTTGTCACCGCAGTGATTGTGGTGTTCCTTTGCTATAGAAGACATTGGATTTATCCTTTGCTAATTGTTGTCCTGAAGCTCGTTCAAAGACCTTGAGACATTCGAGGATCTCCTTTGCTTGGCGTGAAGAGGCCTCCCCAAACAGTACAATATCATCGGCGAAGCACACGTGTGAAACTTTGGTTCTTCCTTTATTAAACTTTGTCGATTTCCACTTCCCCTCTTGAACAACAATATTGATAGCTTGGCTCCGTCTCTCTAGACATAGAACAAAGATGTAGGGGGATAATGGATCCCCTTGTCTGACTCCCCTAGTAGGTTGAAACGCTTCCGTCTCTTCTCCCTACCATAGAATTGTCGTTGTGCCCACTGATATGACTTCCATGATTATCTTTATCAGGTTTTCTGGAATGTCCATTCGTCAGAGGGTATCTGAGATAAACTCCCAGCTCATCCTGTCATAGGCTTTAGCCAAATCTATTTTGATGGCCATGGTATGATGTTTGGTGCGAGCTTTCTCCGTAGAATGGATTACGTCTTGAACTAGAATAGTGTTGTCACTTATTCTCCTCCCTGAGACAAAGCTCGATTGAGCAGGTGAAATCTAGTTATTGAGAAAGGGCTTCAGTCGTGCAACTATAATCTTCATAACAAATTTCATACAGCCGTTATTCAACGAGATGGGGCACAGCTGGGCACATGACTCGGGTTTATTCTTCTTTGGAATGAGGACCATCAAGGCGTTGGTCGCTTCATGTCCACTGACCCCCTCTAAAAACATTATGCACAAACACAAGTAAAGATGGTTTAATAGTTTCCCAATTATTTTGTAGGAAATTAGCGTCGATTCCATCCGGTCCGGGAGATTTGAACTTGGCCATGGAGAAGAGTGCCTTCCGCACTTCAAGCTGGTTTGGGGGTCTCCCCATGTTCCGGTGTTGAGCAGCAGTAATCTTAGGGAATTCTCCAATGTATTCCTCGCACCATTAATGCCTTTCTCCTGGGCAAACTTCTGTAAAGAGTTTATAAAAATGGTCCCTGACAAGAGCACGGATTTGGGCACAATCCTCTATCCATTCTCCTCTTTCCATTCTTAGTCTCAAGATCTTATTCTTCCATCTTCTTTCTTTAACAGAGGCATGAAAAAACTTAGAGTTTTTATCGCCCAATTGCATCCACTCGTAGTGAGCTTTCTACTGCCAGTCTAGTTCTTCTCGTTTCAGTACTGCGTTTAGTTTGTGTTGGAGTTCGAGCATTGTGTTTTTCACCTGAGGATCGTACACATGGGACAGATGTTCTTGAGCGAGAAGGAGGCGGGTCTGGAGTGCTCTTTTGGTTTGCAGATTTTTTTGGTTTCCTACTTTGTACCACCTTGACGCTTTACTAAGGAAATGGTGAGTCGCTTCGGGGAACTCCATTTGGTTCTGCCATTTGAATGATAGTAGGCCGTGGAAGCCTTCCATCTGTAGCCAGCTTGCTCGAGTATTGATGCGATTTTGTTTCCTTTGCCGCCATGCTTGCTCGTCGAAAACCACAAGAAGCGGATCATGGTCTGAGTTAAGCCGCTCCACCACCTCCACCTTGCTTCTAGGGAAGGTTTCTAACCAGTTCAGGTTCCTGAGTACTCTGTCTAATTTTTCCTGTAAGAGGCCCCTTCTAAATGTCGTCTGCGGTCCGCTGGCCTCCATATCCACTAGCTGACATGACTCCATGGCATCACTGAAGTCCTCGCAACTTCTTCGTGGGCATTAAAGTCCCCCAGGACCATCCACGGTTCCCTCATCATTTGGGCTATATTGCCCAATTTGTTCCACAGCAGCTGCCTTCCCTGGCGAGTGGTACTGCCATATTCAAAAGTGATGAACACATTGTTCACCCGACAATGAACAAATTGTCGATGGCTAAGGATGATCTCCAGGTCCAGAGCTTTGTCGTTCCATAACACCCAAATGCCCCTTGAGTATCCAATAGCTTCAACCCTATGGGATCGAGGGAAACTGAGTTTCTTGATTATGGTGACAGCTGTTTGGGTATCTTTGTGACAGATACCTTGGACGTTCCAGCTTACAATGATCATTTGAAGGGGTTTGGGTGGGGTCCTCCTTCAACTTCACTACCTTCAGCTAGGTTGTCCTTCATGCCTATCCTGCCCCACTTCTTTGAGCCAGGTTCGAATGGCATTGATTGGGCTAGGAGTTCCCTATTTATGAGATGAATTCCCACACTCCCTCTTCCCGGGAAGGAGAAGGGTGTTTCTGATGTCCCAATTGAGAATGTCTCTATAGGTATGCTCCCCAGAGTATTTGAGCTACCAGGGTTTCCTTCCATGACTTCATCCCCCGTCAACACAACTATTGAGTGAGCATTCTCTTTCCCTTTACTACCTATAGTTTCTTCTTTAGCGGCCTTCTCCTTTCTGTTGTTCTAGTTGGCTAGGTTCGACTCGCCAAGAGGTGTGTGTTGTTTATTACTATGTTCACTCTTTTCCTATCTTGTCTTTTGCTTTCTGGCATTCCAGTCAATTCTTGTAATTCGTTCTGCCATAACTTCAATGTCCCTTTGATCCTCTAAGTCTGCCACCTCTACCTCCTCAACCTCTGAGTCCTCCAGCTGTTGGAACCTGTTACGGTTGTGAGCATTCTTCTTCGGATTCTCTTGGGATTTCTTCCGCATTCTCCTTACAATTGGTTGTGCATGTATTATATCAGCAAATGCTTCCATTCTTTCCTTTGAACCTACTGTGATTGGTGTTCCTTCCCCGCCCCTGTTCTCATGTTGTTGGGGGGGTTCCTAAGATACTACTGTGCACTCCCTCTCCATGTGGTCTGGGTGACCACACCTCAGACAGATGAAAGGTATATTTTCTTATTGTACCATTAATATCCTCCCCTCCACCATTATAGTAGGTATCAGCGGCTTCCCAGTCTGCAGTTCAACTGCTATTCTGGAAATTTTCCCTCTCCTCTGGGAAGTAGTGTTAGAGTCCACTTTAATTGTTTGCCCTATGTTGTTGCCAATTGCCTCCAGGAGCGTGTCGTGATAGAGGTGGATGGGCAAGTTTGGAATTCTGACCCAAGCTATAAAGCTTTCCGGGTGTGCCTTATCCGGCGAGAATCTCGGGTTCCACCTTTGCACCGTCAGGTATGACCCAAACAATGGCCATGGTCCTCTTGTAAGAGCCTTTAGGTAGTCATCCATCTTTTGGATTTGCACCAAAAAGTAGTCATTATCCAAATCGATCAGGTTATAACCTCCGTCCGGAGCCCACATGATTCGGATTTTATCACGTAGTGTCATATAGCTGATCTCCCTTCTGATCACCTTCACGACCACGGTGAACTGCCATAGTCTCAACAGTTCCTTTCGTGCTTCCGCCCTTAGGTTGAAGGCTAGAAATCCCTCAGCTTCTGAGATGATGATGTCGTCCTTCTGAATCTTGATTCCAATTTTGTCCACATCAATATGAATGTAGTTGTGGGCATTGTCTTGGTTTCCCGTTACTGCTATTTTAAAGTGCATCTTCTGGTTCTGCTGGCTAGGCTCTCCACTTGGTGTGGTAGTCGATGGGTTATTAATTTTCGTTCCTGTTCTGTTTCCCAGTGGTGGAAAGGCGTTTCCATTAGTTTCGATCTCCATGGCTGAGCCGTGTTACCTGTGTTGCCCATTTCCATCTTGTACCGAGCTTTCCTGTGAGTTTCTGTTTGCATACTAGAAATGAATTTCGGTGTTCCCCAGTGGGATGGAGTTTCCCCTCACCCCTCCTGGGTCTCCTTCGTCTTCTTGCCTCCCAGGTATCTTCTCTAACCCTAGCGCGCTGCCAAACCCTAGCACGCTGTCATCCGCCATAGTCTCTAGGAATTCTAAGATCATTTTGAGCTCTACTTTTACTCCCACTGATTCCTTTGTAACTAAGTTCCTCTCGTCAGGAATACAGTTATCTAGATTAACAAACAACTTTGTTGTCGGATTGGATAAAAATAGTATTTTAACAATATAACATTTATGTGATTTTATGGACAAAGTTTTTCAAGAAACTTTGTTATACAATCATTCATCCCTAATCACTATAAGAAACATATCAGGACACCTCACATGCCATATCTCATATGGTGTCTTTTGAATCATTTTAGATGGTACAATGTTTAGTATTAAGCATGTGCCAAAATGAAAATGGAAGATAAGCTATATTTTATTGATAATTGCACCATGACTTAACAAGGTGTGATTCCTTATTTCTGATGCACTTTCATGATACACTATCATTGTGTTTCAAGTGGAATTCATCATGATATATTATCATGATCTCAGAAGGTACTTAAACTCTTAGTTTAAAATATATCAACATTGATCATATCGAAGTATTATAATACTTTCACCAAGTTAGCTATGTACTTCATTCACGATATCCTTGAACACTTCAAGAGATTCATAATTGTATTTCATTAAATACAAATTCCACATCTACTAATAACATTGGTAAATATATAATGAGGTACTTACAACTACCTTTAGCAATTATTCTAAAAGGTCTATATACATCAGTATGTATGAGCCCTAATAAAACAGTCACTCTCCCACTACATCTAGTTGAGATTCTTTTGTCATATTGCACAACAAATAAGATATGCATGTCTCTAATTGTTCAGTAACCAAAAGAGACAGATAATCATCATATGGATTCTAGAAATGCATTTCCCATTTATGCGTTCTATATGACAATGTTGTAGGTATTCATTGTTTGTGTCATCAAGTCATTAAATATATGTGTCATATACATTTTTCTTTAAGACTTTCAACTATAGTTTGTAAGACATAGGGTGTTTCCATATAAGATCTCATCTTTTAAAATGAAACATAAATTTATTCTTATCCATATAAGATATATGATGTTTTCATTAATGGAAAGTTCATAATAGAAATTCAATAAGTCTATTATATGTCCATGAATGATAGATTCCAACTGTAGTGGCAGCAACTCTTTCTCCTTACAGTTCTAGCTTATTTCTTATTGGGTCATGAGGTAGAGATCTCTATCTCTTTCTTCTTCCCTTGTTTCTTTAAATGAAAAGACATATTCCTTTATCACTTACCCTTCTCCTTGTCTTTATTGCAAAAGACTTGGACTTTAGCTTAGCCTCTAAACACTTCTTGGCCTTGTCTTTTCCCTTGGACTCACTTCCGTTGATCATCATCATAGACTTTTCCTTCTTCTTATGTGCTTTGGCATCAACATGCCAAGCATTTGATAAACTGACTATACAATTGGTAGAATCATATCCATTGTCAACTCTTGACCTAAAAGAAATCCTAGTATTTTCACATGCCCAATCATATTGAGCACATGGGGCTCTACTGGATCTCCCTTTGTCAGTTTGCACTCATATTGTGCTTTGGAGACATTACACCTTTCATGCTTTACATGATTCTTTAAGATGTGTTACCATCTCCAGAATGTCCATGCTACTTATACAACTCATAGTTCATACAACATAGCATTAGGTATTCAGTGTATATGGCATCATCGGCATGCTTCTAGTAAGCATCCATTTAGCCTTAGGCACATTTGGAGTGAGTTCCTCTGGCTCTGGTCTTTTAAGGACATGAGAACACTTCTCAAGGTCCTTAACTAGATGTGGAAGTCAATGTCATTTGGTTTTGTCCTTCTTAATGAGAGATCCCAATAAGAACATGTTTGAGTTTGAAATTTGATTCTACAAAGAAATATTGCAACTTTTCAAAAATATTTTTTATTTGTTTGATTTGATAAATTAACAATATTACCTTTAATTAATTATCATTCCCACTATTTTTTTCAAATTGATAAACCTCATCTATCAATTTAAAAGATTGCAATGTACAATCTTCTAGTGAGCCAAAATCCAAATCATTAAACTATTACTCAGTCAACGCCAGGTCCATAGTCAATTATTAAGGTAGGCAACATTTGCCAATTGCATCATATGCAACTCTTGGATAGATGACATGTGCAACTCTTTGCCATAGTTATATGCATGCCTCTGGTGATTAATCTCATTAAGACCACAAAGTTAAGCCTGACCCAAAAGCCAACACAATAATAATGCACCCTGCTTGGTAGACCCACATTATTACCATCACACTTCCATGAGATAGATGGTGCACCACCCTTGGGGTACCCACGCTTAGTCAATCAAGCTCTGCTTATGGAAGGCATCTAAAACTTAATATTGTATTGAGAGATTTTATATATAAATACATATACATATCCAATCACCACATACTTAATATGTAACACAAACATGTTATCATCACAAATGAGAACATGCAATTATTAAAACACACAAGCGATGGTTATGGCCATACTACTGTAAATTGTTAGATCCATAAGGAATTACTACCACCTATGGTCCACATAATATGCGACTTGTTGTTGGTGAAGATTTGTGCTCGAACCAATATTGGTTGATCAGTTCAATTCTTGAACCGGTCGAATCACCTCTTGGTTGCTCAATTAGTCTCCTAAAGCGATCGTCTGATCCTCAGGTCCAAGCGGTGTCTAAACACCTCCAACTAATCGATTGGGCCACCAGTCGATCAATTCATCCTCCTATCTTCTGGCCTCCTTAGTCCTCTAGTCAATTGGTTCATCTCATGAATCGGTCATTTTGCCTTTGTGCATATTGTCATCTCACGTCAAAACATAAATTAAAACTATCATATTTCTTATTGCATTGGAAAAGGGAGGCCTAGAGTTAGATTTGAGAAGAAATAGGAAGAAGATAATTAATTTACATTTGGAAGGAAGAGAGAGGCTCGGTACACAAACCGAGTAAAAATAAGAATAAATAACCAGAACCATGCACAAAAGATCTAGGGTTATTGGCTATAACCATGCTTCACATCCACCATGAAAACCAAATTTAGGATTATTCTTGTAAATTGCAAATATATATATATATATATATATATATATACATACATACATACATATATATAATGTATGTATTAGTTTGTGGAACGTATGTGGTAATCAATCAGATATGCAAATTAATCATTTTAATATTCACATCATATGCAATAAAAGAATGAAAAGTAAATCATCATATTATTTTTAAATCCCAGATACAATGTAAATTCACGGGGCTCTAATACCACTCTAGGGAAATTAGGGTGACAGACAAGGCAGTGGAAATAAAAATTTAAAGCATGATTCCCCTGAATAGCAAGATGGCGTTGACAACAATGTATCTATGAAATAAAGGTTGCAAGGTTATACCTGGTACTGGAGCAAGTCCAACGACATTACTCTTGCAGTAGCATCGTGCTTCTTCTTCTTCTTCAGGAAGCAGCATGCTCCTTCAGCAGCAGTAGCTGCTCAAATAGTCATCTCCACCGACCACCTCGTGCAGCACCATAAATAGTGGTTGATGATGTCCTCCAAGTGGCAAATAATAGCCCCCCGCCTCTAGAGTAATCCACACAGACCACTAGAAACTCCAAGTTGTGCTACAAGAGCCAATGAGAAGGGGTTTTCTCCTTCTGTTGTCGTACTAGTCACCGGCATGCTCTCCCACAATTGATCTTAATTGTTCTCTCCCTTGCTATGCCTCCCATTATTGGGTAGGACTTGCTCAGTCTCTCTACTGGTTACTACAACTAGAGAGGAAAAAAATGGTTAGAGCAACTGATTCACAATTGTATGGGAAGTCCCCAGTACCCCTCTATTTATATTAGGGGCCAGGGTTAGGGTTCCTAGTCTGTGTGGGAGTAGAAGGGTCCAGAATCATGAATTTTCTAAAAGCTACGAATAACGAACCGGTTGGTTGGTGCATGAGCCGAGGCGGTTCACTAAGTGAATCGGTCAGTTTGCATAGTATCCTATTCTGAATCACATTGGTATTCAAAACCTGATTAATGTTAAACATGACATCAACATCAACCCTTATTCCAATTGAATTGTGAATTGAATCGAGCGACTCAGAAGGTGAACTGGTAGTCTCACATAGTGAAACAACCATTTCACATTGTGATACAGTTGTTTCACAAGTGAAATATTTGTCTCACTTGTCTATTTCAGGAAAAGTTCAACTAATATTGATTCCAATTGACCTTACACTCGAACTAATCATCTCAACACTTGAATTGGTCGGTTCAGAGTCTAGTTAGTCAATTTTAAACCTCAGTTGTTTAATTGAATACCTAAACACCTTTAGTAATCAATCTAAATATCATTCATAAATAAACTCCTTTAATCCAAGTGTATCCTATGTGTGTGACCATATAGGTCCATAATTACGTTGGCAATGAATGCCCATAACTAATTATGACATCACAAGAAAAGAGTGATGCCTAGTCATACATCATTGCTACCCAAGTAATTTGGAAAATTAGAGAACAACTTCAACCTACAATCCATAATCAGACTATGATCGTGTAGTTCCTTTGTCTATGATATCCGGATTGAAATTAAGGCATGGAATCGTCATCCTCTCAACATTCAATCCATGTTCCTTGTACTAGAGCATACTATTTGAGATGCTTGTGAGCTCACATATCACATATTTAATCACATGAGTATGGCGATACATTTCTCAGTCTCTCTTATCAAGAGGACCTGGATATCAATCTCCTGTAGGAGGGACAAATCCCATCTACATCACTCACACTCAGTCTCCATGTGTCACAGCTACCCAATCATCACCTTTATGGCAATCCTTATTCAGGGTTACGTTGGATGATTTCAAAGTATACTGAACTACATGTGATGAATGTAGTCACTTCAGGTCTAAGAACCACAACCACCAATATCACTATTAGAAATGATTATGACTACCATTCCATGGTCTCCATGCATTGCTCTCATGGTGGGTATGTCTGATACATTGTTCTCTAAGATGTGAATGTGTGCTTGACTTGATTTCACCTATCATGACTAATGAGACTATATCATCACTCAAAACACACTCTCTTTGTATTATTTTGGTCTATTTTTCTTCCATAGTAATATTTGATGCATGGATTCATATTTCAAACTTGTACAGTTCATACTTTAGTTTACCGACCCTATTCATTTCCGATGTAATTACCTATCTCCTAAACTTACAAATTCTATTTATTCATGAACTCCCAATAACAAGGTGTTCCATATACTTTGACATTTATATAGAGAAAACAATTTATATAACATGTGCATAAAGAAAAGGCAACCTTACTTTAAGATCAGCTAAAAAAGAATTAATGGAGTTGTATCTATAAGCTTGTCACTCTGTCACCTAATATAAGATCCATAAACCAATATTCATGTTTTAAACATCATTTTCCACATCATTTTGATGTTCATTCTCACATCGAGTTACTTTATTTGTTATCTATATTCCCTGTAAACAACATGTGAGATTATTACAAGCATAAGCATAGATATATCATATCAATATTGCCTTTTATTATTGTCACTCCCTTCATACATTATTCTTCATTATGCCTTTTTCACATAATTCCACTCCAACTTTAACAAAACCATTCTTATATGGTATTTCTTGAACATCACATGTATTACAAAACATCACATGTATTATAGGATTTGGGTCTCACTCACAACTTAGAGTGGACTTCCCCAAATCCTAGGGTTGCGATATCGCTCCCGTATTGATGGGACTTCGTCTGACCCAAGCTCATAAAATAGGATTCGGATCTCTCTCTTATCATAGTGGGTTTTCCCCCTAACATTGTAATGTCATTAGAAAGCATCACACTTGTCTATATGCTACAATGTATAACAATGATTTACATTATAATCGCAGAAGTCTTATCATCTATCTCATGTTCATGATTAATGTTTTATCATCATCAACTTAAAAATTACTCACTCACATCATATAAGCTATAGACATGAATGAGATTATGTGTATACTTTACATGCATTCATGTACTCTCATTTTATTACCCAAGGGATCATCATCATTGTTCATCACAATCATATAAGGTTATCCTCATTATTATACATCCATCATCATCATTAGAATCATTTTTCAAACCCTAAAATTAGAAAATAGCAGTGTTTTAATTGATATTTACTTAGTTTTTAAATGAAAGTGAGGAAGTATTCCACTAACCTTTTATGTAGCACGATATTTCTAAACTTATGCATCCTAAGAAATAAAAGAAACACCCATGGTAAACGCCAAGAATTACATATTGCAAACATCAAAACATACATACACATAATACTTATGAATTGTCCCTCCCCTTTATCATATTTTCACATATATCTATTTGGATAGAGGTATGTGTTCATATCTGTCACGTGTTCTTGTACATGTACTCTTTAAGTCTTAGTATTTAATTAAACTCTATCCACACCATATATCTTATCCCTTAAATACTACACCATTTTTCGTACCACATTGTTATCCTTATTCCTACACTAAATCATGATTACTTGTTAACTCATTATGTTCTCAATGACTTATCACCGTTACCACATGTATTTCTTGAATGCATGTAGAATGCTTTATTCTTCATCTTATCATTTCATGTACTATTGTATTCTCAGACTATTGTATTTAGGTACCTGACTGTGGCAACCAGATCAAATCCAACCATAAGTCTTTAATGTTAAACTCCTCCGCTATTAAATACCTAGTGAAAGGTACCTAAGCATGAAGATATCAATATTCCTCTTATTTGTTCAACAACCATGTATTCAATTTTTATTGCTCAATTCATTAGTCATATTCAAATTATAATTCATTTCATGTTCAACTTACCATTATCATTTAACCCAATTTTTTCACTCACCATCATATAATATTTATATATGAGGCTATAATCCTTTCTTTCATTATCTTTTCTTTGTCTCATCTTTTGATCCTTACATGATCATTAATCATGTAAAATATCTTCTCTTACATCTTCCTTCCTCTTAACCGAACTCATATTAGATATTGACCAAATGTGATTAGTAAGATGGTATATTCTAATCCTAAGTCACGTACTAAGATGAACCTATGCAATGATACCAAATAGATGGGACCTAATCCCAACTAAGTTCTTAATGTGATCATTAAGAACCAAATATGAGATATGTACCAAATTCAAACCCCAAACTCGGATGTCATTGATTTTTTTATGATGAAAAGCAGATTATGGCTATTCAATAAAGATAACATTTACATTTTTAATTCCAAGAAACCAACATAATACTCAAATTACACATTGTGATATGAAATTTTCCTTGCATTTCTATAAAAATGTATTAGAAATTGCATCAAGAAGAAATTATCTAACTTGTACGTATACAAGAGTAGTTGATTACATAAAAAGTTCCATGTCAACACTTGTACAGAAACTCTCCCAAGACCCCCAATACATAACCTACTAGACACATCTAACATTTGGACATCGCCTACTATGATGTTCGAAACATAGCTCAATATTTGTGCATCCTCGTCAACTTCAAAATTAAATTTTGTTTATTGGTTGATTATCCAATGTCTGAGTAGATAGTCATAAGAAAATGGAAATACTTTTTCATCCTCTTTCTCCTCATAAGGTAGTTATTTAGCAAGTTTAAGCATGTATAATGCATCAATGGTAAGTTATCAATTATCTCTATAGAGGAGTCATGTAAAAAAAAGGCTAGATGATAATCTTATCGACATGAAAAACATATCCATGAGTCAAGCATCTAGTTGCATAACAAGAAATGAAGAAACATAACTCAGAAAATTAACTACTATATCAAGAAACCTATAATAAGCATATACTCATTAACAACATCCATAGAAATATAAGTGGCTTGCCCACTTCTTTTTTTTCATGAGACTACCTAATTTTTACATAGACAAGTAGACATCATGATAGTATGCCCATGTGCATGACTTATCACCCATTCCTTGGGGTTTACCCACAATCCTAAGACCACTCACACAATCAAAGTCCACCACCAGGCTTGGTTTGAGCCTATAGCTTCTCTACCTTTCATTCTTACCTCAGTGCAAGGCTGGTCTTAATACATCACGTGATGTAGGAATCATGCCTTAAAACTGATATCACAATTCTCATTATCATGTTATATCTTGGATTAGTGTTGCATCCCCAATTCCTCATGTGGTATCTCAACAAGAGAGTTGGGGTATAACTTAGATCTATGTGGAATTTCTCCTAATCCTGTGTAGATTATACCTTGAATGAAATTGACTCCAAGTATTCTCCATGTGGACTTCATCCAATATGAGATATATCCATTTCCCCATCTTGATTTATATTTTTGAGGAATTCTAATGGTTTTTAGGTCCCTAACTAAATGGTTTAGGATTCCCTCTTCTTTATTACCTAGATTATATATTTAAGGCTTTCTCTCATATGGAAAAATACTTAATATTCATGTGAATCTTCATGATTAAGATCTAGAGAATCCATATAATGATCAACACATATAAACCACACAAGGCCAATAACATTAGATCTAGAAATAAAAAATCGTAATGATCCCATATGCTTTATATTGCATCCATATGCACGATCATTATCATAACTCATCAAAATCTTCTTAACAAGGATAGAACATTGGGTTGACAACATGTTTCCCTCAAGCTCAAGGCTTAGGTCCAATGCCACATGGTTAACATATTACATATATATCCTTATTAAAGTAAAATGTACACTATTGATGGCTATAATCCTTCTAATTCATCCTTAGCTCAAAATAGATCGTTATCATTTAGAATTAAATATAAATTTCCACCTTTACTCTTATGGTCAGTTACATTCTAATATTCATAAAAACATTACCCATGAGGATATGAAGCTAGACATCATACCAATTGCAAGGGTGATATTAACATGGTTTGAATGTGGCTCCAATGAGTTACGGCATCCTCTACCCTTAATTTATTGCACAGTATAAGAGTACCACAACATTAATTAAAGGCAATACATTACAAGCAAGGCTATCATATATGAAGACATAGCTATATTATCACAACCAAATCTTAGTAACCATCAAGTTCATACTCAAGGTTAGAACCCTCAAGATTTAGCCATCTATTATTAATATAGGGTTATGGAAATCTTAGTTCCAACTATTTTGTAGATCACTAATGCTTCGTATCTATACAAAAGGTCAGCATACTTTATATTCAAATTTCTACTATTATTTAGAAAACTTATCATTATATATAAGAAAGAACAAAGTCAAATAAGAACATCTAGAGCTTCTCTCACATTAACATAGAAAGGATAGGCTATCAGCTAACAATCTGTTTATTTCAAGGAAAGGGTAAGATTGTGCCTTTTACAAGATCTTAGCATGATTTTGAGATATAAAAGCAAAGACAGTAAAATGAATGATAGTTTTGAAGTTTACCATACAGTATCATAGTAAGAACAAGTATAAATAGATCATTCAAACCTTATACATTTAGGATGACTTTTTCATTTTTAAAATGTGTTCAATAAGATTTTAGGATGGTAGGGAAGCTTGGAGAAATGAAAGTGCATGTGAAAACATTGATATATGTATAACTCACCTCAAAATCTCAAGAAGAAGGTGAGAAATTCATAGTGCAAGATAGAAATGTGGAGAAATATGTCAAAAAGCATTGTTCAAAGATGATATGTTAGCTTTGAAATGCCTTGTTTCAACCTTCCTACCCTTCAAAAATAAGATTAAAAGTAAGGAGGAAGACAAACATAGTTGCACAAAGTATTTTTCCTCCAAATATGAGCCACAAAGAGGAATGTAGAAAGGGAATAATATGAAAATGCGGTACCAATAGTTTATTCACATATAGAAAGAAGGAGCATGCAGTTCTATGTACGAATCATTGGGAAAGGTTTAAGTTTTGTCTTTGGCTGTCTCAAAGCACATAAGAATCATTATGGGCATCTCCGTCACGGTATCTTCTTATGTGTTTTAGGGTTTTGTTGGGTGAAAAATAGAATTACAGATCTAGAGAAACAATTTATAAAATTATGTGAAGTATATTAAAACTTGTGGCCTTTTTAGTGAGTCTCGACACTTAGAAGGTGTGTTATAGACGCATCAAGATACTCACACATAAATAAACGTATTGGGGGCACATGTAAAGAAGGCATGTTAGTTAAAAGAGTTGTGCATGAATTGGTGGGGTTGTCCACTTGTTTGATATGTGGGCATTGAGACTGCTCAACACCAAAATACTAAAACTATAATGCTTTTCTCATTTGATCTCAGGTTGCACCCATTCTTTTTGCATTGGATTCATTTATTCAAATTTTTATAAAAACAAGAGCTATGGTTTTTGGTAGATTAATTACGTAAGTCATATAAGCATGTAAATCCCTTCCCCATATATATATATATATATATATATATATATATATATATATATATATATATATATATATATATATATATTAATTGAAGAACACTACACAACCATTTAATTACCATGCAAAAATATAGTGTTTACTCCTCACATGACATGCTTCCAGTAGTCCCCTTCCCAATAAGGCTTTCCAACTGACTTAGTACATTGACATTAATCTTAACTGCCCAAATTAGGGTTAAGCACTTTTCTCATTGATTCCGCTTTGGCATTGTGATCTTCAAATTAACTCATATAAGAAGAGATCAAATTATTCAAGATAGCTAATCATAACTTTGGGGGTAACTTGGTTGGGGTAGTTACAACAACCATTTGAGAGTTTAAAAATTCCATGCTTGCTGATCAAACTCAAAATGGCTTTGTATTTTGTAGCCTAAGTCTCTGATGTATATAAATATATTGGAATTATCACATGATGTAGGTGGAGTCAAATATAGAGTTTCATCTTATTTGTTCATGTTCTTTTGCATGTTCACAAATTCAACATCGTAATTTTTTTTCTTATTGGGAAATATACTATGTATAAAATTCAAAATTTATCACCCAAGCACAATAGCTATGAGAGGATGTTAGAAGAATGTTCCTATTTTAATGAACGTTTTTGTTGGATACATGATTGAATTTTTTTATGGTTGTTAATGTATGATATAGTGATAGGGTTTGAAAAAGCAATCTCAAAAATGTGATTTAAACAAGAACAGTGCAACATGTGATCTCGAGGTAGCATTTTGACATGTATTGGTTGATGATGGGGACTCCACCAATTATAATTAAAGTAGGAGTAACCCTTTTCCTATTTGCAACCTTATTTAAGTGGAAAGTAGTTGAAGGCAGATCTCTTATATGAGAAGTGAAGTGTTGAAGTAGAGAATAACCAGAAGCACATAAAATATGGTGACAAACACATAAAAATTCAAGATGTGACTATAGGGATCTAGCAGGAAATAAAGTTAGGTGACGATTGAATATATGTGGTGTGGATATGCTTAGCCACTATATATTAGATGTATGCTCCCTATAAATCAAACACTAAGTTCAATTGGGGGGTCTCAATGGTCACTTTAGCAGTTGTTGTTGGATAAAGAGAACAATTGGACTCTAAAGGTTAGGTCTCTCTTGCCTCATACTTAATTTTTGAGTGAGAATCATGTTAGAGTTTGATCAGGACAATGGTGTTCTATATTTCAATTTTAGAAAGCTTGGTGCATAATAAAATATTTTGGTCAAATTACCATTTTCTTATATGTATTAAGTATAAATTATAAATCTCTCATTTACATAAATATTCAATATTTTGACAAATTTACATGAAAATCTACATAAATATAAATAATGATATTATTATTTCAATATACTTATTATCATGTGTTACATTATTAACACATGATGAAATATGTTGAAATTTGTAACTTAAATCATGAATTTTTTCAATGATAACCACAAACTGAGAAATTTAGGCCTAGTTTGGATAAGGACTTTGTAAATTATGGTAGTTGCCTATATAATTATACAACTTTTAGTATTCGGTGGTAGAGGAGCTGAGGCAAGGCCAGTAAAGCAACCAGTTCCTTGGAAGGATAGACACGTGGGATGTGTGATACAGGGAGCACAGACCAGTAGTTCTAAAGCTCGCCGTTCATGGAGTCATTTGCGATTACCAGTTTTCTACTAAATCATATGCACAACGGTAAATAACGAATACAGCAGAGCAACCGTTAATGTTAATTCCCTATGTATGTCCTGCATCAATTACAGGCAGTTAGAATTACGACAGCCAAACTAGGCCTTAGTGATTCTGAAACATAGTAGAATAATAGTCTTTTGTAGAAAGCTTATTTGACAGTTGTATATAATGAGGCATTTTCAATATATATTTAGTACATTAATTGTATGGTATTAAAGAATGATGTTCGTAAACAATCATGTACTTACCTAACATTGGATTCCAAGAGAGATGACCTAGTTTTATAAAAGATAAGCAATTTTAATATTTGTGTGATTATCATAGTGAGGGTTTCAAATAAGACTATTCAACATAAGTGAATCATAAAGTATATTTTGTCAAGACTAATATATTAGGGCTCAAAATATCAAATATATGTAAAACTCCAAGGAATGTTGCTCTCTTGAAATATAAGTTGACCATATAACATCGAGTTACTACCTAAGGTAACATGTTTCATTATGTAGAAATCCATATGGCATCTATAGAGATAAAATATTCAAAACCAACTCAATAAAACATTTCAATAACACCTTTTCTTCAGCATAGACACATTTCATTTACTCTTTCTCTCATGTCTGCATAGTAAGCACACGTTTTTCTCATCAACATACCCAAATTGTAGCCCAATAGGAAATAGTTGCATTTCTTATGTGTTGTATAATTCCTAAATCTCAAAACAAATTTTAATACTTAAAAAGCAGAATTAGGTTCTTCATCTATAATTTCAAGATGAAAAATGGTCCAATAAGAATAACCATCATATTAGTTGTGGGCTTGTGGGTCAATGGGAGTAGTCTCCAACAATCTTCAGTGTAGCGTGTCTACTTCTGGAGCTTAGTCATATGGTCCACATAGTCGAAAAACAAACTTCATATTAGATAAAGGGCCTTTGAATGTTTTCAAATGCCTTAATGTTTGTAAACTCCTTACCCCACTCTGAAGATCAAGATATCCCACTTTTACAAGAATCAATGCATGGGCAGGGCAAGAATGGGTCTGCCAAAAATTAGAGGGAAGCCCAAGTCTTAATTTATACACATGACTACAAAAATGAAGTGAGATATAGCTTCCCCACTTGCATTGGTACAATATACACTATGTTAAGTTGTGATGTCATGGAAGAGTCTACTCATTGGATCACCATCTTTATGGGTAGATAATTAATAAGTCATAAACATTTCTAGAGATTGAGGCATGATCTAGACATTGGCGCCTGAGTTTTCAAGTCCACGGTGGGAGGTAGTATAGCATGGTATCATGAAGGATCCTATCATTGAATTTGTGGGACATGTTGTCTTGTATGATATCATAAGTTGGCATTTCTATCTTTATTTTTTCACACTCTGGATGTATGTACTTGCACATGAGCATGGAAGTGATAAATACTAACCAAAAAGGCATCCCAATCAAGGCATCAATAAACATATATTAATAACTAAAAATTTGAAGATTTTTTAGTGTAACTGGGCATCAATACATCTATATAAATTTTCTACTCGGTAATAAGCCATCATCCCTAACACTTTCTAAGCATCATCAAATGATTGGAGCATGAAACTTTGACCAGAAAAGTGTCCAAAAATCCTTTTAGTTATAATCAATGACTCTACAAAAATTTTATTACATGATGCATACATCAACGGATGAGTTTACCGAAGTGCATGCCAAAAACATTCTGCATGGTGTTTATTTAATCTGACTGAGTTACCATTTGATTTTATATATGACATGGGTGGGTCAGACTTCTATAGAAATTGTTTCTTCATTTTATCCCATTTGTGTGTACATCTAGATGCTCTAACTCATACTAATTACTTGTCATGTCTATGAAGAATAGTAGAAGACATTTAAGAGAATTCCCTCTAGACCTATCAAATTGGGTCAAAAATCACAGACATGCATGTGTTGGTCCCTTTAAGTTGGGTTTGGTTGATGAAAAATTTTCCACCCACTATAAATCTCCCAAATCATACCCAATTGTATAGTTGGTTTCGTGGGTGACCCATGGGCACCCACGAGTGACCCATTTAACTAATATAAATATAGTACAAATATGATTCTTAAGGTATGCCACATCCACACATTTATCAAGCAACTAAATTAGTGATGTAAGACCTAGTATAAAGGCTATGACTGATATATTTTGTCAATTTTTATGCTAATGGAAATAAAATAGGTAAATTATGTACTTCTATTTATGTTAATGACCATACGTGTGTTGTGTGTTTTTAAATTTTTTCAAAACAATTATATCTCTTTATGCTGACTTAGTACAATAGATAATGATAAGAACATGATATATTAGGAATTTTAATATTACATGATAAAACATAGTGTCTTGGTGATATATTATGCTATATGCGACATATACATCACTTAATTTTCTAATTTTACATTGCAGTAGTTGGTTGTTTTCTTTTCTTTCTTCTTACACTTTTATGTGTAAACAAACTAATAGGTATTAGATTGTGTTTGTGTTTGGTACCAAACACATGGGATGTTTTCTCTCATTTTCTATTGTTTGAATGGAAAAATATTAATGAACCAATTTGTTTTTTATTGCAGAAAAACAACTAACAACATCTTTTTATTAAGCACATATTATATTGGCATCCCCGGGAAAAGCACAACCTGCTATGTCAGGTTTGGGTGTGCTATTGCTCCACTCATTATCATTAGGTCTTTTTTACCCACTTGTGCGAGGCCTATATTTGTAATGACCCAACCCAAACACAACCCATGCACCCGTTTGACATGTCTAATCTCCTCTAGGAGGCGACCACCTAGTTTTCCATGTTGTAGAGGTCTATGTATTTGAAAACAAGATCATGCATGTTGTCACTGAATTTACACCTAAAAGTTTTATTATGCAAGATATGAGTCAGGTGTGCTTTATTTGGTAATTTTGAGCTACAATTGGAGGTAACTTTATGGCGTGTTGGACATCTATGTCTTTGGAAATAGAAAATCACATAGTTATTTAGCTACTTGTACCTCTCTTATTGTGTGTATCTCATCCTAGATAGAAGCCTAGGCATCTACCATGGCATACTAGCATTGTTCTGCTAAGCCTTTCTCAATATGTCAGTATATATCTTCATTGACCATATTTGCACCTCTTTATTCAAGTATTTTGTGATATGCATGAATAAGGATATAGTATAGAGTCTATGCCTAGTAAGCATATCATACACTAGTACCTAGCCTAGAATTATATAATGAGGAGAGCATAAGTAAAAAATGAAGAAATTCAAACAAAACAATATATATACAATTAAATCAACAACTATATAAAAAGTGCCAAGTGATTATTAGTTAATTGATCATTTCAGTTATTCTATCATTCACATAAATGATGCCAAAATTTGATGTGTCTATTGTCCTATCTCCATTACAATGGAATAGAAATCATAGGCTCCACTTTAACTAATAGACATGATATACCTATAGACGGGAGAACTTTATCCTACTATTATAGGATCAAATCCCAAGTGATAACTTCATTTAAAATTAGTAAATTGACTAATCAATGCAAAGTTAGATGATAAACAAAATACTAAAATTATAAATATGGACTAAAATTATAAATAGGAACTAAACTAAGGTTATAAAGTGGATTACATGAACTAAAGTGTGGTTTCACCCGTCACTACATATTCCATTTAGGCTATATATATACAGCATAACAAGTGTGTAATGGTTATACTGACCGGTTAACTAATCTATATTCATCCACAATTATGATTGGTTAAGTAGAAAATCACTCATATCACGTGTTAGTGATGTTTGGGAAGTCACATGTCTATTTCTCTAATTCTAGATTGTCACTAGTAACATCAAATGTGGAAACAAAGTTTCATCATTGTTATTAGCAATTTCTCTCACAGTTGTGATATTAAAAATCCCAAAGAACAAGGTAGTTGGTAATCAAGAAAGCACAATGGTGGTAAATAAGGATATGTGAATTGAAATTCATAAAACATCAAGATCTGACAAAAAGAGAGTAAATCAGTGAGATAGTGGGGCCCCACACCCTATTAGAGTACTACTTCCTACCCTTAAAAACCTTATAAGAATATGATGGGGAAATATGGAGAATCATGTTCATAGAATTAGTGAAGAGGAGGATATCCAAGTTATGAGGATCTGCCTTTGAATAATCAATGAAGTCTCCTATCAGGCATGTCTTTGCATTGGGACTTGGGCATATATAACCAACTCTAAAAATGATGACTATGCTTTAGAAACACTTCTCTAGTCACTTTGTCTCCATATGACAACTTGGAGACAAACTAGGTAGATTTGTAACACTCTTATAGATAGACAGATAACTAGGTTGTGTTCTCGGTTAAACTTGAGTGTAAGGTTAATTTGTATGCCATGATTCTCTAGTAGATAGGCTAGAGGGTCTAGACAATGGGTTCAAATTTCTTATAAAGAGCATGTGTTATTCAAAATGTTAAATGGTAGATTAGGAATTTCTAGAGAGACCTCCATTTTTCATGGGGTCTAGCCGACCAACTAAAAGTATAACCATATAGTTATTCATGCATGTAGCTATATCATATGCTCTTACTAAATCTAGGATACCAATAGAAGGAAAAGATGGTCATATAAACTTCCTACAAACTCTATTATATATAATTGGGGTAGCTAACCATCTAGGTCATCTAGCTCATCTAGTTTGGTGAAGAAGGTGGTTCTCAAGGGGATCTCAATAATATGTTGTCGGAAGGAACAATTTTGGCCCTTATTTCAAAAAGGGTTTGGCATGGCAACATGATATTAATACATTTTCTTCACTTAATCTCAATTCAGTTGAATGGATGGTAGTATACATCCTTAACTAGATCAAGATAACTTTACACTACAAAGCCATGAGAGTCTTTAACGTATGTCTTATTATCCTTCTATGAAAAACAAAATGTAATCATCCCATCATGGCCATAAATTTTTGAATCATATGAGTAATGGATTTTTCTTATGCAGATAACTCAGGTATGGTTTGAGGTTCTCTTTCAAGTAATTGTGTATCCTTATTGGTTCTATGCCCTGAGAGATATCATGTCATGATTGTAATATGGATTTGTTGTATATTAATTGACCATTAATAAATGAAAATCCACTTACTATAATATTATTTTAGTATTGAGATAATGAATAAATATAATAATGTTCAAAGAATGTTTCGAATCAAAGAAATATGATTTCAATTCAGGACCTCAACATGAGTTCATATGTATATTTAGAGTAATTATTTTTGTTACGTCCTTTGTCAATTATTATTGGGGATACCGTGGGATAACAATAATACATAAGACTAATGTGTATACTAAATAATGACAGTGTATCTTTAGTCATGTACTGGATATCAATTTAGATACATGGGAATTAATTAGAGAACAAGCTGAATTGAGCAAACCAACTTTGAGAATAATACATGGAAACCATTGTATGGCAGTTAGAATCATATCTCAATGTGACAATGGTGACTGTGTTCCTTAGAATTGAAGCTACGATAGTCATCACATGTTGTTTTGTGTACTTTAGCACTCCCAATGTGACTCTGATAGGCCTCCACATAGGGGGGTGGGGTTTCCCCTAAAAATAAATAAAAAATGTGACTCTGATAGATAGTGATTGTTGGGAAATACGGGCACAAAGTAGGAAGCATAAACGAAAAATATATCTATTTGTATTCCCCATAACAGCAGGATCATGTCAATAGCTATGAAATAGGAAAGATGGTTTAATGAGTTTATACCTGGTCTTGGAACAAGTCTAGTGACTTCAACTTGTTGTAGTGCAACTATCTTCTAGTTGCTCCTGGATGGTGTTTGTGCAACTCCAGGTCTTTGCCACAGACAACAGACTCAAACAACATCTGTAGTGGCTCATGTGATATTGTCACAGACTACAAACTAATGTTGCCCCTCCTAGCATCGGGAAAAGGTCACCTTGACTCTAGAGAAGTCCACACTGACCCACTAGAACTCTTGTTGTTCTAGTAGAACAGACAGGAAGGAGTTTTCCCTCCTTTTGGTATACTAGTCACCAACTTTCCCTCCCACAATTGTTTTTCTCTTGCTATCCCTCCTTTTAGCGAGTAGGACTTGCTCAGGCTCTCTATTGGTTACCACAACCAGGGAGGATAATAATTGTCATAGGCAATTGAGTTGTATTTTGAGAAGCCCCCAGTACCCCTCTATTTATAGGAGGGGTTAGGGTCTGGGTTCCCAATCTGTGTGGGAGTGGAAGGGACTGGAAGATCATAAATTTTCACAGCTTGCAAATCCTAAAATGGTTGGTTGGCAACTGGACCGGTTGGTTCACACATGAGGCTATCGGTTCGCATCCCAAACTGATCATTTGGCCATGTTTCTCAATGACACATGAATTGGCAATTCATTTTCAAATAATGCTAAACATTATTTCCTAGCACCAATTGAATTGAGAAAGTGAAACGATCAACTTTTACTACAAATTCAGGAAAGTCACCAGAACCTTCGGTTGGCATGACCAAGTCGATTAGTTCACTAGGTGAATCAATCATCTCACCCAACCAGAGCACATCGGTTCACCCAGTGAGCCAATTGGTTGGTGTCGCAGTTCATATAGAACTCAGTCAATTCAAATTCTAATCAACCTGACACTCCAAATGGTCATCCCAACACTTGAACTGATTGGTTGGCAGTCCAGTCAGCCAATTTGTTGCTTGAATTGAATACCTAACACTTTAGTAATCAATCCAATCATAAATCATGATTAAACTCCTATTCTATATGAGTTTCTATGTGTGTGACCCTATACATCCCATATCACATTGGCGGTGAATGTCCATAACTAGTTTATGACATCACAAGCAAAGAGTGGTTCCTAGTCGCACATTAGTGCTAACTAAGTGAATGGAAAGTTGGAGAACAACTTCAACCTACAATCTGTGTAAGTTGTTATAGTGATTGTATAATTCCTTTGTCTCTGGTATCTAGAATGAACTCGAGAAATGTAATCATCATCCTCTCAATGTTCAATCCATGTTCCTCGAACTAAGAGCAGAATGTTTGAGATATATATGACCTCAATTTCATATATTGATTCATATTTGCATGCACATGTGCTTCTCAGTCTCTCTTATCAAGTGGCCATGATATCAAACTCCAATAGGAGGGACAAATCCATCTACATCACTCACAATTGGTTCCCATGTGTCACAACTACCCAATCATCACCTTTATGGCAATCCTTATTCAGGGTTATGTTTGATGATGTCAAAGTATATCGAATGGCATGTGATGAGTGTAGTGACTTCAAATTTAAGAATAACAATCACCACCCTCACAATGAGAGATGATTATGACCACCAATAATGGTTTCCATGTGTCACTCTAAAGGTGGGTATGTTTGATATATTATTCTCTAACAAGTATTTGGGTGCTTAGTTTGATATACCTTATCATGACTAATGGGATTCTGTCACCAAAAAACCTAACCTCCAGTCTCGTGTGTTATTGTTGTCTATCTGCCTTTAACACTAACAATCGACTAGGGACATAATAAGAATGTACATACTCTTAGCATCTATATGATCTCATTGTTCAAGTCACGTACTTGAAGACATACATCATTGAGTATTTTCATTCTCTATACATTCATAATGTTTCCTCATTATCTCATAACTGAGTGAAACATAGTGAATTGGAAGATTGCTTTTATGATTATTAATCAAATCCTTCTATGTAATATGACATCACGATGGATTTTTTGACATACCATACCAACAGAATCCCACATGCACTTAGAGTTAATCACCCACGAATCTCATTCTTATTGATCCAAACATGTATGTCATGTTTCTGCTACACAAGTGTTAATCTGGCGGGTTAGCAACAGTTTGCTATCATTCAGTATATCGCATGTTTTGTTGGAATGTATGCCCAGAGAGATAATCATATGATGATTGTGATGGCATAACATATAAATGATTTGATTAATAACAAAGGTGAGCTTCCAATTTATTTTGTACATTCAATTATGAGATAATGAATAACATAATAATTGTCTAGAGAATATTATTACTCAATGACATATGTCTTCAAGTATTAGACTTGGAAGAAATGAGATCATACAGATGTTAACAGTACATATACATATTCTCATTATGTCCCTGATCGGTTGTCATTGTGGAAGGTTGATACACAATAATGACACATAAGATAAAAGTGTGAGTTGGCTGATGAATAAATATCATTGGTCGTGATATGGGAATATCAAACCAAGCACATAGATACATGTTAGAGAACAATGTATCGGACAAATCCACCGTGGGACTGACACATGGAAGTCATATTTAGGTCTCACAATGATGGTCGTGTTTGTGGTTCTTAGACATGAAATCATTGCATTCATCACATGTCATTTATTACACTTTAACATCATCAAACGTAGTCTTGAAACATGGTTTCTTATAAAGGTGATGATTGGGTGACTTTGACACATGGGGATTGACTGTGAGTGATATATATGGGATTTGTCCCTCCTATATGAGTATGATATCCAAGGCCTTAATTAGAGAGACTGAGCAAAGTATGTCCATGCACATGTGAGTCAATATATGATATTGAACTTGCATATATCTCATGCAGTCTGCTCTGGTTCAAGGAAAAAGATTGAATAATAATGAGGATGACTGCTCCATGCCTTTAGTTCAATCTGGATATCAGTGATAAAGGAACTATAAAAACACTATAACACCATGCATAGATTGTAGGTTGAAGTTAATCCCCAACTTTCCATTTCACCTGGGTAGCAATGATGTGTGACTAGGAACCGCTCATTGCTTATGATGTCATAAGTTGTTATGAACATTCACTGCCAATGTGATATGGGACCTATAGGGTCACACACATAGGAACTCATCTAGAATAGGAGTTTGATATGGAATGATGATTTAATTGATTACTAAAATGTTAAAGTATTTCAATTCACTCAATGGATCAGTTGACTAGACTACCAAACGATTGGTTTAAGTGTTGAGACAGACGTTTGGAGTGTTAGGGTGATTGTATGTATTGTACATTGGTTGGAATTCTGCCTAACCTGGGCAGCGAGACACCCATTTCACCTGTATGAGATGGCCATATGGGATAGTGTGAGATGGCCATCTTGTTTACACCAGACGCCCATTTTGGGAGTGTAATTTGATTGCACAAAGTATTAGTGTTGACGTTAAGTTGAGTACTAATTGGAATTGAATTGCATACATATGTGCAGAACTGAAAGGTCTGAAATGATTATTTTGCTTAGAAAAATGACCACCTCATGTATGAGATGAGCGTCTCTCTAGGCGAGATGACTGTATCGATGCATGTAGGTTGTGAAACTTACAGAATTGTTGTGAAAATTTAAGATATTTCAGACCTTTCCACTCATGTTTTAGTCCCACATTGGTCGGGGACAAGGAACCCTAACCCTAACCCCTCCTATATATAGAGGGGTACTGGGGGCTTTCCAAATCACAACTACTACACAGAAAATTGAGAATCAGTTGCTCTGACAATTGTTTTCCTCTCTAGTTGTGGTAACCACGAGAGCCCTGAAAAGTCCTACCCGACTAGGGAGTGATAGCCAAGGGACAGAAACAACTGAGGATCATTGTTGTGGGAGAGCATGTTGGTGACTAGTATACCAATGGGAGGGACAACTCCTTCCTGTCCATTCCTACAGGATGACAAGAGTTCTAGTTGGTCTGTGTAGACTACTCTAGAGGCAGGAATCATTTGGCTGCTGATAGGAAGGCAACATCAACTCACAGTCTGTGGCGAGATCTGAGGAGCCGTTGCTGTAGGTGTCCAAGTCTGCTGTCCATGGAGGAAAAGTCAGACAAGTCTAAGTGCGACTAGGAGCTGCACAGACACCATCCAAAATAGAGTGCACATCTACGTCGATGAGGATTGTCGCTGGACTTGCTCCAAGACCAGGTATATCTTTGTGAAACCATCCTTCCCATTGCATAGTTATTGACACAATCTACTGGTTGATGGGAAATATTTCAGTAAATTTTTTGTTTCAATTGCCTACCTGATGCCATATTTCCCTATAGTGGTATCAGATCCACATCAATTAATTATGTTTTGGGATAATCGATATGATCAAATTTTGGTTTTATCATATTTATTTATTGCATGTGATGTGAATATTTAAATTGGTTGATGTGCACGTCCGTCTATATCACCACATAAAGAACCCAAATGAATATATGTATATATATATGCAATTTACGCGCGTCGCCATAAAATCGTTTTTTATGGTGGATGTGAATCATGGTTATGGCCAAAACCCCAGATATGTGTGTGCATGGTTGTGGTTTTTTATTCATGTTGTTAATTGGTCTATGTACTGAACCTCCCTCTCCTTTCCAAATGTAAATTAATGCTCTTCTACCTATTTCCCCTCAGATGTAACTCGAGGTTTTTCCCATATACAATGTAATAAGAAATAGTATAGTTTTAATTTATGTTTTGGCGTGAGATGACAATCTGCACAAAGATGAAATGACCAGTTCGTGAGACGACTCGATCAACTGGAGGACCAAGGAGGCTAGACGACAAGAGGATGAACTAATCATCTGGTGGCCCAACCGACCAACTGGAGGTGTAGATGACCACTTTAGAAGAGCCCAACTGAGCGACCAGGAGGCAAGCTGATCGGTTCAAGAGTTGAACCGGTCAACTTGGATTGGTTTGAGCATGAATCTTCACCAACAATAGGTTGCATATGATGTGGAGTATGGGTGGTAGTAATTCCTTGTGACTCCAAGGAATTACATTAGTATGCACATAACCATAGCTTGTGTGTTTTATTTATTGCATGTTCTCATTTGTGGTTATAGCATATATATGATACATACTATATATGTGGTGATTGGATAAAATAAATGTATTTATACAAACAAACTCCCTCAACTGAAATATTAAGTCTTAGATGCTTTCCATAAGCAACACACATGAAAAGCTTGATCGACTAAGCATGGGCATGCCCTAGCATGGTGCGATGTCTATCTCGTGGAAGTGTGATGGTAGATATGTGGGTCTGTCCTTGCAGGGTGCATATTTATCATGTTGGCTTTTGGGTCAGGCTTAACTAGGTGACCTTAATTGGATTAAGCACCTAGAGGCATGCATACTATCATGGCAAGGATTTGCGCATATCATCTATCCCAGAGTTACATATGATGCAATTGGCAAAAGTTGCCTACCTGATAAAATCAAGTTGTGGGTGACAGCCCTAGCTGGCTCATGAATTGATGAAATTAGGATCTTGGCCCACTACAATATTGTATGTTGTAATATTCTGAATTGATATTGAGGGCTATCAATTTGAATAAAATAGTAGGATAGAGAGTTAATTAAATACCTAATTAATATCTTCAAAATTATCAACTCAAACCAAATCAAAAATATTTTGAAAATGGTTGCAATATTGTAGAATCAAATGTCAAACACAAAACACATTCAAACTATGATTAGTCCTAAAGAAAAGAAAAATGGGATAAAATTCCACAATTGGTTAAGGACTTTGAGAAATGTTCTCATCAATGAGCGAAATCTCTATGTCCTTGATAGACCAATTCTAGAGGAACTCACTTCAAATGCGCCTAAGGCTAAATGGATGCTTATTGGATGCATGCCAATGATGTCATAGACATTTGAATACCTAGTGCTATGTTGTACAAAATACGAGTTGCATGAACAACATGAATACATGGACATTCTCGATATGGTAACACATCTTAAGAATCATCTAAAGAAAAGAAGGTATAATGTCTCCAAAGCACTAATTGAGTGCAAACTGACAAAGGGAGGTCCATTAGAACTCCATATGCTCAATGTAATCAGATATGTGGAATGATTGGGATTTCTCTAAGGTCAAGAGTTGACCATGAGTATGATTATGCAAGTGTTGCATGAATTGTATAGTCAGTTTATCAAATACTTGGCATGTTGATGCCAATGCAAGGAAGAAGAAGGACAAATACATGATGGTGATCATTGGAAGTGAGTCCTAGGGAAAAAGTAAGGCTAAGAAGTGTTCAGAGGCTAAGCTAAATCCCAAGTCTTCTGCACTCAACATATGTAAAAGAGTAAGTGTAAAAGGAATATGTCCGTTTCACTTAAAGGATAAAGAAAAGAAAATGCCACCATTGTCACTTGTCTGGACATTGGAAAGAACTATCCTCCTTATAGAGGATCTTAGGAAGAAGATGGAGATAGAGATCTCTACTTCAGGACCTGAGAAGAAGTAAGCTAGAACTGTGCGGAGCAAGGGTTGTTGCCTTTACAGTTGGGAGTTGTCATTCATGGGCACATAATATAACTAGAGAATTGCTATTTTGTACTTGTCAAACATCATATGTTTTGTATGAAAAGAACATTATGATATTTTATGGCAGTGCACTATGTCTCACAAACTATACTTGATAGTTGCAGAGACAAATATGTATGATACATATATTGAATGACTTGATAACTCAAACAATGGATACCTATAGCATTGTCATCTAGAATGCATAAATGAGAAATGCATTTCTAGAATTCATATGATGGATATCTAGACTCTTTTGGTTATTGAACCAATAGAGACATGCATGTCTTATTTGTTGTGCAATATGACAAAAGGATCTTCACTGGATGTAGTGGGAGATTGACTATTCCATTAGCACTAGCACATACTGATGTACATAGACCTTTTAGAATGAATGCTAAAGGTGGTTATCAGTACCTCATTATATTTACTGATACAATCAGTAGATATTGAAATTTTTATTTAATGAAATACAAGTTTGGATCTATTGAAGTGTTCAAGTAGATCATACATAACTAAATTGGTAAAAGTATTAAGATACCTGGATATGATCGGTGTTGAAATATGTATGCCAAGAGTTTGAGGACCTTTTGGGATATCATGATAATGTATCATAATGAACTCCATTTGAAACATATTGATGTGTCATAAAGAAGGTATCACACCCTGTTAAGTCATGATGAGATTATCAATAAAATCTAGATGATCTTACAATTTCTTTTGGGCACATACTTTACACTAAAATAATGTAACATCTAAAATGGTTCAAAAGACACCATATGAGATATGGTATGGGAAGTGTCCCAATATATCTTTTATGGTGATTAGGATTTAAAGCTTGTATAAGAAAATTATTTCTTAAAAGTCTTTATCCACAAATTACATGAATGTTATCTTGTTGAATACTACTTATATTCCAACCTGACAACAAAGTGCTTGTTTCTAGGATGGCTGAATTCCTAAATGGAAATTAGTTCCAAAGGAATTAGTGGGAGTGAAAGTAGAACTCAAAATGTTCGAGACAAATGAGAAAACATTGAACTTATAGAGGTACAATAGTAACATGGAGAATCATAAGTTTTTGTGGGATCTCAAGTTCCTTGCATAAACACAGAACAATTATAACATCTTATAACTTAAGAAGACGGTGAGTTTATCACAGCGATGAGTCAACAAAATACCTAGAAACTATTGAAGAATCAGAATCTGAGAAAGGGCTTGAGGCCATAAGATCAATGATGGACTCCATGTAAACCAACAAGGTATGACTTTAGTGGATCCACCTAAAGGGGTAAAACCCATAGGGTGCATTAGGATATTTATAAGAAGACCAACATAGGGTAAATTGTGTGTAAAGAGTTTCAAACTAGTTCAAGGTGTTGAACATGATGAAATCTTTCACCAGTTACCATGGTTAAATCCACCTGGATCATGCTTGTTGTTGCATCTTAGTATGACTATGAGATTTGGCATATGGATGTTAAAACCACATTCCTAAATGGAATAATTATAAGGATGTGTACATGACACAGCCCAAAGGTTTTATAGATCCATTAATGCAAATAAAGTCTATAAGCTACAAAGGTCAATCTGAGGATTGAAGCATCTCACAGTTGGAATATTTGATTTGACAAGACAGTCAAAGGGTTTGACTTGAGTCAGAATGAAGATGGAATCTATGATTACAAAAGATTTTAGTGGGGGCATATTAATATTCTGCATAATGATGGGGAATAGCGTCCTTATCCTATAAATGTTAAAACCTGGCAAGGAAAGTACCTTCTCTGAAGGGTTTAGGTGAAGCATCCTATGTGATAGGAATCAAGGTCTATAGAGATAGATTTAGAAAGCTTCTTGACCTAACTAAGAGCTCATACATTGACAATATGTTGAAGGATTCAACATGAAAGACTCAATGAGAGAAAATGTATCCATGATCCATGGAGTTAGTCTTTCAAGAGCCTAGTGTCCCAATACTTGTGAAGAATAGGAACACATGGATAGATGCCATATGCGTTCGTATTTGGATCTGATGTGAATGCAATGTAATGTACTTATCTCATTATCTCGTATGTATTGGACATTATTTCATATGTATTGGACATGACGAGAGGATATCCGGTCATCTTATATGTATTGGCATGATGAGAGGACATATGTATACCTACCTAGAAATCTTTTATGTATTGGACATGATGAGAGGGTATATGTCAGATACCAGTGAGAGTCACTGAACTACCATAGTGAACATCCTTAGGTGCTTGTGAAGCATTATAAGGATTAGTTCCTTGATTATGGTAATAAGGAAGAGTTGGATGTAAAGGGTTACACCCATGCAAGCTTCCAAATTAACCGAAAAAATGATAGCAATCTAAATTTATGTTTGACGACAAATGAGGACTGTAAGCAGGAAAGAGTTCTGAGCTAATGATAGTTGTTCAAATCTACAAAAGAAGTGTAGTATCTTTATGTTTTGAGAACAACAGAGGATATTGTATGGATCAAGAAGTTCATATGGATGAACTTGTGTGAGGTTCCAACCATAGATTACATAGTAGAAATATTGACGACAACAATGGAGCTACTAGTTAGGATGGAATCTCAGATAGCATACTACAACACTTCCATCTCATACAATTAGTCGTACAATAAAGAGATGTGAAAATTACAAAATACCGACTTAAAGCAAACGTTGTCAAACCCACTATAAAAGAACTTGCGTAGCAGAAGCATGATGGTCATGTTAGGTCACTCAGGATGAGATATGTGGGTGATTGTCTCTAATTGCAAGTTGGAGTCTGTTGGTATGTATGCCTAGAGAGCCAATCATATGATGATTGTTATGGCATAGCATATAAATGATTTGATTAATAACAAAGACAAGCTTTCAATTTATTTTGTATATTCAGTTATGAGATAATGAATAACATAATAAATGCCTATAGAATATTATTACTCGATGATGTATGTCTTCAAGTATTAGACTTGTAAGAAATGAGACCATACATATGTTAAGAGTACATATACATATTCTCATTATATCCCTAATCGATTGTCATTGTGGAAGGTTAATAGACAACAATGACACATAATATCAGAGTGTGAGTTGGTTGATGACTGAATCTCATTGGTCATGATATAGAAATATCAAACCAGGCACACAAATACATATTAGAGAACAGTGTATCAGATAGACCCATTGTGAGACTGACATATGGAAGCCATCTTCATGGAAGTCATAGTCATGTCTCACAATGATGGTGGTGGTTGTGGTTCTTAGACCTGAAATTATTGCACTCATCACATGTCATTGGGTACACTTTGACATCATCAAACACAGTCCTAAAACATGGGTTGTTATAAAGGTGATGATTGGGTGACTTTGACACATGATGATTGACTGTGAGTGATAGATAAGGGATTTGTCCCTCCTACATGAGTATGATGTCCAAGGCCTCTTGATTAGCGAGACTAAGAAAAGTATGGACATATGCATGTGAGTCAATATATGATATTGAGGTTATGTATATGTCATGCAATTTTCTTTGGTTCAAGGAACAAGATTGAATAATAATGAGGATGACTGCTCCATGCCTCTAGTTCAATCTGGATATCAGTGATAAAGGTACTATACAAACATTGTAACACTAGACGTAGATTGCTGGTTGAAGTTTCTCCCCAACTTTCCATTTCACTTGGGTAGCAATGATGTGCGACTAGGCACCGCTCGTTGCTTGTGATGTCATAAGTTGTTATAGACATTCACTGACAACATGATATAGGACTTATAGGGTCACACATATAGGAACTCATCTAGAAGAGGAGTTTGATCTTAAATGATGATTGAATTGATTAGTAAAGCGTTTAGGTATTTCAATTCACACAACAGATCAGCTGACTAGACTGCCAAATGAACGATTCAAGTGTTGAGACAGTCATTTGGAGTATCAGGTTGATTGTATTGTATATTGGTTGGAATTCTGCTTGACCTGGGCCGGGAGATGCCCATTTCACCTGTGTGAGATGGCTGTCTGGGATGGTGTGAGATTCCTATCTCATTTACACCAGATGCCCATTTTAAGAGTGCAATTTGATTGCATAAAGGATTGATGCTAATGTCAAGTGGAGTACTAATTATAATTGAATTTCCGACATATGTGTAAAACTGTAACGTGCAAAAAAATCATTTCGGTTAGCAAAATGACAGTCTCGTGTACGAGACGACCATTTCAGCACACGTAGGTTGTGAAACTTCTAGAGTTGTTGCAAATATTTAAGATCTTTCGGTCCTTTCGACTCCCTCTTTAGTCCTGCATTGGCCAGGGAGTAGGAACCCTGACCCTAACCCCTCCTATATATAGAGAGGAACTAGGGGATTCCCAAAACACAACTACTACATCGACAATTGAGAATCAGTTGCTCTGACAATTGTTGTCCTCTCTGGTTGTGGTAACCACGAGAGCCCTGGAAAGTCCTACCCGACTAGGGAGGGATAGCCAAGGGAGAGAAACAACTGAGGATCATTGTTGTGGGAGAGTGTGTTGGTGACTAGTACACCAATGGGAGGGACAAATCCTTCTTGTCCATTCCTACAGGATGGTAGGAGTTCTAGTTGGTCTATGTGGACTACTCTAGAGGCAGGAGTCCTTTGGCTATTGCTAGGAGGGCAACATCAACTTGCAGTCTGTGGTGAGATCTGAGGAGCCGTTGTAGCAGGTGTTCGAGTTGCTTTCTGTGGAGGAGCAGTCATATGAGTCCGAGTGTGACTAGGAGCTACACAGATACTATCCAAGATAGAGTGTACATCTACATCAATGAGGATTGTCACTGGACTTGCTCCAAGACTAGGTATATCTTCGTGAAACCATCCTTCCCATTGTATAGTTATTGGCGCGATTTTCTGGTTGATGGGAAATATTTTAATAAAAAATTTGTTTATGCTGCCTACCTGATGTCATATTTCCTGACATGTTTCTCATCTCTTCACTACGAGATGAAACTATCGTAATATGGTATTTAATATTCCTTACCTAACTAGTAGCTCCATTGTTGTCATAGTATATGTACTGTGTTGATAATGGTTGGAACATCTTTAAGTTCATCCATATGAACTTCTAGATCCATATAGTATCCACTCTTGTGTTGAGGATATGTGGTTTCTATTATAGAATTGAATTAATGGCTTGTAGTTTGGAACCCTTCCAACTCACAAATCTTTTCTTAACATATTTTATTGCGATCACTTTTGTCATTCCAGAAGCTTGCATCAATGTAACCCTTTACACCCAACTCTTCCTTGTTGTTATGCTCAACTTATCCTTAAGTACTTCACAAGTACTAATGGATGTTTTAATGACATTCCAATGACCCTCATTGAAAAATAACATAATCTTATCATGTCCAGTACATACAAGATTATATGGGATAAGTACATTTATAGCATTCATGATAGATCCATTGCTACAACATATGGTATCTCACTCATGCCATTTATATTCTTTACAAGATTTGGAATTTAGAATTCATGATAAACCAATCCATATTCTCTCTCATTGAGTCCCACATGTTGAGCTCTTTCAACATCTTGCTATTGTATGCGCTCAGGTTTAGGTTATGAAACTTTCAAGAACCATCTCTATAGATCTTTATCCCTATCACATAGGATATTTCACCTAATCCTTCATTGTTGAAGGTGTTTTCCATGCCAGATCTCTATACTCACAATATTGAGATGTTATTCCCCATCACATGTGCAATATTCTTATATGCTCCCACTAAATATTTTGTAATCACATATTTCATTTTTTATCTTGATTCAAGTCAAACTCTTTGACTATCTTATCAAGTCAAAAGATCCAATTTTTTAGATGTGTGTTTCAATCCCAAGATTATTCATTGTAGCTTATAGACTTTATTTTCATTCATGAGGTTTATAAACCTTTATGTTGTGTCAGGTACACATCCCCTCACATATTCCTTTTGAGGAATCCAGTTTTAATCTTCATATACCAAATATCATAGTCTATTTTAGTTGTAACAAAAGGCATGACTATTGGTAAAGGAGTTCTTTCAAGTTAAACTATTTGAACTGATTTGAAAATCTTTGTAACCAATTTGTCCTTTTATGTTATCCATGTTGGTCTTTCAATGAAAACCCAATTTCACCTTATGGGTTTTACCCCTTTTAAGCAGTATTGGCAAGGTCATACCTTGTTAGTGTACATGGATTCCATAATGGCTTTGAGCCATTTCTCATATTATGGTTCTTGATAGCTTCTAGTTGATTTGTTGGCTCATCATCTTATAACCAACTTATCTTAGTTGTTGTATTCACAGTCTTTCAATCCCATATGTGTTCTACTAGAACTATGAGGTTATGTGTTACATGAGCAACCTGAGATTCCACAACAATTTGTGATTCTCACTTGTTCTCATTGTACCTCCTTATTGACCTTGAACCCTTCGAGTTCTACTTTTACTCCTACTAATTCTTTTGGAACTCAGTTATCCTTGTAACAAAACACTTTTGTTATCGGGTTGCGATTACTAATAGTATTCAACAATTATGATTTGTAGATAAGCTTTTCAAGAAAGTACTTTATTTGTTTAAGTTTTAATCCTTAATACATATTGGGATATTCCCATCTCATATCACATATGATGTCTTTTAAACCAATTTAAATGGTACATTGTTTTAGTGTTAAGTATGTATCTATGAAGAATTAAGAAGATTGAATTATTATGACAATCATATCATGAGACACCATGATGTAATTCCTTCATCCTAACACATTATCATGTTTAGATGGATTTCACTTTGTGATATATTCATAGTCCTTTCTGGAAGGTCCTCAAACTGTTCTTGTAAAATACTTCAACATTTGATCATATCAAAGTTTCTTAATACTTTTATCAAAGCTATACTTCATTTATAATCTTCTTGAACACTTAAGAGATTTATGTTCGTATTTCACCAAATACAAACCCACATACCAATTGAGATTAATTGTTAACACGATGAAGTATTACCAGCCATCTTTAGCATTTATTGCATAAGATCTTCATACATCAATATGTATATGCTCAAATAGAATAATTATCCTCCCTCTACCTCTAGTGAATGATATTTTTTCATATTGCTCATATTTAATACTTGCATGTCTCTTATTGGTTCAATAACTAAGAGAGTCTAGATAATCATCAATATGGATTCTAGTAATGCACTTCTTACATATGTGCATTAGATGACTATGCTAAAGATTGTTTGAGTAATCTATTATAATCCTTTAGTATTTACGTTATAAACATTCATCTTAAGATTCTTTCATATAAGATCACTAGATGGTTGGGCATTACCATACAAGATCACATCTTTTGAAATAGAAATATTAAGAACTCACTTTATTAATTTACCATCGTTATCATATAAGATGTGTCAAGTAAATGTTTCTATTTATTGTCATAATGAAATAGTAGTTCAACTAACTCTATTACATTCCCTATGGGCTATAAATTTAAATATTAGACTAAAGCTTCAACAACTCTTGCTCTGCCTTGTCCATCTTTGTCCTTTCACGAAGGCTTTACTTCTTGTCAGATTTTGCACATCATGTATGTCAGATCTCTATCTAGTATCACATACCAAGATGTAGAAATAATTGAATTTATCTCATAATGTTTATACCTAAAGTGGAGGCCTCGTCACCTTCCTTCTTCTTTAATACCTCTAACCAGAGTGGGAAATTTCTTTTTCAATGTCCAAACTAGTGATAATGGTGACAATCGCCTCTTTTCTGTACTGCTCCATTTGCCTTGAGATCTGAAGACTTGGGCTTATGACCAGCTTTAGAACTCTTCTTAGCTTTGCCTTTTTCTTTAGACTTCCCCTTAGTCTTGTTAATGATCATCACTGACTTAGGCTTGTCTTTCTTCATTTGTGCCTTTGTTGTTCTCAACATACCCAACAACTATGTTAAGGACTTGTCAAAGTCATTCATGTTGTACTTCATGATAAACTAATTGTATGACTTTGGCAAGGATTGTAGAATCACATCAGTGGCCAACTCTTGACCCAAGGGGAATCCCAATATAGCCAGGTTCTCCACATACCCAATGGCCTTGAGTACATGAGGAACTATTGGATCTCCTTCTACCATATTGCACTTGAACAACCCCTTGGAGACATCGTATATCTCTTGTTTTGCGTGGTATTGGAATATGTTCTTGAGATGTGTGACCATCTCAATCACATCCATGTTATCATGTTACCTATACAACTCATACTTCTTGGATCATAGCATCAGATACTTGACATCTATGGAATCTTCAGTGTGATTCTTATAAGTATCCATGTCAGACCTTGGTGCAATGGGAAGGGGTTCAGATGGCTCTGGAATCTCCAGGACATAGAGATACACTCCTATGTAAGAACGATTCTCAACATCCTAAACCAGTCATGGAAGTTGTTCCCATTTAGCTTGTCCTTCTCATGGACTAGTCATAGAGAAAAGTGATTATTGTTCATTGCCATTTGATTATACAAAAGAGTTTGCAATTTTGTTAAAAACTCATTTTTGATTTGATTTGTTTGAAAATTAGTGAAAATGTTGAATATGTCTATAATCAACTATCACTCTCATTATTTTAAACAAATTGACAACCCTTGATTATCAGTTCAGAAAATTGCAGTGAACAATCTTCTAATGAGTCAAGATCTAAAATAATTCAATTATTACCAAGCCAATGACATCATACATAATTAATTATTAAGGTAGGCAATGTTTGTCAATTGCATCATATGCAATTCTTGGATAGATAATATGTGCAACTCTATGCCATAGTTATATGTATGATTCTAGTGCTTGATCTCATTAAGATCATACAATTAAGCCTGACCCAAAAGTTGATACAATAATAATGCACCCTACTTGACAGGCCCACACTATTACCATCACACTTCCACGAGATAGACGATGCACCATCCTTGGGATGCCCACACTTAGTCGATCAAGCTTTTCATGTGTACTACTAATGGAAATAATCTTAGACTTAATATGTTATTGAGGGATTTATATATATATATATATATATATATATATTGTATCTAATCACCATATATATCATATGCATCATATACATGATATATCGCATAATTTAAACATGCAATTTAAAATAAAATTTGATTGTTATGGCCATGTCTACTGTAATTCCTTGGAGACACAATGAATTACTACCACCTAGGTTAATCATCACATCACATGTATGAACATGTTGTTGGTGTAGATCTGTGTTTGCCAATCTGGGTTGATCGATTCAATCCTTGAACCGATCATCTCACCTCTTGACGTGTCAATTGGTCCTCTAAAATAGTCTGTTGGCCTTCTATCCAACTGATATCTATACACCTCCATATGGTTTTTTGAGTCCACCAGTCGGTCGGTTCGCTTCTGTGTCAGCCCTTCTTGGTCCTCCAGTCGGTCGGCTCATCACATGGAACGGTCAGATCGCCTGAAGTTGATTGTCATCTTCATCGTCGCAAGAAAGGAAACTATCCTATCGCTATTAATCTAGTTACATGGTAGAAAGAAGCCTCTAGTTACATTCAAGGGGAGAAAAGGTAGGAAAGAATTATCTTTACATTGGGAAGAAGAGGGTAGAGACTTTGATGGGGATACAAATGTTACACCAAGAAAAACCCTAAGAAAAATATTCTAGGTTTACTAAAAGTAGTGCATTAATTCCCTACTCCACATGAGAGGAAGTCTTATTGTAGTATACTCAAACCCAAATGACAACCTTTTTAAGCAGTCAAATATAATTCAGAAGATAAAAGAGTAATGTTTAGAATCGGATAGTTGAAGGATTGATTAAACTAAGTTGTTGTCAAAAGCAATAGAGATTAAAGAGGTAAATAATAGGTAATAAAGAGCACCAAGGCATTGGGTTTCTCAACCTAGGCTTGTGTAATTATCCTAACAAGATCTAACTCTCCTATAGTCATTGCTAAATTGAGGCTTAGTTGATGCACGGTCATGGCATGTAGGTTGATGCCTAGTACAAACTCCATTGGAACTGACCATTCACGGCACCCAAGTTCCTTGCCTATGCTACTGAACTCCTTTACTTATGACTGACCATCCTCAGCATGTAGTAGATCAAATTTCAATCACCTCACTATCCATTGCTGACAGCTCAAGGGGATAATAAGATCATTATGTTGTTCTAATCACGCTCACAACAACCTGCATATCCATGATTATAACTAATATGTAAAACAAGTTGTCAATTTGCAAAGCAAGGCATCCAGCAGAATTATACTTTATTTACCAACTATATTGTCGAGATTATATATAAGCAAAAATAAAATATGAGCCATCAGGGCTAGTCCCCATGCCCCAGCACAAAGCGTCTACTCACTCATGTGAGGGACGACAACAAAGAGATAGTAGGAATGATGGAGAAGGCCATGACACCTAGTGCATGAAGACCAATCTATCCACTGCGGTCACTGCCTCCTCGCTCCCTGCTAGGTCATGTGCTGTAGAATGTGGCTTCTAATCATTGATCATAGACCCCTTTGAATAGGTGATGAGGGTTTCCTTTTATAGATGCATTCGTCACCTTTAAAACCCTAAAGTTGAATGCTTGGGGTGAAGGTATCTGCTTCTGTGGCATGTATTTGGTCCAAAAGGTGACTCACGTGGGTTGCTCAATTTGAACCTCACATCTGGTCCTCTGGCGAGACAACATGGATGAACCAGAATGGGATGGATGCTGAGAGCACCCGCCAGGTCAATGAAGTTGGGTAGACTCTGGGCGAAGAATGCCTTGAGTCAGGCGAATGGCAGAACTACTCGCTTGACTAGGTGGTTGGAAGGTGATAAAAAGGAAAGCTTTTGGGCCTTCCTTCACTTGAGTCATAACATCGTGTGGGCTTAATCATCCATCTAGGTGTCGCGTCGCAACTTTGGCTGATTTGGTATGAAATATATATACATATGTATATATATACATATATATATACATATATATATGCATTAAAATATGAAAAATGGAAAATAATTACGTCTAAGAAAATATAAAGCTAAAACTAGGAAATAAAGTCACAACAGTCCCTAGAAAGTAGATAAAACAACATGTAAAATGGGTAAAAATATACTCTTCAAACTACCCCCAAACTTAATCCTTTACTCGTCCTGAGTAAAGAAAAATAAAAAGGATATCAATAATTGATACTAGGTTCCAGACCTTCCTCTCCCAATCAGGCAAACCTCATAGTCCCCTTTCCACCAATCATGATCAAGCAACCCTAATCCTTGGGGGTCATGTAGTCACACTTGGATATCCCCCAACTAGGGCTTGTTCCTCTAATTGCTAGACCTCAGAACCTGCAAAGAACTACTTTCATATCAATAATACCCCTGGTCTGTCTGTGCAAGTAGAAGTAAGCACAAGTTAGGGCTATTAGGTTGATTGGGGAAGAATTTTGATAACTTTCCTGGGTATGAAAATTGGACGAAAGGGGGGAGAAAGACATGGCATGAACACAATTCCCTGATTTCTCCTCAATTTGACTTGAGATCTTATATGGGATTTCATTATTTTATTTTGTTCCTCCTTTATTTGACTCGAGAATTTTTTATTTGTTTGTGGTTATATTGATCAGATGTTTTCATTTGGGCTCATTGGCCTCTTTTATTCATGCATGCATGTGGATGAAATTTGCAAGGAGAGAGTATTCATGGAAGGGATGCCACCCCAGACTTAGGGTTTAGCACATAGTGGAAATTCATTTTTTTTCTTTATGGATGATGAAGAGGTAAGAAGTGATGGAAGAAAAGTGGGGTCAAAACGCTGACTTGTGTTTCTCCCTTTTATTGCTGCATTGAGATTAGATTATCATAATATATCAGTTAATTCAGTTAATATATAGGGTAAAGAGGTGTTCACGAGTATTTTTGCAAGTCATGTTGGAGGCACATGTGGCTTGACTTTTTAGATTCCATCTACATATCGTCACTTCCAAGGGGGAGGGATGCTCGATTGTTGTCATTGGGGCCCAAAACTGTTCAAAGCATGTCTATTCCTTAATACTTCCTTTTGTACGGGCTAGCTTAAGAACAAGAAAAAAAAGGCAGTTCATTCATAGATTTCCTATTTTACCTTACATAAGAGTGACTGTCAAGGTAATGGTCACAAATCACACACAAAAATGAAAAAGAAAACAAGACAAATGCAAACAAAGGATGGAAATGGAGAAGAAGTGTTTGAGGATGAGAAATGGTAACATTAGAGTTGAGGTGGTGGGAAAGGATGACGTACCACCCACCCCCACCCCAACTTCAAAATTCTACTCATCCCTGGGGAGAAAGAAGTTAGAGATGGAGGGGATTTGATATGGAGAGCGGGGGAGGAGGGGATGAGGGGTGTTTCTCATCTAAGAGCACATAATGGAACCCTGGATGAGGGTTCATCTTCCATTGGCAGTGCCCTCGTCCTGGCGTGGTTGTGGTCACCAGTTGCCATGATCTTCGTTGGGTGGAGGGTGCCTTGGGATGCACACCCCATTCTCCACAGCCTGCCCTTAGCCAATGCTCTTCTTCTAGGGTGATGGCCAGTTGATCATGCAGCCAATTGATAAGTGGGTTTGGGTCTGGTGTTGGCATCCACTGGTGATATGTTGGGTGTTCAAATCGAAGATCCCAGGGGACATATGTACCCTGGGAATAATAGTGATGTAGATGTTTTTCAGAGGGGATCTCGTCGGCTGGTGGAGGGCCTCCGCCTCCTTGTTGGAGTCCAACATTCATGTTGATGTTTGTCGCCATCATGGTTGATGTCAATGCAGGAGAGAGATGGAGGTGTGGTCTTTGCTTGATCCTCAGAAAGTTTTGCTATTTCCAAGCCTTTACGCTTTGCCCATTATATAGTTGCATCAAGGAGATGTTATGAGTTCCCCAAAAGGAACCAGTGGTTACACTATGCATGTGTTATCCCTAGTACGTAGGGATTGCACGTCAGTTGTCACTTGGAAAGTCATGATCAAAATATGGTCGTGAATATTCATAATTGGAGTGAGATAAAACGACCGCTATTTCCAAGGAATAATATTTCTCAGAAGAGGTGAGAGTAGTTTATTTACGACAAAGAAGTAAAAATCAGAAATGGAAAATATGAAGATCAATCCCATTGGTCCATGTATCCCATGCGCCACATCACTCATTAATCCACAAGATTGTGAGATCTCCATTTGTCATTTGAGTGACTAGGCAGACGAGAGCATATCATCATGATTCTTACTCGTCGCATTGGTTGTCCATTCGATTGGCTTGTCCAGGATGTGATACTCATCCTTATCCTTATCACTCTTCACACTGGTCCTTTCTCTTTTTTGAGTGGATTTATGAAAAGAAAATATGCAAATAAAAAAATGAAAACAAAAATAAATTGGAAAAAAAATAGTTGGGTTGCCTCCCAACAAGTGTCCCCGTTTAGCATTGCAGACTCAATTATAGTAATGTTTTATTGAAGTTGTATCAGCGAATAGGGTATTTGAACCCTTGTCCTTCAACCTTGTGGGGGTGTAGATCATGGTTAGATGATGTGCACAGATTGTCGGTGAGTATGACTCTGTCATCTTAATCAACATCTTGCGGGCATGATTGTTGTAGTTCTAGTGTACCTTTTGCCTTGAAAGCTTTGATCGAATTGTGTACCATCTTCAGATCTTCAAGAACTCAGTATTCAATAGCCTCCTTTCTTGGTCACAGAACAAGTTTTCCAGCTTCGACGTCCACTAGAGTTTGTGTGGTGGCTAGGAATGGTCGCCCAAAAATGAATGGGAATTGGTTGTCTTCTTTGACGTGCATGACAACGAAATCATAGGGGATATAGGTGTCATGTCCTAACTTCACAGGGATGTCTTCAATAAACCCCAGGGGCTTGGTAATGGATGCATCCACCAACTGAATGGTTATTGCCATAAGTACAAGATCTATGAACCTTAGACGCTGATATAAGTCGCGGGGCATGATTGATATGTTGGCGCCTAGGTCAGGGAGTCCCTTTCGGCATATGTCATCCCCAAAGAAGCAACCTATCCACAAGGATCCTGGATCGCTTTTCCTTTAGATTGGCGATAAATTTAATGTCTTAGTTTATCAAGTCAAACATTTACACAACAAAATTGCCTTAATGAACTTGCACCAAGCTATCAACAGATCTAGGAATGATACATTATCGTGGAATTTCTTCATAGTATCCTTGTATTTCTTGAGTAGGTCGTTGGGCTTGGTGTGCATAGAGAACCTTTCATGTGGCATGCATAGCGTGTCTACGGGGCTTGTGCGAGCTTTGCAGTTTCCTGGAATGGTTGCTTCTATTGTGTCCTCACTGAAGTTCAACTATACTAGAATTGTGGGGAACTCTGTCGTCTAATTCTCAATATGGTTGGTTGAGTATTTTGGAGTTTCGGTTGAGGTGCTCTCAATTTCATTGGTATGGATGAAAACGGAAGGTCTGACATATACATTCCCTAACCTATTTGTCAGTTGCTCTGAATGCTCTGAATGCTTGAGGTTTTTTTTTGGCTGGCCAGCAATCGTACCCGTGGGGGATTCTTAGCTAGCAGCTAGTCGAGTGATCTAGGATTCCAGCCCCTTCTGGTATGTTGTAGCGTTAGTGAGTTGAGTTTGGTATGATGGCATCATGTCCTGGAGTGTTTTTATTGGGTCCTGCACTGGTGTAGCTTTGATCTCTAGTGGTGGGGCTTGATTTGGGTTCTATAATTGTTACTGCTGCTGATAGTTCTGACTGGGAAAATTGAACCTAAAATTTCCCTGGTTGCATGGCCCATTGTGACTTTTGGCAATCTTGCCTGAGCATTTTGTGTCGAGGACTGATTTGGTCCCTCGGCTCTCATGGGGTTCATATATTGGAAACCTGGATGAGTGAGGGCCTAACTTGGGTTATAGTACTCTTATCGTGGGATATTGTAGATTGACTTCACATATTTAGCTTGAGTAACTATGTATTTTTGACCCATCTAATGTTCATGGAATGCAGTCTATAGTTGTGGTAGTGAACGGTGTTGTGGTCAACCACATGATAGAATTCACATGACAATGCCATGATTTGCACTTGGGGAGTCTGGCTCTTTCTCTCATATGCACTAAAGGACTTCTCGAGATTTTCTTACTAGAGGGAGAGGGCTTTTAATGCTTTGGAGATATATTTGAGTTTTGATCGGTCTTCTACCATGGCCACCTTAAGAATGTCCTTGCCCGAAGGCCTAGTCCATTGGGTCTGATTCTTCATCGCAAGGTTGATGATCTTAAGGGCACTGTTGAAACTTTGTTTCATGAAATTTACCTTAGAGAAAGAATCAAGGAACTTCTTGGTCTCATCATTGACTCATCAATAGAAGAACTTGATGATTTTATTCTTAGGGATGATGTGATGCGGGCACTTACATAGGAGTTCATTGAATCACTCCCATGCTTCATATAGGGATTCCTTGGGTACTTGGTCAAATCTTTTAATTTGTCCCTAGATCAAGTATGTCATGGAAGGAGGGTAGAATTTTTCTAAAAATTTATTCTCCAAGACCACCCAAGTATGGATTAGATCTCCTCAAAGGGCATTGTACCATGATCTAGCTTTGTTTGTCAGGGAGTACTTGAAGATTTTGAGTCGCATGGCATTGTCAGTGGCGCTGGTTGGCTTCATCGTCGAGCAAAGGTCGATGAATTTAGGGAGATGCTCCCTTAAATCATCTTCGATCCTTCCTGTAAAGGTGAAGTTTTGCAACAAGATAACCCATTAGGCTCTGATCTCGATCAGTTTGTTAGGGGGTTGGACTGGATGAGTCAAGTCAGTGCCTTTAGGATAGAAAATCTCAAAGTTCTTTCACACGGTCCATGGCTTGGGTGGATTCTAGGTTGGTTTTGAACTCAGCCTCTACCTGTTCTCTAGATTCCACAATGAGTAATTCTTGTTGGGCCGTAATGGTTGCGTCGATGCATGCTTGGATTACTACTTTTGTAGCCTACGTGTTTGCCATGTCTCTCTCCTTGTGAAGTTTTCTGAAGGTTCTCTCAATTTCAAGATTGAACGGAAATTTAGAGTCAAGACTCTTGGATCTTTGCATAGGCTAAAGGTGTCTGAAAAGAGAAAGAATGATTGTGAAAGATGTGCTTGGTTCTAGAGGATTTTCAATATTGTCAAGAAAAAGAAAAACCCTAATTACACTTATACTTCTGAAAATATTTAACTACCATTGTCCCTGGCAACGAATTTTGATGGGGCTACAATTGTTGCACCAAGAAAAACCCTAAGAAAAATATCCTAGGTTTACCAAAAGCAGTGCAGTAATTCCCCACTCTATAGGAGTGGAAAGCTTATTGCAATATACTTAAGGATCGAACCCAAAGGACAACCTTTTTAAGCAGTTAAATATTATTCAAAATATTAAAGAGTAATATTTATAACCAAATAGTTGAAGGATTGATTAAACTAAGTTGTTTACAAAAGCAACAAAGATCAAAGAGGTAAATAATATGTAGTAAAGAGCACTAGGGCATGGGGTTTCACTACCCAGGCATGCGTAATTATCCTAACAAGATATAACTCTCCAATAATCATTGCTATATCGAGGCTTAGTTGTTGCACCCTCACGGGATACAGGTCGACGCCTAGTACAAACTCCCTTGGAACCAACCATCCTCGAGACCCAAGTTCCTTACCTATACTACTAAACTCCTTTAATTACGACAGACCATCCTCAACACGTAGCAGATCAAAGTCAAAACACCTCACTATCCATTGCTGACAGCTCAAGGGGGTAATAAGATCATTCTTTTGATCTAATCACGCTCACAACAACATGCATATCCATGATTATAACTAATATGCAAAACAAGTCATCAATTTGCAAAGCAAGACATCAAGAAGAATGATACTTTATTTAGCAATTATATTGTCGAGTTTAGATACAAGATAAAATAAAACAGTTTCGATCGGGGCTAGTCCCCATGCCCATCACAAAGTGTCTACTAGCTCATGGTGAGGGACAACAACAAAGAGATAGTAGGAATGATGGAGAAGGCCATGACGCTTGGTGCAGGAAGACCAATCTATATGTTGTGCTTGCTGCCTCCTCGCTCCCCACTAGGGTTTATGCTATAGAATGTGGCTTCTATTCACTAATCAAAGACCCCTCTGAATAGGCAATGAGGGTTTCCTTTTGTGGATGCATTCCTCACCTAAAAAACCCTAAAGTTGAATGCTTGTGGGTGAAGATATCTGCTTGCATGGCTCATACTTGGTCCAACATATGACTCACGTGGGTTTCTCAATTTTAATCTCGCATCCGGTCCTATGGCGAGCTAGCATGGATGAACTAGAATGGGTTGGATGTTGAGAGTACACGCCAGGTCAACGATGTCGGGCAGACTCCGGGAGAAGAACAACTTGAGTCAGGCGAATGACAAAACCACTCGCTTGACTAGGTGGTTGGAAGGTGATCAAAATGAAAGCTTCCAGGCCTTCCTTCCCTTGAGGCATAGCATTTTGAGGGCTTAATCGTCCATCTAGGTGTCACAGCGTAACTTTGGCTGATTCTACATGAAATACATATAAAAATGCATTAAAATATAAAAAAGGGAAAATAATTGTGTTTAAGTAAATATAAAGCTAAAACTAGGAAATAAAGACACAACATTCCCTAAAAAGTAGATAAAACAACATGTAAAAATGGGTAAAGATATACTCATCGGGATCGGTATGCAAATCGAGGTAAAATAGGAATAAAATCAAACAATCCAACCACATCCAAATATTGGGTTAAATGGTCATAACCATGTTATACATCCAACATCAAAACTTATTTTAGGGCAACACATGTAAATTGCATATATATCATATTGTTTTATATATATATATATATATATATATATATGTGTGTGTGTGTGTGTGTGTGTGTATAAGTTTGGTATTATGTGGTGTTTGATTAGATACACATATGAAATAGTTTTAGTATTCACATCGTATGTAACAAATAAACTATAAAAACCAAAAATCTGATCATATTGATTATCCCAAAACACAGTAAATTGACCTGGCTTTGATACCACTATTGGGAAATATAGGCACAGAGTATGCAATGGATACAAAAAAATTATCTATATGTATTCCCCATAACAGAAAGTTAGTGTCAATAACACTGAAATACAAAAGATCATTTAATGAGTTTATACCTAGTCATGGATCAAGTCTAGTGACTTCAACTCGTTGTAGTGCAACTATCTTCGAGTTGTTCTTAGATTGTGTGTGTACAACTCCTGGTTTTCACCGCAGATAGCAGACTCGAACATTGTCTGTAGTGACTCATGTGATCTCATCATGGACTGCATGATGTTGCCCTCCTAGAGATGGACAAAGGCCACCTCCCCTCTAGAGAAGTCCACACATACCAACTAGAACTCATGTTCTTCTAGTAGAACAGATAGGAAGGAGTTGTCCCTCCCGTTGGTGTACTAGTCACCAACTTTCTCTCCCACAATTGTTTCTCCCTTCCTATCCCTCCCTTTAGCGGGTAGGACTTGCTCGGGCTCTCTATTGGTTACCACAACTAGAGAGGACAAAAATTATCAAAGGAAATTGAGTTGTGTTTTGAGAAGCCCCCAATACCCCTCTATTTATAGGAGGGATTAGGGTATGAGTTCCCAATCTGTGTGGAAGTGGAAGGGACTGGAAGATCATGAATTTTCACAACATGTGAATCCTAAAATGGTTGGTTGGCAACCAAATCGGTCAGTTCACATGCGAGATGATCGGTTTGCACCATGAACCAGTTTTTAGCCATGTTTCCCAATCACACATGAATTGGTAATTTGTTTCCAATTAAAATAAACATTAATTCCTTGCACCAATTGAATTGAGCAAGTGAAATGATCAACTTTTCTCACGAATTCAAGAAAGTCACCAGAACCTTCGGTTGACATGACTGAGTCGATATGTTCACTAGGTGAACTGGTCATTTCACTCAACATGAACCTATCAGTTCACATAGTGAGCCGATCGATTGGTGCTTGATTCATGCAGAACTCAGCCAATTCAATTTCTAATCAACCTGACACTCCAAATGGTTGTCTCAACACTTGAATCGATCAGTTGGTAGTCCAGTCAGCCAATTTGTTGCTTGAATTGACAACCTAAACACTTTAGTAACTAATCCAATCATCATTCATGATTAAACTCCTTTCTAGATGAGTTCCTATGTGTGTGACCCTATAGGTCATGTAGCACATTGGTAGTGAATGTTCATAACTAGTTTATGACATCACAAGCAAAGATCGGTGCCTAGTTAGATATCAGTGCTACCCAAGTGAATGGAAAGTTGGAGAACAAATTCAACCTCCAATCTGTGTAAGATGTTATAGAGATTGTATATCTCTTTTGTCTTTGATATCTAGAATGAACTTGAGGCATGGAATCGTCATCCTCTCAATATTTGATCCATGTTCCTTGAACCAAGAGCATACTGTCTGAGATATATAAGACTCAATATCACATATCGATTCACATGTGCATGTGCATGTGTTTCTCAGTCTCACTTATTGAGTGGATATCAAACTCCAAAGGAGGGACGAATCCCATATACATCACTCATGGTCAGCCCCCATGTGTCAAAGCTATCCAAACATCACCCTTATGGCAATCCTTATTCAGTGTTACTTTTGATGATGTCAAAGTATATCAAACGACATGTGATGAGTGTAGTAACTTTGGGTTTAAGAATCATAATCACCACCTTCACTATGAGATATGACTATGACCACCAATAATAGTTTCCATGTGTCACTCTCAAGGCGGGTCTATCCAATACACTATTCTCTAACAAGTATTTTTGTTATTGGGTTGATATACCATATCATGACTAATGAGATTCTATCATCAACCAACCCACACTCCAGTGTTGTTGTTGCTGCTATCTATCTGCCTTCCATAGTAGCAACTGATTAAGGACATAGTAAGAATGTACATACTCTAGCATTTGTATGATCTTAATGTTAAAGTCATGTACTTGAAGACATACATCATTGAGTATTGTCATTCTCTAGAAATTCATAATGTTTCCTCATTATCTCATAACTTAGTGAAATAGAATAAATTGGAAGCTTGCCTTTATGATTATTAATCAAATCCTTCAATGTGATATGCCACCAAAATCATCATATGATTGGCTCTTTGGGCATACCATATCAACAGTGATTTGGTGCATTTTAGCACTTGTGGATTATTGTGATTGATGTAAATGGAATTTGTCTCTCCATTAGAGTTATAGCATGGACAATAAGTGAAATTGTGGAATGTATGGCTATGATCATTTGATTGAATATATGATATTGAGCTCACATGATCTTAAAGTCTACTTTGGTTCAAAAAAAAGAGATGGAACGTTAAGATAATGATAGCTTAATGCCTTAATTTCAATATGGATATCAATGACAAAGGGGATATATGATCATAGTAAAATTGGCCACTTTACATATGGAAGTTGTTCTCTATATTATTCCTAATACTTGGGCAGCAATGATGTGTTGCTAGATATCAATCTTTTCATGTGAGGTTTCAAACATCACTGCCAACATAACAATGAGCATAAGTGGTCATACACATAAGGATGCTTAATAGAATTGAAGTCAACAATCACACATATCAGTAGAATGGTTTTGAATGATGTATATGTTGTTTTCTTCCCAATTTGGAGGGATGGACATTTGGCCGATTATATTGTTTGGATAAGATGATCTGATTGAGTGTTAATCAAGCAACAAACCAATCTACTGAATGGATAGTCCAAATGAGTGTTTGGGTGAAATCAAGGTTGAATAATAATTGGAATGATTTGATTGATTCTGAATCAAATGTGTTATTGAAATCAAAACATGACATGGTCAACAAATGACATGGGCAACTCGATGGTTCTAATCATCCAACTGGGTTAGTGAGTCAGTCAATTCATTATTGAATCGGCTGACTGGGATGTTTTTATGAGTTTTCCTATTTTATTCTAAATGTTAGATGACATCAAGAACGAGAAGCATGTGAGTCTCGTATATAAAGGGAAATATAATGTGTTGTTGATATGACAAGGTGGAAACACAACAACTACTTGGATCCCTATTTGTAAGTGTAAGTTCTACAATGACATAAGACATGTCTAGTTGTTGGACAACAAGTGTGTGGTAGGTATATCCAATACCCCTTCCATGTCTTTAATATACCAATATTTTACAGGTCATAGCAGAAAGGTCACCAAGGGAGTTGAAGAAAGGAAGCTAGCTTCCCCTTCTCTTTCTTTGTGATTGTTTATCTCCTACCTATCTACCTCACCTAGTTTCCTGGTTTCTTATCAGTGTGTTCAACAGTAGTTTATTTGCCTATATCCTTCTTCCCACTAACTTCAGGGAATGATTTTATTGCTATGTGTGAGGGAGGACTGATTGCCAGGTGTGTTGTTGTTGGGTCATCCTGGTCAGTTGTGTTGGCTTTCTTCATGAATAGATGGTTTGGCAGTGTGATTGTTGCTGCAGCTGGTTCCTCACCTTTTGGGTGTTTGGGGTGGTGTTGCTGTGCTTACAGCAGATTCCTAAGTATCAGGATGGAGCTAACCAAGGAGTAGGGGTTGATGTTGCTGGTTGGTCTCTGGCTGCTTTGCAGGATGTGCTCGCGCTTCCGGCTGATGTCCTGGACCTAGTCCGAGCCCTAGTTTTCTCGAAGCCTTGAATTTGGGTGTAGGTGTTGAAACCCTAGTTCTCTGGGCCTGTTGAGGTGCAGTCTATCTGCAGTGTCTTTGTACTCATACTTTATGGGTGGTTTTATGCTATTGAGTGCTTGGCTTTGCTTAAGGCTTCATGTCATTAGGTCGAGTTTGTTTAGGATCTAAGCCTTATGTATAGATTCGGGGTTTGTGCTTTTTTGCCCTTGATTACTAGCTTGTTGGTATCAAGGTTTATTTTGATCTTGTTGTAATGGGGTACTCTGTGCCCAAAGTTTTGGTAATATAGTAACAGGCTTTTTGGACCGACCAAAAAAAATATACCAATATTTTATGGCTAGAATGGCTCTGTTGGCTAAGCGTTCTGTTGGTAAAACTTTGTATTTTTATTGCGTCCATTTCTCTAAATCCCTACGTGTTGGACCTTTAGTCATTTACAAAGACACATAAGGGTAGCTCACATTTCTTTCTATCAAGGGCCATAAATTTTGAGGTAAAAAAGGTAGATTTTTGACAACAGAACAACAATGACACTTCTTCCCTTTTCCTTGAAAGATATTCAAGGCCTATTATAATTCTTGGTTTGTACTGGAATGTTATTGGAGGTTCATTGTTGATATTATCATTGTGATACCAGATTTCAATATAGGTTTGTGCTTCTCAATAATATTGAATATTATCATTTTGGAACAATTCAGAGACCTTGGTATGACATGGCATCTCGTATTGTGTGTGGTGCAATCAGTTCAGTTAAAAAAAAGAGAAACAACGGGTCCCCACCCATTTATGGGTGAAAAGAGATAAAAAGGCCATGCGGGGTTTGGCAGGAAACATATGATTAAGGCATGGAGGTCGAAACAAATATAAGGGTGGGGCACCATGTTAAGTGTGGGTAAGGTGTCAGGCACCTTTATAATGCCCAAACTTAATAATGTCGAACTTGATGAGGTTATAATAAGATTTCAATCAACAAAATATTAGGCTTTCACAGACAACACTTTAACACAAAGCAAATCTACTTATGTGGTAATGGTCTTTGGGATTCCAACTTTTTACCTTAGTTGTACTCCGCTCCTAATAAAAATTGAGATGAATATAAATTAATTAGATGCAACATTCTTTGGGACACTACAATTGAGAAAAAGAAAGTGCATCTTGTTAATTGGTATTACCTAAAATCCAAATCTCTTGGGGGATGTGGTATCCTCAACCTCCATATACACTAAAAATACTTTTTCAATAAGTTTATTTCTAGTATTATTGAAAGAAAGGTCAACACTTGCTACAAATCAACATTAATAACATTTATAGGAACAAACCCTAGTGGGTGCGCATCCACACAACCAAATGCCAATATGATTTTTAGAGATACCTTAAAAACCACATTCATCTCATTAAGGATCCAATCCACACTCTACATCATTGTTCAGATTACATGTCTGAGGGGCAACCGGTCTAAATTAGAATGTCCAAACAGATACATGTTGAACAAAATCATCCTTTATAACATAAGTAATATCAATTTAGAAAAATCCTTTATACTATTGACATCCAGAAGACAAAATTATCTTCAAAGATACTTGGTTGACATCAATATTAGTGACCATTTACAAAAGATAATCAATCTTCTCCAAAAACCACACAACATCACTAACATATTATGCAGTTGAAGAAATAAGTTATCAATTAAAGGAGCATACAAACTCTTAATTGCCCTAATCATCAAAGTCTCTACGGGAAACACTTACAAACAATTAATTTCCCTCCTAAGGTATTGCATCTAATTTGTCATCATGCACACAAGAAAATTTTTGTAGGATTAGATTGTATTATAAGGTTTTTTTGGGCCTGCAAATATGCCCCGTGTGCACTAATAACTCCAAAAGCATTTATAATATCTTCTTTTGATGTAGCTACACCATTAACATATGGAATCACTTTTACATGTACCAGTCTCCCAGTGATGCTTACCATTTTGATTTTGACTTATATCTCTTTCATATCTACAATATTGATGCTTTAGGAACCAAACTTCACAATTAGAGGTAGTGAATTAGCAACTTGCACTTTTTGAAAGATCTAGATATATCGAAATAACAATATTTTCAAAAATATTTGCTTTACTAGATATGCATATTGCTAACATCTACTCATTATATAATTTTTTGTAATACTCTTTCTCATCTTAGGTGATGTTGGGTTTGTATGTAAGGGGAAATCATATCTCTAGTTGTTCTCCTTTTCCAAGAAGATATGAAGATGAGACATTTGTTCCTATGGGTGTCATAAATTTGATGTAGAGGGATACATGATCTAGTTGCACCTTGGACTTGTGAATCCATGAGCCAGAGAGATACTCCATTCAATCCAGCAATTGATTATTGAAATGCAAAAATGATGAAGTTGGCCACACATTCTCAGTAAAGACTTGATATGTTCCCAATGTGATCCCATTTAGCTCATATTTTGATGTCCCTATCTATTTTGGTTAAGGGGATCCCACACCCACTCATTGAAAATATAACTTTATCGCCCTTTAGCCTATGTAGTTAAGTAGTATTGGTTTCTTTCAACATGTTTTTTTCCTTTCTTTCTATTTTTGTTGTGGGTGGCACTTTTTGTGCAACTTTTTTCATGTGTATATCATCGCATACACATTAGTATCTTAGCATATTAATATATTTAGGTTATTGAAAAAATGGCATAAGAAGATAAAAGGTTATTACAATGGAAAAATATGTAGGATCGTCATCTTGGGTTCATGTATCATTGCACTATTTGGGGATTGGAAAGTGAAGAGGAATAGAGATCTACAATGTTGGCGGACCCCAACTACCTTTCTTGGATGTGGTATGAAGAAAAGGAGGAGTGTTTTGCTTTGTTCTCTACCAAAATGTGTGGATTTAATTCATAGATGTGCTCTTATTTGGGAATTTGAAGATTATATATGGAGTATTTGGTCTTTTAGGGATGACTAGTTTGTCAACTTTAGGGAGAAAGGTGTCTCCTGTAGTTCTTGGGTGTTAGTCTGCCTCAATAACTTCTAACATATCGCAATGAATGTTCACATACTTCAACTGGAGTTTGACCTTACCAAATGGTGGACATGAGGCATATTATATAGTGAATATGGGTCTAGTTAAGTTTATAGTTCAACTTGAACCCAAAGTAAGTCAATAAGAGTTTAGAGACCCATGGCATGTTTCTGGAAGGAGTGATGCCTTTTGGAGGCTTCCAAGTGCATTAATTTGACTTTTCATTGACTTGGTCAAAGTTGAGACTGCAAGGTGTGTTCCTCCTACACACCCTTTTTTACTGGTCAAAAGTTGACGACATGGAAGCTGCATTCTAGGTGCTCACTTTGCCTTGATTTATTCAAAGGTTTGAAATTCTAGACCATTGAATTGTTTCAAAATTGAACTTTACTCCCCAAAGTGGTTTGTCTTGTATGCACATATTTAGTCTCTGTGGAAGTCCATTTAGACTGAAATGATATGTGAGCATGGGTTTGACTAGTTACAAAGGGGTGTGACTTTCATGCACACATGATTGGTTTGAGATGAGATGCTCATTCTGGGTGAGGGAATACCATGTCTTGGGTTGAGGGGTTGGGACAATAACCAAGTAAGGTAGTTCTTAGATAATTTCCATTTATTAATTGCATGTTTAGTTGGTAGACTCCCCACTATTGGAATTTGATGTATGAATTATGTGAAGATAACCTATAATCGTGAAAGACTAGGGTTGTTTTTTACTAACTCATCTAGTGACTATCAATCAGAGATTTTCAATCCTATCTTGATAATCAATCATAGATCTAGTTATTCTTGTGGTGAGTTGAACTTATTATCACATCGAATCATCATTTTGTATCTTAATGTCCCTAAGGATGTTACTCGCTGACCTAAGATGTTTGTATTGCTTTCTCTCTCTCCAAAATGATCTTTAATGTCTCCCAGTACGGTTCTTATTGTGAGACCCCTAACCCTTCTTAAATGGTTGAACATGCTTAATTACCATAATTGAATGCTTATAACCTTAATATAACCTTGTGATATGCTTTGGAATCATAATACAAGCCTAGGTTTCAAATTTGGTCCAATTTGGACTTTGTTTGAGAAAGTTATGAAATTTTATGTACATTCTGGAATTTTTTGCAATTTACCCAATTGGGAGGTTTTCTTTGTATATTTTCACAAGCATTACGATCCTTATAGTTTTCCTTATCATTCTCCAATTTTTTGGGCTATGGGGCTCCTAATTGTTCTTGGTTTGGAGGTGTTCCTCTTCAAGGACATTTTAGGGGTTTTCCCCTTTATGGATAAGGATAAGAGTAATGGCAAAGATAAGGATAAGGATAAGGGTCAAGATAAGGATAAGGATAAAGATAAGGATAAGGGTATGGATAAAGGAGAGGAATTTCAGGTGGAAAGTGAGGGAGGTTTTGCATGGACATAGAAGCTCTAGGCTATGGACATATGGAAAACTCATGGGCACCTCATGCTTGACCCATTCCTTATCCATGAAGCTATATATAGCCCTTCCTATATCCAAATCAAAATCATTGCTCACTCCCTCTTTTCTCTAGCTTAGACAAACAACCTTGATCTATTTGGCTGCAGAACAAAGTGGTCTAAGGTGGAAGACAACCTCTTTTTGGAGAATAAAGTCTCTTAGAGCTCCATCTAGCCCTACCTAGGGTTTCTAAGGTCATCTTCTAGGGTTTTCAACCAAGGCAAGTTGTTTTCTTCCTTCCTTCTCCATTTTTCTTGTTCTTATCCTTCCTTATACATTAATGTAGGTTAGAAATCTGCTACTCCATGGTAAAAGTTGCTTTAGAGCTCAATATCCTACCTTTGTTGCTTCTTCCAGGGTTTTGATTCCTTATGAAGAAGAGTGCATGCTTGGTCGATTTCATAGCTTCCTCTTAGGTTTTCTACCTTCTTGGCTCGAGATTCTTGCTGTCAAAAGTCTGTTCTTCTTAGTAGAGGTGAGTTTTATAACCCTCTTTACTTATATTGGTTACTATAAGCTTGTTAGCTCATGTTCTTGTTTTAAAATGATGATTTAAGCATTAAGAAGCTAAGCTTGTTTGGGATTTCGATTTTTATGGTGTTTCCTATTTTGTTTCCATTTCTACATGAACATGTAATCATGTACACATTCTTCCTAAGGAAGTATATTGCTTAGTTCTGGTTGGTATCACCACCTATGGTGCTAAGCACCTATCAACCAATGGTCCATATTAGGGTTTCTATGTTATTTTCTCTTCTGAATACATGACTCGATGATGTGGCCCTCATGAAAACCGAAGGTGGTAACCAAGGGTTGTGAAAGATGATGTGAAATTATAGTCACACCTTAGGTGAGTTTTAGGCTCTCTTGGAATCTCAATGAGCAATGATGTGATTCTCTAATGATGTTATCAATCAATGATGACATTAGCTTAATATCTGATGGTGTTAAATGAATACAGTGTTGATCTAACAATTGATGGTGACTTAATGATCACAAATAATGGTGGATTAAGTCATCACCACATATGGTGAGTTAAGGATGTAATTATATATTTGAATAAACCTTAAACCAATGGTTCCTTGGTTCAATTGATCTAATGGTTAAACATATACTTCAATTGATAACTTTGAATAATGAACCCGATCCAATGAATGAGATTGGATGCTTCAACATCCAATGGATTAGAATGAGTCCCATGATATTATATGTGGGTCCTAGTGATGAGAATTCAATGGTTCAATATCATTAATTTGTTGTTATACCTTTTCTCCCCTATAGTTACATTTAATAAATGACCATAATAAGTGGGTGTGTAACTTCAATGTAATATAGTTTGTTACACCTAACCTTAATATAATTAAATGATGGTGATTGGTTATAATCATCCCTCTTGCATGATTAATGTGACAATGTAGTACACTCTTCTTGTGTCTAAACCACAATGTAGTGCTATTTGAATATCATAGTGCTTTGCCATAATAATACCTATGGACACATAATTGTTGATGATATTATGAGCCTTGTTTAAGGTGTGGAATGATGAGGATGACCTTTCTATGAATAATGTGATGGTCTTAAATGACCTTGGGACATGTTGAGCCCTGATTGAGGTGAAATAATTTTCATGTTCCAATAAGGGTTGAAACCTTGGAACTTGTGATAGGAAATGGATATCTTGAAATGATATGATGATAATGTGGTTCATTACAATGCAATGCATGATAGCATATGGTAATATGATTAAGATCTATACTTCAAACATTTTATATCTTTTAAAGTTGCAATGTTTATACACTTTATATAACTGAATTAGGGTTTGTATGTCCATTTGTATGATGAAGCCTTAATTCACCCAATTGGCAATACTTAATCAAGTGAAATTCTAATCATGTAGTGTCTTGTGCCATAGATCCATCTGAGTGTCAAAACTTTCCAGATGGTGAAACGAGTATTCCTAAGGGAAACTCAGAGCGCATATTGTTGAGTATGCGGGGTGCTTGTCATCCTGACACCAAGTGTTTCGAGAGGATGGTTGTGGTCATATCTAGCCTGCTTTTTTAGAATGACTAGGGTCGGGTCTCAGTGATTATAACATGATGTGGTCAGAGGACAACTGTGGTTGTACCTTAGTGATTGGGTTTGAATACCCTAGATGCTAGCGTCGCGACATGTACCAAGGTGGGCTAGTTATAGGTTTATATGTCATTGTTTTGTAGTTTGACTATGTGTCATTGTGGTACAGACTCGTACTAACTGAGTATGTAGAAAATATTGGAGTATGGCTCTTCCTAGATCTTATATGAAATTGATTGCAACCAAGCGGTGGTCAGTTGGAGACTGAGTGGTACAACTCGAACTCTCCAGGGCATAATAAAAGATGTAAGACAGCCATATAGCATATCTATTTAGGGTTGTATACAACGCCTCACATTGGATGATAACCCTTATTTGATCTTCTTATATAGAGATGATATATAATACAATGAGAGGTGATAGATATGCTTGTGTTGTAGATGTGCTCATGTTGTGAACCTGTTTATATTGTCAAATATACTAACACTAATATTTAATATTATGCTTCTAGCAATGTCTAGTACTGCTAGCCATGCCTATGTAATTAGAAATGCTCAAATTGCTAATAATGCTTATACAATTAGTTGTGCTATGATGTTAGCTCTATTTATTATGTAGACTGGTTTACTTTATTAAATATGCCAATATTGATAGACATGTTATACTACTAGACATATCAAAAATGTGTATGCTTCTAGATTGTTTGTGTTGTTAGTAAGGCATGTGATGATAGTTAGATTAATGATAATGATTTTTATTAGATGCAATCTTATGAAACATGAGTACATATCTGATAAAAGAAATGGATTTATTTATTACCCATATATACATTGATAATCATACTTGTTGCTAAGCTTATTTTCTTAATTTGTTTATCATGCTTGAACTATTCAATCTTCTCAACTGAATATTAAATACTCCAACTACTCAGTTATTTACTGTTTAATATGATGTAATCAATATATGTTGGAGAGAGTTATATCTCTCGCTGGGACTGGGTATAACCTCGTGGGTCACCACATTTTCTTAGGTGATCGACAACAGCGACAACAATATCATGACAGTGAGAAGAATCTAAGGTGATCAACCCTCGAGATGGTTGTTTAGTTGTCTAGTGTGTCCTAGAGTCGTCCTTGTACTCTCATGTCTGGATGAAAAGTTTGTGTATGATGTTTTGATTGAATCGAGCTTTCTACAATATGTTGATGCTTGTATATGTCAAATATGTGGATAGTGTACCTCTACAAAGTTTATGTTGTAGTTGAGGCTACAAGGCAATTGTACAAAGAATATTGATCATTATGTGAAGTAAAGCAAGTTGTTAGGCTTTTATATAAATATTTCTAAGCAATCCAGAATTGTTGAAATTAGTTTTAATTTGTCGTATTTTCTGGGTTTGTATTTAATTAAGGAGTAATCATGTTTTGTGTTTTGAGTAATTTCATTTAGTGTTACGGGTTCTTACAAGTTGGTATCAGAGCTTTAGGTTTGTTGAGTCTATAGGGACACTAGGACTTAGGACTAGGATGATGTCTAAGTTAGGAATATGACATAAAAACATTGTGCATACTGTCGAATCTCAATACTTGGATGCCCTGGACAGGTATTCAAGTATTGAAGAAAAGGTAAGTATGGAACTCTTAGATTGTTATCTTTTTTATTACTCTGATCAGTTAGTCATTTTGAGACAATCTAAAGAGCATAACAAATCAGGAATTATGGTGCAAATATCTCAATCTTACCCTAAAGAAGATGAAAATTTCATCATAACCTATCAAAACTTGAATATTTGGCAACTATAAGAGAAAGATACAACGCCATGAGACCTAAATCTAAAAATAGATAATCTAGAGAGGAATTCTTGAAGTTGTAATTCAAGAAGATAATAAAGTAAAAGATAGATAAGTATGTGCTAATAAAGTGATTCAAGGTATGAAATTCACATAAGATGGAGAGGACTCATGTGATAAGCATAATATGAGAAGATGAATAAGAATAATGGTAGATGAATAAAGTGGAACATGAGTTAATATCAAACCAACCTGTGTATAAGAAGTGATAATGTAAAATCGTTATGACTAATGAAAGAAATTAAGGGAGATGATCCCTATCTATTGAAGAAAATGTGGAATATGATGATCTATTCATTGATAAGCGGTTGAGAAACATGATAACATGAAAGGACATGCATATGAATGATGAAGAGTTAATAAGAAAATAGCATTAAGATGTGATAATCTTAATAATTCCTATGCTAATGGCAAGGAACCGAAGCTGTAAAGGGGTTACATGATGCATTAAAAGTGTAACTTTCATGGGGAAGATAGAATTGGTTACCTTTGCTAGTGACCCCTGGACAATGTTTTAGTGATGTGGGAAGTGTCCTCCCCTTTATGTTTTTCCTTTTATAGGCGTAGACTCTGATTGGATCTCATGGCACTTGGTACGCATGGATTCACTGTAATCCTGTAATGGATATTTTGATATGATGTGTGATTGCCTTGGACTATAGTTCCAAAATCTTTATGTTATGTAAGGAGCATGTTTTTTTAGCCTTCCAAGAGTTAGGGGGATTCCTCCTATATGATCTTAGCTGGTTATGATATTGTGGAATTGGATGAAACCAGGTTATGAGTTCTTTATAGCACATGTAGTGGATACTAAGGTAATGAAACCTAGTATCCAGAGTGTATTAGTTATATTTTTTTGGTCGGTAAAAAACTTGTGTTGCTGTTTTTGTATTTGTTTTCCATAGTGTTTGTACAATGCATACTACCTTCGAGAGAAGGTAATGAAGAAACAAAAGGATCTATACATGTTACATACAAAAGAATGAGGAACTAAGAAGCTAGGAAGAAGCCTCAGCCAAGCAAGATAGGCTATAAAACTGCTGCTATAAGAAACAGGTCGAGGGGTCTCCAGAGAAAAACTTTCCAACCATAGGCAAGACAGAATGAACTCTGTGAAGATAAGAAGCCAACATAGCACTCAGAGCCAGACTTCGCCAACAAACAAAAGAGATCAACCATCACATAAGAGAGAGGGGAGCCAAGATCCTCAACAAACTACGGTGAGAGGGGAGCATTATCACCCATAAAAAAAGGGGACTCCACCATCACCAGTGAGACAAAATAAACAATAGAAACTATAGTGAGAGGGGAGCATCAGGACTCGACCATCACCAAAGAGGTAGCATGGAACCATCAAACACACAATAGAACCAAGCTCACTACATCTAAGATAATAACAGCACTCTTCAAACAAACAGGTCAGCAACCAAAACATCTGGACCATATGACAGAGGGAAATCCACCAGGCTCGACCATCACAGGATTAGTGAGAGGGGAGCAACAAACAAAGAACACTGAGCATTGGTTTTAGATCATATAAGCAGATCACAAGCAGCAGCACTCTTCAAACAAACAGCTCAGCAACCAAAGCATCTGGATCATATGATAAAGAAAAAACCACCAGGCTCAACCATCACAGAATTAGTGAGAGGGGAGCAGCAACCAAAGAACGCTGAGCATAGAACCCAACACACAATAGCACCAAGCTCATTGCACCTAAGAAAACACAGTAGCACTCTTCATACAAACAACTCAGCAACTAAATCATCTGGATCATATGACAAGGGAAAAACCACCAGGCTCGACCATCACAGAATTAGTGAGAGGGGAGCAGCAACCAAAGAACTCTGAAAAAGAAGCAACATCCAAGCACCAACAAAACATAACCACTCAACCATCACAACCGTGATAGGGGAGCTAAGACCACCTACAGGGTCCATGAGAGGGACATCACCAAGGGACCGCAGAAAGCCAGGGGAAAAATAACCCCAGGGAACCAAGAAAGAGAGCTTACACCATAAGAGAAGGATACAACCCAAGAACTCGACCATCACTGTATATAGCAGTGAGAGGGGAGCAACACCAAAGAAAAAAGATCATCGATTCTGAAAAGGCCCATAGAAAATCACCTTAGAGGCACAAGACACTAGAGCAACAGAAAGATACAGCTTCAAAACCAAGAACTTAGCCACCGTCATTCAAGAAAATAGATGCATCAGCCAAAATAATCTTCCATATTATCTCTGGATTTCTGCTAGAGCCATTATGGACCCTTGAATTCCTTTCCATCCAAGAATGATAAAGGACTAAAGGGCATATATCTTTGCTTTATGATTCTTGAAATTAATCAAGTCTTCCCAGTTCTTAGGAACAACCTCAAGGAGGTTATATTTCATAGCATAATTCCATAATACCTTCACAAATGAACAATCAAAGCTAATATGTTGGGTGCATTCATACTCATTCATGCAGAGGAAACAAACCGCAGCTAGGGGAATTCCAATCCTTCTGATATAATCATAAGTGGGGAGCTTATTAAGCATAGCTTTCCATACATGAATTTTGCAATTGATCTTACACTTGCAGCTCCAGATCCAGCTATACTTGGGATTAGCCTCACCTTTCTTCCTAACATAGTCCCAAATACTTTTAAAATTAATAGACTTGCACTTATTGAAGAGCCAACGGTCCCTAGAAAGAATCATTCTTGTGTATTAGTTATATATGAGTCAAAGATATCTATTAGATGAGCTGTCCAGTGTTCCTCTCCAATATATATATATATATATATATATATATATATATATATGTGTGTGTGTGTGTGTGTGTGTGTGTGTATGTATGTATATATATATATATACATATATATATATATATAGAGAGAGAGAGAGTTGATGTGGATCTTCCAAGTGTTGTTTGGGAAAAGAAGAATGATTCTATAATGTTGTGTATAGTTCAATGATAGATAGGCAAGACCACTATCAAGGATAGTTGGTCTGTTGATTAACAGACGTGTGTTACCATGTTCCTTTAAGATAAACCTAGGATCATAATATCGATGGATAAGAGTTAGGTGGATGACATAAGTTGAATGACCATGATGAGTTTAGGGTTATGTCGTTAAGACTAACCAATGCACCAAAAGAATTTATGAATAAGAGGAACAGAGTGTTCAGGTTATATCTCATAAATTGTGACAAGCTTTGAGTGATGACATCTCAAAGTATTTTAGATATGGTCAGTAACATGGTTAACATCTTGTTAAACCTTAAGAATGTTGAAGAAACTATACTCATGTGTGACAAGTTCAGTAAGAGTGAGTTGGGGGTTAACTAGAGTATCCTCTTGGATGTTATGATACATCTACTAAGTGTGTTGTGTGAATCATGGGAAGATGAAGACAATGTCGTTACCCTACCCATAACAAGGTCAACCGGGAAGTTATATTTGTTAACGGTTGCAAACAAGTGTGTGATTCTTCAACTAGACTGATGGCCAATCCATCATTACGATGATTGAAGAATCTTCTAAGAACATATGCCTTATAGTTTTTTACTATTAGGGGATGCTCACCATATTGATTGAGTTGCTAATTACAACAATCATTAAAGGAGCATAGAGACGAAACTTTATAAAGTTACATATGATAAGAGAGACCTAATGTTTCATGTTTGGTAAGAGTCATCAAATATGACCTATAAGAGATGTGTGGTACAATAGATAGAATAGTTCGGGATGACATTTAGAGTCCCAAGTTGAAATGTACTAATAGACCAGTACATGTGACACAATAGTTCTTATGTTGAACCAATGTGACACATGCAAGAGTTGAGGGAGAAGAATATGTCTTCTATGAGAATAATTTGACATCACCAGGTGATGAAAGTAACCATGTGTAATATTTAGTATTATGTGCATTAGAGGTGTCCATCTATGTGTATTTTGGAATTTGGGGGCAAAATCCCTATTAGGGGATTATGGTTGTGAGACCCCTAACCCTACTTAAATGATTGAATATGATTAATTACCATAATTGAATGCTTATAACCTTAATATAATCTTGTTATTTGCTTTGGAATCATAAGACAAGCTTAAGTTTCAAATTTGGTCCAATTTGGACTTTGTTTGAGCAAGTTATGAAATTTTATGTACATTCTGGGATTTTTTGCAATTTACCCAATTGGAGGTTTTCTTTGTATATTTTCACAAGCATTACGATCCTTATAGTTTTCCTTATCATTCTCGAATCTTTTGGACTATGATGCTCCTAGTTGTTCTTAGTTTGGAGGTGTTCCTCTTCAAGGACATTTTAGGGGTTTTCCCCTTTATGGATAAGGATAAGAGTAATGGTAAAGATAAGGATAAGGATAAGGGTTAAGATAAGGATAAGGATAAACATAAGGACAATGGTATGGATAAAGGAGAGGAAGTTTAGGTGGCAAGTGAGGGAGGTGTTGCATGGACATAGAAGCTCTAGGCTATGGACACATGGAAAGCTCATGGGCACCTCATGCTTGACCCCTTCCTTATCCATGAAGCTATATATACCCCTTCCTATCTCCAAATCAAAATCACTACTCACTCCATCTTTTCATTAGCTTAGAGAAACGATCTTGCTCTGTTTGGCTGTAGAAAAAAGTGGTCTAAGGTGGAAGACAACCTCTTTTTGGAGAATAAAGTCTCCTAGAGCTCCATGTAGCCCTACCTAGGTTTTTTAAGGTCTTCTAAGGTTTTCGACCAAGGCAAGTTGTTTTCTTCCTTCCTTATCCAATTTTCTTGCTGTTCTCCTTCCTTAGACATTCCTCCAGGTCAAAACTCTACTGTTCATGGTAAAAGTTGCTTTAGAGCTCAATATCCTACCTTTGTTGCTTCTTCTTCCAGGGTTTTGATTCCTTGTGAAGAAGAGTGCATACTTGGCCGAGTTCAGAGCTTCCTCTTGGGTTTTCTACCTTCTTGGCTCGAGTTTCTTGCTGCTAGAAGTATGTTCTTCTTAGTAGAGGCAAGTTTATTAACTCTCTTTACTTATATTGGTTACTATAAGCTTCTTAGCTCATGTTCTTGCTTAAAAATGATGATTTATCATTAAGAAGCTAAGCTTGTTTGGGATTTCGATTTTTATGGTGTTTCCTATTTTGTTTCCAGTTATATATGAAATTATAATCATGTACATGTTCTTCCTAAGGAATTATATGACTTAGTTTAGGTTGGTATCACCACCTATGGTGCTAAGCACCTATCAACCGATGGTCCATATTAGGGTTTCTAGGTTATTTTCTCTTCTAAATACATGATTTGATGATGTGATCTTCATGACAACCGAAGGTGGTGACTAAGGGTTATGAAAGATGATGTGAACTGATAGTCACACCTTAGGTCAGTGTTAGGCTCTCTTGGGATCTCAATGCAATGGTGTGATTCTCTAATAATGTTATCAATCAACGATGACATTAGCTTAATATCTAATGGAGTTAAATGAATATAGTGTTGATCTAACAATCGATGGAGACAAAATGATCACATATAATGGTGGGTCAGGTCATCACCACATATGGTGAGTTAAGGATGTAATTATATATTCAAATAAACCTTAAACCAATGGTTCCTTGGTTCAATTGATCTAATGGTTAAACATATACTTCAATTGATAACTTTGAACAATGAACCAGATCCAATGAATGAGATTGGATGCTTCAACATCCAATGGATTTGAATGAGTCCCATGATATTATATGTGGGTCCTAGTGATGATAATTCAATGGTTCAATATCATTAATTTGTTGTTATACCTTTTCTCTCCTATAGTTATATTTAATACATGACTATAATATGTGGTGTGTAACTTCAATGTGATATAGTTTTCTATACCTACCTTTATATAATTAAATGATGGTGATCGGTTATAATCTTCCCTTTTGCATGATTAATGTGACAATGTATTACACTCTTCTTGTGTCTAAACCACAATGTATTCCCATTTGAATATCATAGTGCTTTGCCATAATAATACCTATGGACACATAATTGTTGATGATATTTTGAGCCTTGTTTTAAGGCGTGGAATGATGAGGATGACCTTGCTATGAATAGTTTGATGGTCTTAAATGACCTTTGGGCATGTTGAGCCCTAATTGAGGTGAAATTATTTTCATGTTCCAATAAGGGTTGAAACCCTGGTACTTGTGATAAGAAATGGATATCTTGAAATGATATGATGATAATGTGGTTCATTATAATGCAATGGATGATATCATATGGTAATATGATTAATATCTATACTTCAAACATTTTATATATTCTAAAGTTGCAATGCTTATACAATTAATAGAAATGAATTAGGTTTTGTATGTCCATTTGTATGATGAAGCCGTAATTCACCCAATTGGCAATAATTAATCAAGTGAAATTCTAATCATGTAGTGCCCTGTGCCATAGATCCATTTGAGTGTCATAACTTTCCAGATGGTGAAACAAGTATTCCTAAGGGAAACTTAGAGTGCATATTGTTGAGTATGTAGGGTGCTTGTCATCTTGACACCAAGTGTTTCAAGAGGGTGGTTGTGGTCATACCTAGCCCACTTTTTGAGAACGACTACGGTCGGGTCTCAATGATTATAACACGATGTGACTAGAGGACAACTACATTTGTACCTCAGTGATTGGGTTTGAATGCCCTGGATGCTAGCATCGTAACCTGTACCAAGGTGGGCTAGTAACATGACTATATGTCATTGTTTTTCAATTTGACTATATGTCACTGTGGTGCGAACTCGTACTGACCTAGTATGGAGAATATCTTGGAGTCCAACTCTTCGTAGTTCTTATATAGAACTAATTGGGACCAAGCGGTGGTCACTTGGACACTGAGTGGTACGACTCAAACTCCCCAGGGAATAATATAAGGATGTAAGACATCCATGTAGCATATCTTTTAGGGTGATATACAACACCTCACATTGGATGACAACCATTGTTTGATCTTCTTATATAGAGATGATATATAGTACAATGAGAGATGATAGATATGCTTTTTTTGTAGATGTACTCATGTTGTAAACCTATTTATGTTGTCAAATATATAGACACTGATATTTAATATTATGCTTCTAGCAATGTCTAGTACTACTAGCCATGCCTATGTAAATAGAAATGCTTAAACTACTAATTATGCTTATGCAGTTGGTTGTGCTATGATGTTAGCTCTATTTATTATGTAGACTGGTTCACTTTATTAAATATGCCAATATTGATAGCCATGTTATACTACTAGACATGTCAAAAATGCTTATGCTTCTAAATTTGCTTGTGTTGTAATGCATATGATGATAGTTACATCAATGATAATGATTGTTATTAGATGCAATATAATGAAACCTGAGTAGATGGCTGGTAAAAGAAATGGATTTATCTATTACCTATATATACCTTGGTAATCATACCTATTTCTAAGCTCATTTTCTTAATCTATTTAGCATGCTCGAACTATTCAATCTACTCAACTGACTATTAAATACTCCAACTGCTCATTTATTTACTATTTAATATGATGTAATCAATATATGTTGGAGAGAGTTATATCTCTCATTGGGAGTGGGTCTCACCTCATGGGTCACCACATTTTTAGGTAATCGATAGCTGCGACAACAATATCATGACAGTGAGAAGAATTTGAGGTGATCAACCCTACATATGGTTGTTTAGTTGTCTAGTGTGTCCTAGAGTCATCCCTGTACTCTCAGGTCCAGATGAAAAGTTTGTATATGATGTTTTGATATAATCGAGCTTTCTACAGCATGTTGATGCTTGCATATGTCAAATATGTGGATAGTGTATGTTACACCCACATCCTACGATTACCACTAATCATGAGATTAGGGCATAAGTTTGAGGATTATACTTAATACAAAGTTCACTCCCAACTTTTTCTTTTCATTTATCTCAAACTCTTTGTTTTCTCGCATTCAATCACATAAACAAACTTTACAAAGGAATTAAACCTTGATTAATCAAATATGATCTCAATATTAATGATACACATCCAAACATTGATTTTGTTCCTCACACTTCCATCTACATACAACATGATAACCAGATATATACTCTATCATTAAGGAAACAAAGATGCAAGTCATCATTTAGAATTCTCTCTCAGTTAGAGTATTAGGGACCGACTAAACTTAACTAATCTCATACTTAACTCTTGTGGTAGATCTATGTTGATGCAATGACATCTTCAGTCCACGAGTTATCCCTAAAAATTGTGAGTAGAGGGGTGAGCCTACTCGCTCAGTGAATGAGTACTTCAAAGAAACAGTCTAAAGCATTGATATAATTATAGATATACTGTTTTTCCACTGATATCAATTATAATAGCAGTAAGCTTTAAAGATACTAATCATTCACAAACATAAATATGGCAGAATAATCTAGACATCTACAATAGTGAATCAATATATGAACATGTTTTATTGATCATAAAGAAAACTAATAATCTTGAAACATACAACGAATAATTGAATAACTGCACACACTTGGTTAACCTCTCATTCATCTTATTATGCATCAGTAGTAATATACAAATATCTAAACATTTTCTCATTATTCTCTTTGTAATCTTTCATTAACTTTGACTTGACCTGACTACTGAACTGACTACTACTATGTTGGCCAACTAAACATAACCGACTGATCTAACTACTGTACTCTTTATCTGAACTCAATTGAACTCAATTAACTTTTCTTTTTACTTTGCCCCTGAACTCACTTGTATTGTACCATCCAAGCAAAAGTCACTACTGCGTGACTTACCGTATAAGTCTTAAGGTAAACTCGGGACCTTAAGACTACTACTAACTACCTCAATCTGCAGTGAGGTTGCCATGTCTGGCCTAACGGTGGCTAAACAACATCCGTAAACAGTGGCCCCTTATCTTGGGTACTCAGGAGGGGTGCCTCTAGGCTAAAAAGCCTCAACTCTATGTAATGTGGTTCCAGTAGGGATGACATGCAAAATGGAGTAACTTCCAGAAGAAGTAGGTCCACAAGGGTTGTATACTTCAATTGGTGGGTACCACTGGATCTCTAATTATTATTGGATACCCTTACTACTGAAATAGTACCACCAACATCTCTTGTTATTATCGGGTACTCTGCTACTCAACTGAAGTACCACCGATATCCAATCGGTTGATGTTAGATACTCAGTTCTAGGCTACTTCTTTCTATATTTGATAGTCCATAGCCTGTTTCACCCATCCCGGTACAGACCTCTAGGGAGGGTTCTACAGTGTTCAGAGCATCTACTATTACTATTGTAGTTTTACTAACTACTTGAGCTATTGGACTAAATTCATTGATAATACTTAGTTGAATGCATATCATATTGGTTACCCTTATCTTAGGGTTTCTCATTTCTTAGATGCTTAACATACTTATTACCCTTCTCTCAAGGTTTCTCATTTCTCATGCACATAGAAGAATTCTCATATGTTCATATTGATATCATGTCTAATGATATAAACATTTACATTCAACATTTCTCATATGCATGCATGGTATCAACGTCATCCCAATATAGGGAAATGCCTTTTTCTATTTTCTTAAATTACCATATAAACTTATGCATTTCATGTCAATTAACCTAGCTAGATATTTTTGCATCACAAATCAAAATGTGTATGCATATAAAATGATATTCAGCTAGAAACTCGAATTATCACATAACTGATTTCAACCAATCATGCATATGAAACCCTAGTATGAATTTAACTAGAGTTTCTAAGTTATTCATTAAAATATCATGCATCAAGAATAACCTTAAGTAAATGAATTTATAACAATAAAAGAATCACATTAGTTGAATTCATGAATCTATTCGCAAACTTTCAACTTTTCATTCATTTAGAATTTCACCCTCTTTACAGATATATCAAGCAAACATTGATATCATCAAATGAAATACAAGATCTTATCTGACATATATGTACTACTCATTCAAATAAAATAATCACTTGTAACCAAGGAGATTCAACTAGACAAACCTTTTTATTCAATTATAAAACAAATTTAGTCATAGCCGAAAACCCTATATTTTGCTATTTTCATATAAACTCTACAATTACTTTAGGAATTCTCATTTATATCATTTGTATGCATTTCTAGTATGATTTTTCAATTGGAATCCATCATAATAGAGAAATAATCTATTTCAAATCATCTTGCAAAAGCTAGGTCAAAAGGGTATTTTAGGGTTTGTAGTCGCATACAAAACAAGTAAAGATTATTGATCATTTAACTCATTTTTGTGCAATCTACTGTTTAAAGGAAGTACCCACTCACCCTAAGGTGTGAAAACACCTTAAAAATGCAGCTCATCTCTAAAAATCTCGAATCAATATCAAAACCCTAGCAAATCACCAGATTCTTCTTCCTTTCAACCCAGAAACCCTACAAATGGAGGATCATCAAGAAAGAGTGAGAAAAGGGGAAGATTTGATAAATTTTCGAATTAAATTAGAGGAGGGATGGAATCTTGACATGTGAGAGAATATTCACTAAGAAAGTATATGCAAAAAAGCTAAACTTACTTGATTTCATCATATCTCGGATAGAGAAACCCTAGATCAACAATTCCACCACTTTCTTCTCTCAAACCCTAACTCTCCCTCTCTCTCTAGGAATTCATTTCTCTGGAATGGATCATGAAATATTAGAGCTACTTGGGTTATAGCTTTATCATATAGAGAAATTTAGGTGCTTGGGTAATTTACACATTAACCCCTCACTAAAATTTTTCTTATTTCAGCTGTTTTTTCTGTTATAAAAAGTTACAGTAATTCATTTATTTCAGAGATAAAATATCATCCAAAAATTATAAAAATTTATCATAATATCTAAAATGTAATTTCATAGATCCATTATAAATTTAAGATCATTCGGGGTTACAAATAAATAAATAAAAATCAAACACTATACTATTAAACAACACTCTATCAACATTTCTATCGAAGTATAGTTCGACCAAGAATCACATTCAAAGAACACCCAAATATTCTGAAATTTTTCTAAAATATTCATGATTGAGTTATCCATATCATATACAAATTTTAATTAAATACAAAATTCTTAGAAAATGTAAAAAATCATTTACCACACTGCTATCCTGATCAAATTCCATATTCATGTACTATCAAAACCCTAATTTTTTCCGATTAGGGTTTACATTTCTCAAATCCTAATTATTCAAACTAAAATTATAATTAGAGTTTCTTCTTAGGTTTGAAACATCACAATTGAGCTACTGTCATTAATCAAGTCTAAACGATGTTCAATCTAATCAAGCATGTAATCATTCAGGTAAACCCTAGTTTACCAATTAAGCACAAATATTGTCATTACAGTGTATCTCTGCAAAGTTTATGTTGTATCTGAGGCTACATGGTATTTGTAAAGAATATTGAGCATTATGTGAAGTAAAGCAAGTTATTGGGCTTTTATATAAATGTTTCTGAGCAATCAAGAATTGCTGAAATCGGTTTTAATTTACCCTATTTTCTAGGTTTGTGTTTAATTAAGGAGTAATCATGTTTTGTGTTTTGAGTAATCTCACTTAGTGTAACGGGTTCTTACACTTATAACTATGGTTATGTTCATAGTTCAATGATAAATCTGAACTTATTTTGAAGTTTCTCTACATATCTCAATTTGGTTCTTTAATTTTTTTGAATTTATTTGTGTCATGGTTGTAAATCATTGTAGCAAACAAACTAGGTGGAGTCGAGAATGAAGTGTCAACAATTTTCCCATCTCAAGACATGGTTAGAAGCATGAGTTCACCCATGATGATTACTAAATTTTGAGACTAGACCATGGTCATTTTTGGTTACATGTGTCGATTTATGACATTGAATGTATTTTGATGTCTGGGTACATTCATACTCATGAAGATGTGCAATTGATCAAAGCATCCATGTGTTGATTATGTGAATAAGTCTTTGTCAAATGTGCTAATTGGTATATTTCTTGGTTGTCTGTGCTTGTTGTATCAAGTCCTTGATGTCTTGATGTGATGAATTGCCTAATCAGGACTTAAAATAGGATAGCTTATGAAGTAAGGCTTTAAATCAAGTTTTTTGTCGTCAAAGGCTTATTTAACTTTATATCTAGGGCCTAGTGTCTATGTTGGGATATTTTGGGACATATCATGGCTTTTCTGGACCAAAAGAATATGAAATGCCTTAAAAAAGGGATTACTGTGTTGAGGAATCGACATTTTGGGTTTAAAAGTCCAGTTCTTTGATTTAGCACTTGTGAAGCACTCTTGATATTATTTTAGGTGCATCTAAGTGCTTTTCGGGAGCTATTCAATCCTTGTTTTTTCCAAGAAATGGATACACTATTTAATCTCTCTTCTTGATTCCAAATCACTATACACCTTACATCAAATAGGGGCTTTTATTGAAATATTTCAATAGAAATGCCCAATACTTTTCTAATAATTGGGGATTTTTGAATGTTGATCATTGTGTAAACATCTATTTGGTCCTTTGATATTGGTCTTTCAATTTGCCACTCTATTTGTAGGGAGATATGGAAACAGAGATGGTAGCCAAAAGAAAAAATTCTTACCATATTCCCTTTGGATAGAAAATCGCATCAACAATTATGAATTAGGAAGGAAGGTTGGCAAGGGACATACATGGTCCTGGAGCAAGTCCAACAACTTATCCTTGCAACATCATGCTTCTTTCTCAAGAAGTACTTGGACATTTGCCGGCGACAACCTCCTAGTGTAGCACCACATCTGCCAATTGACAACATCCACCTGGCGGGTGGAAAAGGCCTCCTCACCTCTATGTAGTCCATGCGGACCACTAGGAACTCCACGTTGCACAGAGCCAATGTGAAAGAGTTGTTCCTTCAAACATCAACCTGCTATGGTTGATTCACTCCCCCATGTTGTCTCTCCCCTGTCATCCCTTCCTTTTACAGGTGAACTTGCTTGGGATCTCTAGTTACTACAACTATGAGAGGACAACACTTGTCAAAGAGTATTGTCATCTCTCTAAAATCCTTGACTATCCCTCTATTTATAGGAGGGTCGGGGTCAGGGTTACCAAATCAACTGGGAGTCAAAGAGCTACAAACCATGAAACAATTGGTTCACACCTAAACTAGTCAGTTCACATGTGAAATGATCAGTTCAACTCTTGAACTAGACGATTCATTTGCTTTCCTACTCTCAATCACATTGGCTTTCAATATTCCATCAATGCACAATATGATGTTAACATCAATCCTTGATCCAATCATATTGATCATTGAACTAGGCAATTCATAAATCAGACCTTGAACCGGTCGGTTCACTAACTGAACTGATTGATCCATGTCCCATTTTAGGAAAAGTTCATCCAATGTAGTTTTAATTGTCCTGACACTTGAGTGGATCGGTTCATAGAAATGTCAATCAATTTTCAGAAATTGTTGTTTAAATTGAATACCTAAATACTTTAGTAATCAAGTTAGACCATATTCATGAGTAAACTCCTATTCTAGGTGCATCCTATGTGTGTGACCCTATAGGTCCCAAGTTACATTGACAGTGAATGTCCATAACCAATTTATGACATCACAAGCAATGATCCATGTCTAGCAACACATCGTTGCTATATGCGTAATTGGAAAGTTGGAGAACAACTTTGACCTACTATCCATGATCAATGTTACCATGATCATATAGTACCTTTGTCTCTAATATCCAGATTGAACTTGACGCATGAAATCATCATCCTATTCAATATTTAATCTATGTTTCTTGAACTAGATCAGACTATTGAGATAACCGTGAGCTCCATATCACATAGTGATCACATGAGAATGGCCATGCATTTCTCAATCTCGCTTCTCAAGTGGCCAGGATATCATCTTTGATAGGAGGGACAAATCCCATCTACATCATCCACAGTCATCCATGTGTGTCCTAATGCACTTGAGCACCACCTTTGTAGAAACCCTTATTCAAGGTCACATTGGATGGTGTCAAAATACATTGAACAACATGTGATGAGTGCAGTAACTTTAGGTCTAAGAACCACAATCACCTCTATCACTATCAGAGCTGATTTTGACTACCATTCCATGGTCTCCATGTATCACTCTCAAGGTGGGTCTATTTGGTACATTGTCTTTTGACAAGTACATATGTGTTTGGTTTGATATCACACATCATTACTAATATGATTCTATCATTAATCAACACACACTCTGGTCTTATGTATTATTGTTGTCTATTTTGCTTCCATAGTAATAACCGATTAGGGACATAACATGAATGTGTGTACTCTTATCATACATATGATCTGATTGTTCTGATCCTCCACCTAAATACATATGTCGTCGAGTATCATCATTCTTTATACCTTTATTATCTTACATTATTATCTCATAACTGAATAACATAATAAATGAAATTGCCTTTTATTATTATCAAATCAATTATATCATGTCACATTACAATCATCACTTGATTGGCTCTCTGGGCATATATACCAACACTATCCTGCCTTGGCTTCACGTCAAGCCTAAAGAACACCAACCTTGTAAATATGTCACCATTTATTTTTGTTTTGTAGCCAGCCTGAAGAATGTCTACCAATTCTTATGTGTGTCATCTTAGTAATGTTTTTCTTTATAGTATTAAAAAATATTGTTTGCCCATACTTGTGTTTATCATCCTTGTTATTACTTTGTTATAGTAGCCCACAGTAATAGTTGCCTATTCATGTGTGTGTTGGCCTTGTAATGTTTTAGCTTCGCAATTGGACTAAGGAATATCCACTTAGTTCTTGTATGCATCAACCTCATAGTCTGTTTATAGAATGTATGCATGTCATGTGGCATTTTTGCTTCACAGTGGGACTACAAAATTTCTTCCCCGTCCTAATTTCAGGCATCTCGGTAAAATATAGAGAGAGCGTCTAGCCATGCTATCATGTTTTTTGTTTGTATCATGCCTATAGAGAATATATTCATCCTTGTTTGCAATTCCCTCCTAATCCATCTATAGACAATATCCATGTTTTGTTTTAGTTTAGCTTCTTACCAGGCCTAAGGATGATTCATTTGTCTTTATTTGCATCAACCTTGTAATTTGCCTTCATATGTACATCCTATTTTATTTTACTTCATAAGAGGCCTAAACATGTTTTTCCTTGTTTCATCAACCTCGTAAACTAAAAAGAACATTTGCACGTCCTATTTCATATTATCTTTGTAGTAGGCCTAAAGAATGTATGCCCACTTTTTTTTGTGTCGTCCTTGTGTAATGTCATATGCTCATATCTGTTCCTTGCTTCATAGCAAGCTCAAAGAACAGGTCAACTGTGGCGACACATCCCGCTATCATACAGACAACGAGGTGCCATGCGAAAACATGCGGAAATCACCATAAACCACATATTACCAAAAACACAGGGTAATTAAAACAGATTCAGAAAGTAGATAAACCAAGAAACTATTACATTTAGATCATCATCCTACAAGAAAACATGTTACAAAAAAACAATTACAGCTTTGATACGTGTCCATAGCTTAGTAGGTCACCTATCATGTCCACTCATGAGTTCATCACCTGTTTATACATACACAACGGGCCACATCCGGCCAACAGCAGGATATACAAGGCTTCAATAGCTATACATCAGGAAACATCGTTAAAACACCTACGAGGACCTGAGAGTACAAGGATGACTCTAGGACTCTACTACAAAACAACCAAAATAGCAGCATATCCATCTCTTGCCTTCTACTGCTCTTCTTGCTACTCGGTCGCAACCCCGTGACCACCACCACGTCTAGCGCGAACACCTAAAAAGGTTGTAAACCAACGGGGTGAGACACACAGTCCCAACGAGAAACATAACTCCCCTCTAAAACCATAAAACCTCAGAAAGATAAAGAAATAACAACAGATAATTGATAAAGCGTAGAATAGGAACAACATATTGAGCAAGGTGTGCGGAAGGCATATAACCAAGCATTTCTTTATGGAACATGATTGACAAGATAAGATTTATAAGATCTTATCCCATAACATAAGGAACGTATAAGTAACTACAAGGTATAACAAGATCAACTACACAAGCAGGGCCTCAACCAATGTTCCGTGTTTTGCCTTAAGCAATAAATACTATTCGGCTGGATTACGTATTGTTATACCCTGAGGAAGTGAGCCGCACCACCCAGATCCAACCGACGGCTGCAAAACCCGGAGCCCGTGCCACACAAGGTCAATGGAAGAGCCGGACTCCACGACCTCACCACCTCGTAGTCAGTGTATGAGAACTAAAGCAGGACTGCAGTCTCATGCTTAAGTGGCCTTAGCCACAGGGTTAGCTCCCGTAGAGTACCCTTTCTCTAGCCCGCCTCGGTACAGGTCTCGGTGCTAGTATATCTGAGCCACGGACCAGTTCACCGTGCTCCCTGAGCTATGAACGCATTCATGCTCTATCACACTGAGCCATGGGCCTGTCCACCATGCTCCATCTATCCCGAGTCTGCAACCGCAGCTGCACTCGAATCCTCTCTATTTTAGGCTAGGAGAAACCTCGCATATTCAACAATATGCGCTCCGGGTTAACCCGTAGGAGAACCCATTTCACCTTCACCAGCTACTGACGATGATGGATCTATGGCCAGGGCAAACTACATAATATGTTCCATTGTAATTAGTTAGTATATTTTAAGTGGATTGTTGAGGCAACCAAGTTGTATAACATTAAGTTACATTGTTATTACCGCCATCACATTATCTCGGGATCTCAATCCCTCATCACAAGAAACCACTGCCTCAAAAGGCATTCTCGTCACCTGGGATAACAATCCCTGATTTCATCATTACAGGATAACACCTCAACTAGGCACTTTAGCCAAACTCAGGTCCTCAGACCTAAACACATTATGTAGGTGATGCAGGTTATCTCATCAACAAGAGTGACCATCAATGGAGTGATATTCAAACATATATACCTCATAACACTTTACCTGGCTATGCATCCGCATGAAACACCTGCATGGTTAGTATACACATTCATAGAGATAACTGAAGCCATCATGGATTAACAGAAGGATCATGCTATCAAATATAGGGCAACATTGATGATTATACACTTTATCATTCATGCCTCAAACATGTGACCATAGACATGGGTCACATCATCATGTGAAGCAACTCATATACTTCCAAGCTTATCATTTACTCATCATTATATATACATGATTCAAGATGGTCATAAACACATGTAATATCATGTCATTAGAGTTTCAGATATGTCATGTTTACATATGTGTGTTCTACTTTATCAATTACCTCACTACTATCAAACATATCAAAAGGTTCACAAACCATAATCCACAATTCCTTATCAACAAGGATGTCATTGCATGATAAAGAACTATCAGATGGGTTTCCGGGTGGAACATGACCCTCACTAGAAGTGCCCACTACCCTCACAAGAAGTGTGACGGGTAGGGCACCCCCACTAGAAGTGGTATCGGGTAGGGTAACTTCCCTTACAAAAAGCATATCGGCCTATACACTTATCGACCCACCACAACAGGTAACGACCACCACCCAAGAGTGTCGTGCAACTAGAGACCAAAATGTATCATGCACAAGGCATAACGTGCAACTAGATAAAGAGAGGGTATCGTGCAATAGGATAAGCAGGCATCATCTATCCATCAGCATCGACTAAGCCCTATCACCCATCTAGGGTGAAGGTACCTATCGAGCAGCCACACCCCTCGAACGCCCAAGACTCACATGTCAAAACACAGCGGCCCAGCACGACATGGTGTCGCCCAACACACTCACAACTCAGGTGACATCAAAGCGTTCCAAAGAAACCTATTGGTTAAGGGCAGCACACCATATCAGCCTCCATCAAAGCAGCATCTAGGGTTACCATATGCCACTATGTTGGGCATCACCACCAAACCATGACACCCAACCCAAGGCTAGCCCCCTGAGCTCCATAACATCCAAGGTACATCGGGCACCAAGCCACTACCTTAGCTAGGTGTATCGGGCATGGCACCCAACAAGGCACATCGCCCAAGCACACAAGGGTATCTTCCATCAACCATACTCTATCTAGGCATAATGGCCAAGGGTACAACTCAAACGGGCAACACTATCCCAACATAATATCGTGCAAGATACAACCCAACAAGATCGTCATCAACCTCAAGCACAAGGGCACCAAACCCTAAATGATCAAGAAGATCAGCTCACCTCTCAACAACCAAGAGAGATGGGTCTTGCACAACCTCTATCACAAATCGGGCAACCACAAAGATCAACCTCAACATAGGTCATCATCCACGCAAAATCTCACCTCTCAAATCCATGGTGAGAGGAGGGTGTTGCTCAAGCAACTAGAACTCAAGCTCACCTCTCAACTTAAATGAGAGAGAGGTATTGCCCACATTACTAGAGCTCAAGCTCACTTCTCTAGACCAAGGAGGGAAAGGAGTGTTGCTCAACAAGGAAACCCTAAAACATGGTTCGGCCAACTAGGTGCAACTAAGCAAGAAACTTATCTTAGAACATACGTGGCTGATATGATCATATGAAAACATGCAAGAATATAGAAGAAAGTAGTATGGTTAGGGTTAGGAGTTATGTAACCCGCCTTAAGCAAGCTCCAAGCTCCTAGCACCAAGAAACACCTTCGGCCACCTCAAGAGGAAGAAGAAGAAGACTCCAAAGAGAAGGATTGACCGCCAAGCTTTGCAAAGAAAGAGTGTCGTTCACCAAGGAAGAGAGAAACCAAGTAACTAAAGAGATCCTTAGCAAGAGAAAGAAGGTACATATATAGGAGAGGGTGGAGGAGAAACCAAGGTAAGACAAAGCAAGGTGTCACCCTCCTAGGGACACTTGTCCATGGGCAATGCCACCTCCTTATCTCGCCTTAAACACATGTCCAAGGCCATTGCCACATGCAAGCATCAAGCACCAAGTGTCCACTAGTGGTGACACAAATGAGGTCAAAAGGGTCAAAGGGGTCCATGGACGATACACCCCAACTCTATGCCCGAGACACCTCCGTGTGCGACACACCCATGGCCGATACAAGGCACTCATGCCCGACACAAGGTCCAATAAGGTTAAGCAAGGCTCAAGCAAGGCATGACAAGGCCCAATAAGGCTCATCCAAGCCCAGAGCAACTCAAGCAACGAGCACGACCCTTCCTCTCAACACTAGAGGAAGCAAGGAGAGAGAAGAACACTCCTCAAGGTGACAAACTTGCTCATCAACCCTAGGCTTGGGTAAATTGCAAGTAGCACCTCCAGCTCACAATAAAGCACAAACAAACCCTAATCACCACTAAAGGTGATTAGCAAGCAACTAAACACCAAGGTTAGGCAAAGCAAACATGATAAGCCCAAAACGGAGGTGAGGGTCCTTACAAGCTATAACCCTCTACAAAGGGATTTCATCCCCAAAATCCGAAGAGAAAAGCGAGGGATACTTCCTCCTCATCTCTTCCTCAAGCTCCCACTTGGCTTCCTCAATGCCACGATGATGCCAAAGAACCTTCACAAGAGCCAGGTCCTTCCTCTTTAGCTTCTTAACTCTTCTGTCAAGGATCGCAACCGAACCCTCTTCATAGGTCACGTCTTTATCAAGCTCAACCTCAACTGGATGTATCACTGTTCCTGTATCTGGATGACTTTTCTTCAACATGCTGACGTGGAACACTGGATGCAACCTGTGTAACTCTGGCGGTAGCTCCAACTCGTAAGCTACCTTACCAATATGTACCATGACCGGGTATGGCCCCATATATCTGGGTGCTAGCTTACCCTTCCAGCCAAACCTTAGCACACCTTTCCAAGGTGAGACTTTAAGATACACTTTATCTCCCACTTGGAATTCCAAAGGTCGTCGGCGATTGTCTGCATAAGACTTTTGTCTGTCCTGTACCGCTTTCAACCATTGTTGTATCACTTTGATCTTTTATGTTGTCTATTGTACTAACTCAGGACCCAAAAGCTGATATTCACCAGACTCATACCAACATAAAGGAGTTTTGCACTTCCTACCATATAAGGCCTCATAAGGAGCCATGTCAATGCTCCGCTGGTAACTATTGTTGTAGGCGAACTCTATCAAACTAAGATGTACATCCCAACTACCTAGGAACTGCAAAACACAAGCTCGGAGAAGATCCTCCAAAGTCTGAATAGTCCTTTCATACTATCCATCTGTCTGCGGGTGGAAAGCGGTGCTGAACCTCAACTGCGTTCCTAAAGCTTTATACAACTGTTCCCAGAAACGACTCATGAACTGAGGACCTTTGTCGGAAACTATCATTGCTGGTACACCGTACAAGCGTACTATCTCATTTACATATACCTGAGTGAGGTTCTCAACTATATAAGTTGTCTTCACAGGTATGAAATGGGCAAACTTCGTCAATCTATACACTATCACCCAAATGGAATCATGATTCTTAGTTGTCCTTGGCAGACCAACCACAAAATCCATGGTTATATGATCCCATTTCCACTGCAGTATTGGTAGGGGTTGCAATGTACCTGCCGGCTTCTGATGCTCAGCCTTAACTTGTTGGCATACTGCACATCTAGCCACAAACTCAGCTACGTCTTTCTTCAAACCAGGCCACCAATACAGGTCCTTCAGATTGTGATACATCTTGGTGACTCCTAGATGCATAACATACATCGATGTGTGTGCTTCCTCGAGTACTAGCTTCCTCGGATTATCGGCATCGAGGACTACCATCCTATCATGATAGCAAACTAGTCCATCCTCAGACTCATGGAACCCACCATGCTTTTCGCTGCCGAGCTCTAACCTGATCAACTGCACTGTATCATCTGTTTGTTGTGCATCTTTGATTTGCTGTCTCAGCATGGGCTTAACTTGCATATGTGCCAAAAGTCCTGGTAACAAGGAAACTTCCATCTGCACATTCATCTGCCGCAAGGAGACAAACATATCCCGTCTATGGCATACTAAGGAACTCAATTGTGCCTTCTTTGTGGAGAGAGAAGAAGACTTTCTGCTAAGCACATCAGCTACCACATTTGCCTTACCAGGATGATACTCAATGGTGCAGTTGTAATCATTGATTATCTCCATCCAACGACGCTGTCGCATGTTTAGTTCATTCTGTGAGAAGATGTACTTCAGATTCTTATGATCTACAAAGATTTGACACACTTCCCCATAAAGATAATGTCTCCAAATCTTTAATGCATGAACCACTGCTGCCAACTCCAAATCATGAGTCGGATAGTTCTCCTCATGTTTCTTAAGCTGTCGTGAAGCAAACGAAACTACATGGTCTCCCTGCATTAGCACGCATCCTAAGCCCTTCTTGGAAGCATCGCAGAAAACAACATAGCCTTTCCCAGGCTATGGCAGTACTAACACTGGAGCACTAGTCAGCTTCTCCTTCAAACTTTGGAAAGCTTGTTGGCAACGATCATCCCAGTCAAAAGGTACATCCTTTCTGGTCAACTTTGTCATCGGCAACGCGATCACACTGAAGTCCTTGATAAACCTCCGGTAGTATCCTGCTAATCCCAGGAAACTACGAACTTCGATCGGCGTCTTCGGCCGCTCCCATTCTGCAACTGACTCCACCTTCCTGGGGTCCACTTTGACTCCTTCTGCAGACATCACGTGACCCAAGAAAGTTACTTCTTTTAACCAAAACTCACACTTACTATACTTGGCATACAACTGGTGTTGGCGAAGGAGAGTCAACACTTGTTGAAGATGTTGTTCATACTTTTGACGGTCCTGACTGTAGATCAAGATGTCATCTATAAAGACTACAACAAACTGATCTAGAAACGAACAAAACACCCCATTCATCAAATCCATGAAAGCAGCAGGCGCATTGGTTAGCCCGAACGACATAACCACAATCTCGTAGTAACCATACCTTGTCCTAAAAGCTGACTTTGGTATGTCATCCGCCTTAATCCTCAACTGATGATATCTAGACTGTAGATCGATCTTTGAAAACATTGTGGCACCATGCAACTGATCGAACAGATCGTCTATCCTTGGCAATGGGTACTTGTTCTTGATCGTGACTTTGTTCAACTGCCAGTAATCTATGCATAGCCGCATCGATCCGTCCTTTTTCTTAACGAACAACACTGGAGCACCCCAAGGTGACATACTCGGTCAGATGAAACCTTTCTCCAACAACTCTTGTAACTATTTCTTCAACTCTACCATCTCTGCTGGAGCCATCCTATACAGTGTTTGTGCAACCGGTTGTGTTCCTGGAACCAGATTGATCCCAAAATCAACCTCTCGAGGTGGAGGAACACCAGGGAACTCATCAGGAAACACATCTGCAAACTCTCGAACAACCGTCACCTCCTCAAAGCTAGGACCCTTTGCCTTGGTATCTACAATGTGAGCTAATAACGCCTTACATCCTTGTCGTAACAACTTTTCTTCCACCATTGTTGATACTAGACATGTCGGAAGAATCTTCCTATCTCCTTGGAAGATCCATTTCTTTCCACAATCATCAAACACTGCCTGCTTGGAACCACAGTCCAACACAACCTTATACTTCTCTAAGGTATCCATCCCAAGGATCACATCGAATCTGTGTATATCAAGTGGTATAATATCCACTTGTATCATGTGCCCCGAAAAAGATAGAACACAGGATGGACACACTTCTCGAAGCATCGACGAACCGTCAAGAGGGGTTTCTAACAACAAGCTATCTTTATTACAGCTAACAGGTAAAAGACAGTTATCAAGCATAAAATGTGCGATAAAAGAGTGTGTAGCACCTAGGTCAACTAGGACAGATATAAAGTAAGAAGAAGGCAAATCAGAATGAAATAACTTCATCTGACCTGCCACCACTCATAGGCTGACTATTGCCTCCGACTGACTCATAGCATAGAATCGAGTCGTTGCTTGCTATCAGTCCACGTCCTTTGCTATTACTGGGTTGTTGTCTATCTGCCCCTTGCTGATTCTGCCTTGGCTGTTGTGTCATTTCAACATCCTTCCTTGGGTAGTTTGACTTGAAATGCCCTATCTGTCCGCAGATATAGCATGCCCTATCCTCCAACTGTGGCCTAGATGGCCCTGTCAGTGCCACCGAAGCTATACTATGTGCCTTTGACGGTGAAGAAACATAACCTCTTCCCTTACTTGGAGACCACTGTGATGGTACACTGGAACCTCTCGTCATGGAAGGTGCTAAAAATCTTGGCTTCTTGAAGCCACCCAACCTCTGTCCTTGGAACTGAGCAGGCCTCTTCTTAGACATGGCATCTCTCTTTTCCATAACTGATAGTTCGATCCTCCAGACAGATTCCACGAACGTAGCAAACCGTTCTCTGTTCTCTAGGGTGGCATCTGGCATTGTCAACTCAGCACTCATGCCTTTCTCAAAATGTCTGATCCGTTCATCATCCATTGCTGCCATGTGAGGATAAAACCTTAACAGGTCCATGAACTTGGCTTCATACTCGGTGATGTTCATTGTTCCTTGGCGCAAGCGCTCAAATTGGCTGATCTTCTCGTCCAGATACATTTTCGGAAAGTATCTGCTGATGAACTCTTACCAGAAAACCTCTCAACCGATCACCTCACTGGATCGCTTCTCCTCCTCGACGGCCCACCAGTGGCCAGCATTACCCTTCAGAAGGTAGACAGCGTGCTTGACTTTATCTGCTTCGGGGATGTCAAGGATCCGGAAGGCCTTCTCAAGACCTCTCAGTCATAGATCTGCATCCGCTGGATCAGCCGTCCCGGCATAGTCCGAAGGTCCGACTCGGCGAAGCCGCTCAAAGGTCTTCCCAATACCTGATGTTTCACGATGGGGAGCCTGTGCTCTCAGCGGAGGCATGGACAATCTCTCTACCATGAGATTCATCGTAGCCATCATCTGCCCCATAAGCTCTTGGTAGGTAGGGTTTTCGAGAATGGCTGGGTCAAGTTGGGGGACCTCAGGCACCCGATCTCCATGTGCCTACCCTCCTGCTCCATCAACCGATGTAGCATCGCTGCTCTCGGTAGTATGTTCTTCATGATTTCCAGACATCTTGGCTTTTTCTTCTACTGAGGGCAGAAGATAATTGTAAGAAAATCTGGAAAACTCATAAGAACAGACACAACCTAGTCCTAAATCCCTATAGACTCAACGAACCTAGAGCTCTGATACCAAGCCTCTAGCAACACATCCCGCTATCATACAGACAACGAGGTGCCACACGAAAACATGCGGAAATCACCATAAACCACCTATTACCAAAAACACGGGGTAATTAAAACTGATTCAGAAAGTAGATAAACCAAGAAACTATTACATTTAGATCCTCATCCTGCAAGAAAATAGGTTACAAAAAAAACAATTACAGATTTGATACGTGTCCACAGCTTAGTAGGTCAGTTGTCCTATCCACTCATGAGTTCATCACCTATTTATACATACACAATGGGCCACATCCGGCTAGTAGCAGGATATATAAGGCTTCAACAGCTATACATCGGGAAACATCGTTAAAACACCTCCGAGGACCTGAGAGTACAAGGATGACTCTAGGACTCTACTAAAAAACAACCATAAAAAACAACCAAAATAGCAGCATATCCATCTCTTGCCTTCTACTACTCTTCTTGATGCTCGACCGCAACCCCGCGACCACCACCACGTCTAGCGTGAACACCTAAAAAGGTTGTAAACCAACGAGGTGAGACACACAGTCCCAGCGAGAAACATAACTCCCCGCCGAAACCATAAAACCTGAGAAAGATAAAGCAATAACAACAGATAATTGATAAAGTGTAGAATAGGAGCAACATATTGAGCAAGGTGTACGGAAGGCATATAGCCAAGCATTTCTTTATGGAACATGATTGACAAGATAAGATTTATAAGATCTTATCCCATAACATAAGGAACATATAAGTAACTACAAGGTATAACAAGAACAACTACACAAGCAGGGCCTCAACCAATGTTTCGTGTTTTGCCTTAAGCAATAAATACTATTCAGCTGGATTACATATTGTTATGCCCTGAGGAAGTGAGCCGCACCACCCAGATCCAACCGACGGCTGTGAAACCCAGAGCCGGTGCCACACAAGGTCAATGGAAGAGTCGGACTCTATGACCTCACCACCTCATGGTCAGTGCATGAGAACCAAAGCAAGACCGCATTCTCATGCTTAAGTGGCCTTAGCCACAGGGTCAGCTCCCGTAGGCTACCCTTTCTCTAGCCCGCTTCAGTACAGGTCTCGGCGCTAGTATATCTGAGCCACGGGCCAATTCACTGTGCTCCCTGAGCCATGAACGCATTCATGCTCTATCACACTGAGCCATGGGCCTGTTCACCATGCTCCATCTATCTCGAGTCTGCAACCGCAGCTGCACTTGAATCCTCTCTATTTTAGGCTAGGAGAAACCTCGCATATTCAACAATATGCGCTCCGAGTTACCCGTAGGAGAACCCGTTTCACCATCACCAGCTACTGACGATGATGGATCTATGGCCAGGGCAAACTACATAATATGTTCCACTGTAATTAGTTAGTATATTTTAAGTGGATTGTTGAGGTAACCAGGTTGTATAACATTAAGTTACATTGTTATTACCGCCATCACATTATCTTGGGATCTCAATCCCTCATCACAAGAAACCACTGCCTCAAAAGGAATTCTCGTCACCTGGGATAACAATCCCTGATTTCGTCATTAGAGGATAACACCTCAACTAGGCACTTTAGCCAAACTCAGGTCCTCAGACCTAAACACATTATGTAGGTGATGCAGGTTATCTCATCAATAAGAGTGACCATCAATGTAGTGATATTCAAACATATATACCTCATAGCACTTTACCTGGCTATGCATCTGCATGAAACACTTGCATGGTTATTATACACATTCATAGAGATAACTGAAGACATCATGGATTAATAGAAGGATCATGCTATCAAATATAGGGCAACATTGATGATTATACACTTTATCATTCATGCCTCAAACCTGTGACCATAGACATGGGTCACATCATCATGTGAAGCAACTCACATACTTCCAAGCTTATCATTTACTCATCATTATATATACATGATTCAAGATGGTCATAAACACATGTAATATCATGTCATTAGAGTTTCAAATATGTCATGTTTACATATGTGCGTTCTACTTTATCAATTACCTCACTACTATCAAACATGTCAAAAGGTTCACAAACCATAATTCATAATTCCTTATCAACAAGGATGTGATTGCATGATAAAGAACTATCATATGGGTTTCCGGGTGGAACATAACCCTCACTAGAAGTGCCCACTACCCTCACAAGAAGTGTGACGGGTAGGGCACCCCCACTAGAAGTGGTATCTGGTAGGGTAACTTCCCTTACAAAAAGCATATCGGCCTATACACATATCGGCCCACCACAGCAGGTAACGACCACCACCCAAGAGTGTCGTGCAACTAGAGACCAAAATGTATCATGCACAAGGCATAACGTGCAACTAGATAAAGAGAGGGTATCGTGCAATAGGCTAAGCAGGCATCATCTATCCATCAACATCGACTAAGCCCTATCGCCCATCTAGGGTGAAGGTACCTATCGGGCAGCCACACCCCTCGAACGCCCAAGACTCACATGTCAAAACACAGCGCCCCAGCACGACATGGTGTCGCCCAACACACTCACAACTCAAGTGACATCAAAGCGTTCCAAAGAAACCTATTGGTTAAGGGCAACACACCATATCAACCTCCATCAAAGCAGCATCTAGGGTTACCATATGCTACTATGTTGGGCATCAACAGCAAACCATGACACCCAACCCAAGGCTAGCCCCCTGATCTCCATAACGTCCAAGGTACATCGGGCACTAAGCCACTACCTTAGCTAGGTGTATCGGGCAGGGCACCCAACAAGGCACATTGCCCAAGCACACAAGGGTATCATCCATCAACCATACTCTATCTAGGCATAACAGCCAAGGGTACAACTCAAACGGGCAACACTATCCCAACATCATATCGTTCAAGATACAACCCAACAAGATCGTCATCAACCTCAAGCACAAGGGCACCAAACCCTAAATGATCAAGAAGATCGACTCACCTCTCAACAACCAAGAGAGAGGGGTCTTGCACAACCTCTATCACAAATCGGGCAACCACAAAGATCAACCTCAACATAGGTCATCATCCACACAAAAGCTCACCTCTCAAATCCATGGTGAGAGGATGGTGTTACTCAAGCAACTAGAACACAAGCTCACCTCTCAATTTAAACGAGAGAGGGGTTACAATAATGAATTTATGGGTGATGAACTTTCAAAATGCAGGAAAGGCTTATAAAAAGTTTAGGGTTCACCACCAAAGAGATATATAGAATTCAAGAGGGAAACAAAATAACTCAATAAGTAAATTGAGAATCTAGTACCTCAATTTATTCAAGACTCCATAGCTTGCACAATAACCAAGAATGGCTTCAAGAGCGAGAAATCTACAAAGTATGGTATAATGGTGTTATCACTTGGCTTGGAATCAATGTTGTTCAGTTTTTATTATTTATTTAGGTTTTTCCCATATTAGATTACCATTTTATATTTTCCCATCATCATCACTTTAGAGTTTATAACGAAATCCCATGTGATCAATGTTGTATAATTAAGTGTATCATATTTTCTTTAAATTATATCCTAACATGTTATTATCTTTCACATATAATATATTTTAATTTTCTCACCAAGGGGTTCATTTACCAATTCGTCCAAATCCAAAAAAATTTATAAATATACTATTGGGATCTATTTTGTATTTCTAAATTTCACTATCCACATATATGTATGTATTCATGTATGTATATATGTCCAAGTTTCTAATTCACATGTGACACATATTAAGAAAATATATTGACTAGATTAGACTCACATGCTTTACATATCACACACTTTAGGAATATCCAATTTCATGTCTAGAACATCTTCACTAATACCTTAGATACATATAATGAATTTCCAAACTTGCTATCTAGTGGTTTACCTATGTGACATACGTTTTGAATGACCAAACACTCAAATAAGTGTTTATGCATACATCTATTGGTATCAATATATAGATGTCCATGAGTACCATTATGTGCATTTTTGGGATCATATATCAACCAGATTAGTAACACGTTCAAACATGTTGTAATCACTCATCTTAAAAACCAATATGATTTTGAGGGACTAACCTACCAAAACTTTTCTAGAATTTTACAAATAGATAATGCTAACACGTATACTAAGAGTACTCACTTACATTGTATATACTAGTGATTCTGGTTAGCAACAGTTCTCATATTTACTGCAGATGTGCTCGTTATTGTGTTGTCATTAGATATGTATTCATAGACTCCTTACTATAATCACCTTAATGGATGCATTACTCATCTTGTTTGACCCTCATTCCGTTAACTTTCTTTCTTTTCTTCTTTAGTAGCAGAACTTAAGAAAAAGAATATTACTGACCAACAGTTGGACATGTCCTACTAAGCTTCCATAGGTTCAACTTTCTTGAGTTTTTGAATCTTAGTCTGAACTCACAAGACGGTCTATTGGAGGTGATATCAGCGACACTGAGGCTTGAGCAAGTAGCATCAACCTCGTTAGTTTGTCTCCCAAGATGACGAACACCACTGATGGTTGTGGTGTCAAAGTAAACTGGTTGTGCAGTTACTATGATTGGCTTAGGTGGAGTTGAGAGTGACGAGGTGCATTGCATCAACGTCGATGGATTACGTAGTCTCATAGTGTAGTTCTTATCAATATATGGATGAAGGGGATACAAGACACCAATAGTATTGGCTCCTTGTTTCGCCAGAGGATGGAGAGGTAGGGTGAGGGGTGAGTGAAGGTTGAGGACAACATTGGTTGTAGGAGTAAGCCAAGGTAGGGGAGCATGGAATTGGTAGGCAATTAAGTAAAAATAGGTGATTGTCTGTGTCTATGGCATTACAGGTTTGTCTCACCTGGTGTTGAGTGTTGTAGATTGGGGTGGTTATATAGGGTGAGGGATTGGCATTTCTAGGGTTGCAATAATAAAGAGGATACGAGGATTAAGGCAGGGTGAAGAAGATTGCGGTCAGTAATAGTTGTTTGGTCGTTTCTTCATAATCTGGTGGCACACACGGATGGAGAGTAGCAGTCTCATCATTCATTATGTAATCGATGGTACGATAGTCAACTAATTTAGGGGGAATGAGAGGATGACAGTTCAAGAAATAATAGATATGACAGGATGGCAATTGGACTAGTTGCAAGTGATTATGAAATGTAATGAATATCGGTAAGTGACTTCAATGTGCGTGATGAGTACAATCTTGGAAACGATGATGCTAGGTAACTTATAATTTAGCGAGTGTTTTGTCCAAATAAGATATAATGGTGCTTTCTATAATTATCTATTAATGTGCCAAACTTCGTTGCACGTGACCTTCTTCCCTTTTCTATGCTTTCAGGGTCCCATATGTACAATTTCTAGTAATAAATTAAGAATCAATAGCTCAAGAATTACACACTTAACTATTCTATAAATTTGACCACATGTATAACTCTGAATAGACTTAGTTATGAAAATACTAACTCTTCAATATGAGACTATCATATAATTGACAATGTTGTCTTAATTATTGATTTGAGTTTGAATATGTAAATTTTAATATGATTCCAAATCCACCAGTCAAAGGAGTAGGTATATAATCAGGATTCAAGTTCAAATCAAGATATCATAGTACAAGAATTCCAATATGTACTAAATGGAGACAAAGTGATTCAATGAGGTATATTTAGGGACTAATATGTAAATATTTCTCAATTGATGAAAATGAACTCATTTATGCAAAAGGAATCCAAGTGGATACTATTTAGTGTCAAATATATAGATGATAAAGATAATCGAACGAGAGTTAAAACAAAGGATCAATTTGAATCTGAACCCAAGTTTTGTGAAATTTATTAATTATAGCTCAACATAAATTTAGTACTCAAAATCCAGTATGTTACAGTATGATTCATGGGAAATGTTCAAAGACCTCCAACATCCGTGTCCCCATAATGGGTTAAGAAACTAGCTGCTAATTAAAATTTTCTATGATGGGCTTTATTATAACACTATGATGTCTATAGATTCCACAACCAATGGAGCTCTAATGAATAAATCTTACAGGGAGGCATATACTATAATAGAAGACATGGCAACCAGTCATTGCCATTGGAGTACTGAAAGGAGCAATCAACCACTCTCATCTTCTGCTTCATCTGGAAATCAAGCAGGTGTCTATGTTATTAAAGTTGTTGATCTAATTTTTGCGAAGTTAGGTGCCCTAAATCAAAAGTTTGAAAGGTTGACTACTCAACCAACTCAACCTGTAAATCTTATTTGTGATGTAAACCAGGCTTTAGGGCAGGGAGATTCTCCTAGCTACCCTTCTTTATTCCCTTATGAGGAGACTAGAGCAGTGCAATATGGTAGGAAACAATGGGAACAAGCAACTCTATAATCCATATTCCAACTCCTACAACCCAGGTTATAGAGACCATCCCAACTTTTCCTTCTGTAACAACAACACTTAAAATCTCTAACTACTTTAGAATAATCAACCAAAACTTGTTGGGAATAGACAGTCTGTAAGAAGGCAATCCTCCAGAGTTCAATAACAATAATTGAAATCCCAATCAACTTCAGCAATACTCAAAACTCAGTCTTGATTCACTCCTAGAGAACTTTCTCTCATGTTAGATCAAGCAAAATGAAGAATTCTGCCAACAAGGACAAATGATGAAGGATGTCATCTAACAGATTTCTGACAAAGTGGATGGCATAGCTGCTCATACAAAGATGCTAGAAAACCAAGTCACTCAACATTCCCTTGCTATTCAACAAACTCCTCCAGGATCTCTTCCTAGTCATCCTAAATGAACCTGAAAGACAAAGGAAAATGTGTTGCATCAAGCTCCCTCTTTGGGGCACACTGAAGAATAAGAAGAATGAAGAGTCTCACTCCAGACTCTAAATGGAGGACCTTATGGAAGTTGACCCCACATTTAGGATAGATTTTATTTCAACCATTCCCTCGGGAACTTTATCTTTTAAATAATTTTTTCATGGATGAATGTAATAATCTAGACCCTCATTATGTACATATCATCATCATTGCAGGTGCTATAGATACATTAAGAAAAAGAGATTGCATTTAAGAGAAATTTAGTTGAACATGTTGTGTCCTCCATGACACATGTCGTATCACATCAGTCAAAATCATTTCTAGAAAAGATATCTTCAGTACAACGATGTGTATCTCCAAAATCAATCCGCCCAATTAGTTGAAATCATGCACAACACGCACAAAGTGAAACACGCGTGCCAAGGCTTGAATTGCTTGCCCTCACTTTTCTAGAAACATACACGATGTACACCAAATAAATGCACGACGTGTTCTCATAGATATAAAGGCATGAAGGGGTCCGTGGAAAGTTGAATGGCATGTGCCTATTAGCACACAATGTGTCTTCGTCAACCTGAAGATGTGTGAAAAATGTTTGAAATGAACATGCAGACATGGCGCGTCATTTTTCAAACACGACGTGTTGTCATAAGTTCAAACAAAGGTTTGACCCTGAATTCAAACTTACCCTCTCCACCCAAACCACTTGTTTGAGTGAGAGAGCCTCCATTCATCGTGTGCTCACTCATCGTGCGACCTCCACACTGTGCACCCACCCAAAATTGAAGCTCCCATGTCCACCTTCAAAGCCACTCATCCTCACCATCTCTATAAGCAAGACCATCCGACAGGTACCTCGCGCCTCCTCTCCAAGCTCCAGGAGTAGCATCCGCCACTTAGCTACCACTCTTCTCCCACACTAAGAGTAGTATAACCTCACAATAGGTCATGAGTTTGTCCCTCTCCTTCTCCACCCATCAACACTACAAATAGCCACCTCGAATCACAGGAGACACGACTTAGCCGAAGCAAAACACGTCATGAGGATCCATTCATCATCAACCTCGGGAATGCCCAAATCGCACTGAAAATGTTATTCATCACTCAGAACACACTGTGTCAAGGCATTCATTTTCTCAAGTCAGCCACCTTCTCTAACACCAGGTGATGTGTCGTGTGTCACAACATACATGTTGTGTATGTGTGCCATGAAGCTCAATCCAAGGATCAATGGGCCCATTAAGAAAGTAACCAAGCACCATCGAGGGGAGAGCTCTTCTTCTACCCATGCATTTGTATCCTCTACTGTGTTTAACGTCATCAAGGAAGTGGACAAGACCTACCAAATGATGATCACATGTAGGGTCTTGTCAAAATAGTTTATTTGTGAAGAAACCATGAATGCGCTCAGTTTCAAAGATGGAGTCTTAGAACTGCTTGGAGAAGTCAGACTCTAGTACATCTACTGTGTAGTAAGTAAAACCTACCCTAGGCTTACTTATGAATTTCTCACTACACCACATGCCAAGGATAATCCTAAAAAGCCACATGAGATTTTTGCTATTATCACTATCTGACTTCTCGAACGAAATTATACGATAACTATTAAGAAATTTTGTGAGTTCGTTGAATGTCGTTATGGTGGAGCAACATCATATCATATTGCATTTAATAGTAATGATTTTTGGAGAGAGATCAGTGATGATCATATGCATCAGGATACCAAGGCTAGGGAGACCCACATTCACAACCCTATCTTCCTCTATATTCACATGATCCTTAGCACCTGTGTGTTTTCTAGGAAAGAGACACGGGGAGTATGTGAGTTACATGATCTTTTCTTCTTGTGGGCTATGTTTCATAACTTTAAAATCAATGTTGGGTATTATATCCTATACCATTTCTTTGAGATTAGACGAGCCCAATCAGATGATATTATGATTGGGGGATTGAATACCCACATAGCCCATAAGGTCAACACCGAGCTGACAGGTTCCCATGGAGGAATTTGATTGATCCCATGCTACTTATTTCATATGGCCTGATTGCTAGAGATCCCAAACATGAGGACAAATTCAGACAATATTTTGTAGATCATCAGGGTATATCCAACTTCTTGATCTTAAGGTTGTTACATTGACGAATAAAGAAAATTGGAAGTTTAATTTTTATGATGAGCCTCAATATAGTGACCAAACCGACCCTTCTACTAACATTGTTGCACCACCTCTACCTCCCTCACTGGGACATAAACAAAGTATAGTTGGAGTATGCCTGACATCCAGCACCTTTATGGGTATGTTCAATATCAATTTGATCAATAAGACACCGCTTCGACATGATTAGCATGCTCTAGAGGATGGATATGTGGTACATATCTGATAGACATTATAACAGGCCTCCACCGCCTCCACCACCTTAGCCTGAGCAGCCTCCTATGGATATCCCCGATGATAACTACATGCACCAGCATATTCTGATTGGAGATGAGGGTCGTGGTGCTTCATTTTAATTCACCATGGTAGGTACTCGGTTGCTACCATCTTGAGTTTGATTGATGCAGTGAGGACACTGCATATTTCAAGCTTGGGGGGAGCAACCAGTTAGTAGTGTAGTTTTCTTTCCCATTTATCATCTTTTTCTCAGTTCTTATTTTATTTCCTGTTCTTCTTATGTCAAATCCAGTATGATATGAGGCTTATTTATGTAAGTGGATTGAATCCTTTATATGATGAATTGATTGTCGTCTTTTTTTGAGAAATATTTGTAGAAATTATAAAAGGCATGCATTAATCAAATGAAACTTTTTGACCAATCAACATGTGCTTAACTCTGGTTTATGCTTCTAGCATGAATATTCATCTTTCACATCCTTGATTTCTTAACATGTTTAATGGTTTCAATTTTTGTGAATGAATCAACTTTACAACATCATTTAGAATACATGATGCCCTTACCAAGCTCTTAGTGAATTTTCAACCACTCTCTCAATGAAAAGTTTTCATGTTAAATTATTGAATTTAGGTTAATGTTGGAATTTAGTCACTTTGCTTTGTTTTGGGAAAATCTTAGTTACAGCCTCGCAGTTCGAAACCAGAAGCCGATCCATATTTCCATAAACCTTGGCTTATTTCATTTTCATACCCTATAAAAGATGGCTAAACTGCCCACCTATCATACTAGTCTTGTGTAAGTCTGATCTCACCATGCTGGTTAGGTGGTATTTCTTAAAAGAGGATAAAATATCCCAACTGACACTCCACATTTGCATAAACCTATATTATCTATCAAGTACCAAAACCCATAATTCATTGTCATATCCTTTTTGGGAAATAAGAAGAGAACAACTAAATTTGTTAACATTATCTAAGATTACATCATTTATATCCTTAATAATTGAGAGCTTTGGTTGCATATCCACTAGTTGTTTGGCTTGGTCATCCAAGTTTTATCGAGTCTGGTTTAGTTGATTGGTTCATTTAAGTTGTCACCACCCCTGTTGAACTAAAATTTTCTTTCTTGGGTGTTTAAGTTGAATTTGTGGCTATGAATATGAACATGTTGATTGTGGTTGGTTTGGTCTCATATACATCTTTCATTTCATTTGATCTATGCATGAACTTTACAATTCCTTCATGTGTGTTTCTATGCTCTTTTTTCTTGAGGATAAGCAATTGTTCAAGCTTAGGGGGATTTGATGTGCGCATTTTATATATACTTTTTTATCACTTTCACACACAAGTTCAATCCATTTTGATCTCCATTTGGCCTCTAATCATACTTTATTTGCCATTTTTTAGTTGTTTTACTTGCTGCATAATTTTAATCACATGTACACAATGAAGATGATGAAATGGGGCTAATCCAACCCAAATCCGACATCAGTTGGATCCCTAAGGAGTTTGCATGCGTGATAGAGATGATATTGAAGATTTTGAAGAGTATACAATGTGTTTTAGTTACCACACGCCTTGCAAGTTTCCATATACTCACATCCACAGCCGAAGAATGTAGACACACTGTGTTGGTCATCAAACATGATGTGTCGACACTGTAAAATGCTACTTCTCCGAGTTCTGCCACCCTACACGTCGTTTGTTAATTAACACATGTTGTGTCGAACCTGATCGGCCTCGACTCAAGTTTTCTTTAGGTCTTAGTGACACGTCATGTCTCTCAGACAACATGACGTGTCCCCTTCAGAAAGATAGTCGCTCGTCAATTATACACAGCAACACGACGTGTTGAATAAAAATACAACGTGTTACATTCAATTTCTACAAAATTTAAAAACAATAGCATCCCTCATTACAGATATTGAAACACTTAGATTGGGTGGTTATCTCTCATCATTTGAAACACTCTATGACCAAAGAGAGTTGCATAGTAAGAGGAGGGTGATTTTGGAGAGGAAGAAGTGGTTTCTTGAATATAAACACAATGTGTTACATTCAATTTTTATAAATTTTAAAAACAACGGCTCCTCATTTCAAATATGAAAATAATTGGATTAGGCGGTTATCTCTTATCATTTAAAACACTCTACAATCAGAGAGAGTTTCATAGAAAGAGGAGGGCGATCTTGGGGAGGAAGAAGAGGTTTCTTGGGAAAGAACCTTCATTCTTCACCATTTCTTATTCAAAAGGTGCAACAGAGCTTCTCTATTTGCCCAAGCTTCTCGAGAGGGAAGATAGTCCAAGTAGTTGCAGATACAAGGGTGGAATTTTATCCTCTAGTCAGAGTTTTACTTCACTCAACTTCACTCTTTGGTTATGTTTGCTCTTCTCTTTAATCATGCAAAACTCTAAAATTTGTGCCTTGCACTTGTATTTCTTCATCATGTACGAGAAGAACCCTTTTTTCTTGGGCATAAGAGAGTAGCTTCCATGATGTTACTCATGTGAACTCAGATATCTTAACTAGTGTTAGTTAATTTGCTACTCCAAGAGTTTCTATGGTGATAATTGCTTGTATGTTTGCTTGGCCATCAAACCTACTTGTTTTATTCTTCTTTGTATGATCTAGGAATGTTTGTAGAGAAGTAGGGAGTAGTTCTCTTGGGAATAAATTCATGAGCACGGGAGTGGCTTGGATACATTGAGGATCTAAGGTTGCAGTTTGAATTTTGATATAGACACGGGAGTGTTATGTTAAAATTGAGAACTGTCTCATATCACCGAAAGTAGTATGATGACGACAACCTCCTTTGCAAGTTAATTGACATGTTAATTTCATAGTTGCATATGATGTAATGGCGTAAAGGTGAAATATTATGTCCAAGATCTCCTAAAATTGATCTTAATCCTTTTTCGTTTAGTTCTTGTTTGTTTAGTTGCTAGTTAGTCGATCATAATCGAACTCAACTTTTACAAATCGATCTAGATTGTTGAACAGTAGCACACTTGCGCCTAATAGTGCCTTGTTCCCTTGGACAACCTCAATAGTTCTACACACACCCGCATACTTGCGGGATAGTGTTTGAGTTTACAAATATTAAAAATTATGTAGATAGCTAACAATAAATAAGGTGAAAAAAGTTGGACCTAAGAGAATGATCTGCTATCATCATATTATTCTTAAAAGTGTATAAAAATGTAGTAGTGATTCACCTAAACCTACATCCTAAATGCAAGAAACGGCTGGTAACTGATTAGTGATGGGTAGGTGGGCATTAAGTCTTCAACATATGAAGATCGTCAACACAAAAACTTTGATATTATATTTGTTTGAGAACTCTAAAGGTGATATACATATTTTAATGGTTCAATAAGATTTGAAATTATTTCCTAGATTCATGAATGACTTAGACTTTGCATGTTGTACCTTCTTTGCATGGCTTATAGACTTGTTCATTCTCATGCTTATCAAACCAAGCATCATTTTGAGACATGGAAAGGATTTCCATCTCATCTCTTATCAATTGACTAAGAAATAGTGTTTTTCTCCTACTACAAGTAGCTCTATAAAGATAACACCTGTCACCTTACAGTGAAAGAGGATGGCTTGGTTATATGGTGAAGATTTTCAAATTACATAACATAGATCAAAATAAAGCCTTTATGATATCAAAAAAGTGATATATATGGATATGTCCAACACATTGTCAATTTTTAGTTAAATTATCAGGTTTAAATTTAGTTCTAAGTGAATATTTGATATGATAAAATTTTGGAAAAGAAATGATATTTTTATAATATATTATAAGAATGATGAAGTCTTTTCTCAATATTTTAGGAATCAATGATAAAAAGATGAGCAAAATCAACCCAAGTTCATAATGAGTATGTATAAGCACATTACTGATAGGTGTAGAAGAGCAAACCAATTCATTAAGAAGATTACTATAACTCCCTAATTAATTCTTTTTTTCTTTCTCTTATATATAAACAATCCTAATTTAGAAAGCCTTAAATTCAAATTTCAAATCTTGATGCTTCATATAAAATCCATTGAAACTTAGAAACCCAATTATAATGGATAAATCATGTTTAAAGATAATTTTTCATCATCAAGTTAATTGAAATTGAATTTCATTACATATAATCCTAGTTTAGCATATTAGTAGTATATATGGGGATAACAGTGAAATTGGTCCTTTTAATAACAAAAATTTGACCTAACAATTTTTATGTGAACTTGAAACAATGTTTTATAGCTTTCCTCAAAATATCAACCTCTAAATATTTTAGATAGTTTTGGATAATTAAAATGAGATTTAACTCTGAAAGGAAATAACTTAGAATAGGAAGTCTCAAAACTAAAAACTAACTTTATTTTCGGGATCCTTGCACCCAACTTTGGTAACACTCCAATTTTGGTTAAATTTGAATTCACATAAGTGTTCCAATTTGATTTGGAAAGAAATTATATAAAACTCAAATAAATTTCCTAATAAATGCAATCTCATATAATGCGGACTATAGTCCATGTATAGAAGGCGGCCTGTCACGTGTCCTTTTAACCCTATAATAGATCGAATGGTCACCATCTATCTACTTTGATTGCATACCCATCTGAGGGTTGTTGGACCATCTCTCCCACCCATCCGAGTCCCTGTTAGACTAAACAATTGTGGCTAGTTTTCACCCTCCTAATCTCCCTCTCTACTGAATCCTAGCACAAATAAATCGCTTCTTCACCATCCTCACCTCTTCTCGAATCTTCATATCCCTTACATGATACATCCTTACTCTACTAAGTTTCCTTGAGTTTCCCATGTTTCCAACTTTGTGGGTGACGCTAGCCTCGTAGAACCTACAAGCTATATAAGGGACCCTTCTACATTTGACCAACAGACATCCAGAAATTGAACCCCAATTTCGTATTTCTTGAAAGTGCTTCCGCACCCTGCCACACTCCTCCACCTTGCTCTCACCCCCTCCCACGACCGACAATGACAAGATAGTCACCCCAGAGGACAACTGATGCTTCATTTTTTTTATCAAGGAGCCTTCTTCGATCTTTTCTACTCACCAATTTCATCCATTGATCAGTAAATATCATTTCCCCCTTTTTGGTTCTGTTGCAGTGTTTCTCGCATCCACGAAGGTCCTCGATACTAGGCCATCATTTTGACGGAGTTTTCTTCCCTTATCTTACTATGTGAATATGATTCCAATTCGCCAACATTGTTTTTGTTCGGCCCATGCTTTGCTTCCTTTTTGGCCTTTTGATTTCTACTCGCACAGCTAGCCACGTCGGTGAGTCCCTTGGGTTTCACCAGAGCCTCACACCTCTACCTAAGATCATTGAGTCATAAGAGGGCGAGGAAGATGATAGCTCAAGTCTTGGGTTTTAGCTTGTAGCAAAGATCAAGTTTTGCATATCATAGATCGAGATTATGAAGCTTCGTCCCACCGTGCGAAGGAGAAGACCTTCTTGTGGCTTCTTTTCCAATTTCACTCCTACTTGGGTTCCTGCTAGGGTCGAGCATTCAGGGGTAGTCTAGACTTTTTAACGCGTTTTGACCTCTCTAACTATATGTTTGCTTTGCGAGGGTGATAGTCTGCATGGCCTAAACGGGTTGGTCCAGCTGGGCCATGCTGCCAGACTTGGATTTATTGCCAATGTGGATTTTAGTCGCTCTTTGATTGGCCAAATCTTCAAAAATTTGTATCTAATTAAATGTACATCAGAAAAATTAATATAAATAGTCATTGGATATCGAACAAAGAGAAATAATATCTTCATGTTGAAGCATATTTTGGTCCCAAATTTCCATCAATCCCTAAATAACCCTAAAACCCTAGAAATCAAGTTGATATTAAATATTAATGAATTTATTTGTTCCAACAGGGGGTTTCATCAGCCTAAAGAGACTATTAGGAGTTGTTCCAATCTATTTAAGTGGTTCGTTCACTTTGAACATTATTATTGTATGTTTATATTCTATTTATGTGCAATGTACATGTTATCATGTGAATGTATTATTCATGCTATGGTTTTGTTGATTAAAGTTAAAAGTTATTGGATAAATGAAATATCTTTTACTATTTATTTTCAAGAAATATCATATCACATCATATTCAAGTTTAAGAGCTAGAATAAAGAGTATTTAAGAGTAAAGAGTAAAATTGATGAATGAACCTTATATAAGATCCTCGTCATGGACTTTTCTAACATACAATGTACTTTGGTACAAGTCATGGACTTTCCTAGCATACAATGCACTTTGGTGCAATCATGGGCTTTCCTAGCATACATAATACTCCGATGCAAAGAGAAGAGGCACTACGGTGCAAAACTTGAGGATTCTTATTTAAGTCAGATAAAAGATAATGATAAAATGCAAGAGTTTATTTTCATGATATTAAATATTTTCTTATCAAATTATATGCTATTTGAGTTTTATAATATGTTCAATTCCACTTGCAAACTATTTTATGCATGATTGGGGGCCCTATGCCCGTAGGAAAAAATCAACGTCAAGGATAAAGTCATCTAAGGACCAACTGAAGAAGGAGATCAAGGACTTCTAAGACCAGACCTAGTGGGGTGTCAACTATCAATATGTTAGATTTTCCTTTATGTTTAAGACACGTGTTTTAGTTTAGAGTGTTAGTTTTATGTTATGAGTTTGAGATATGAGAAACTATGCAATGTATCATGTGTTGGTTTAATTAAACTCTGTTTTTATGCAATGCTTATCATTTTTTGACATTCCCAATGAGATTATGCTTCCGCTCAACGAATTATATGTTTTAGAAAATTGGGATGTTACAATTATCCTAGAGTTCAATCTTTTTTCTTATACTTTTCAATTAAGGCTAGTATAGAAGAGTCAATCCCATAAGACAACGTTATTAAGATTGTTCTCTTTTATCCCAAATGATTTTTGAACTTATTTATTGTTTTGTCTTTTCAAATATTTTGAACAAGAAAGTAAATTCACATTTGGATATTATTTATTACATTATAACAAGAAATTAAAGTGCCAAAGAAGTAAAAGATTACACTAATGACAATGAAAAGAAAAGATTATGCTAAGATAAGAAATAAAGAAGATAGATAGAAAAGAAATGTCATCTAAAATAATAATTAAAGTGCAATAAAATAAAAGAGAGCAATGGAAAACAACCATTGAAAGAACAGTTGAATCTAAAGGGAAAGCATTGAGGCTTAAGGGTTTCACCACCTTAGTGAAAATAAAAACAAGATCAAGAGATACACGACAAGTAAGATAGAAGTAGGTATGTGAATTATTCATCAATAAAATGCAAGAGACGAACTCCACGCGAACCCATTGGTCTTGGCATTCAGGCATCCTAGTCCTTCATCCTAAAGAGGAATTTTCCACGATCGAATCCAAATCCTCGTGTAAATGATTTAGGCATTCTAAATCTCAGTTTCTACAGTTGCAACTGTCGGGATTAACCCACAATAAAAATGATTAATTACTTTATTTAAATCAATTACTTCTAACTGAAAACCATCCATCTAAAATATTCATGTAAAACCCAATCCGATCAACACATGGCTAAAGGGATACTCCCCTCACCCCGATTAAGGAACTACTCACAAGCCATGTTAATAAATGGAGAAATAAGGGGAAGAAGGTAGGAAGCCATAGATCACAAGGACACAATCTATGAGGAGACCAATGTTGGTGACAATTAAATGGCTAGCTCTCTTAATCCCCCTCTCCAAAATAAAGAACTAGAAGTAAGAACAAGAACAAAGAAGAATTATAAATTCAGAGGAAAAAATAAAATTTTATTGTAGAATGAAAGAATACACTATGAATTGAAAGTAACAAAGTTTCAATAATAAAATGCAAGTACAAAACTGAGGACCCTTTTCTTTGCGGAATCCCCCCTCCTTTTATAGGGGAAGGAGGGCTGGAAATCCTGAAAGGGGGGAGGAACAAGTGGGTGTGGCAGTGCTGAAAAGTGTTGCTCGCAACCTAAAAAATGACCTTCTCGCTAGCCGAGGTGACCATTTGGGATGTGATGTGGCATGGCCCATAGGCAATGGATCAAAACCCTAATGAGAGGGTGGAGGCTCCCTTTGACTCGATTTCTTGGGTTTAAAGCATTGTTTGAAACACTCATCTAACAACGCGGGACACCTGGTTGGCACTACCTTGCACATGGTCAAAGGGTTGAAGCCCTAATTGAGTGGCAGATTGAACATTTGACATAATATGAGGTGGTCATCTGGGCTTTTCTGGATGCTCAGTTGGGGCCATGAGACGGTCGTCTCGTTGAAGCAAGATGTCCGTCTGGAATGTTGAGATAGCATGTTCAGTCAAGGACTAGATGGTCATCTGGATATGGGGTTTGGGCTTCATGAAGGTGAAAGGACCATCTGATGCTACGAGACAGCCATCTCGCATCGCCAAGAGGCCAGGTCCTAGCTTTGGAGTGAAAAAAACCTACAAAAAGTGAGAAAAGAATTAAGTATTTGTGTAATAAATTTAAAAGTGGGTAAATTGTGAATTGTCCTATATATTGCTGAAAAAGAGATAAGTTTTAATGAAAGGGACTATGAATTATATGTAGAAAGATAGATGAATATGCATTCATCAAAATATCCCAGACATAAATCTTTACTCATCTCGATCAAATAAAATTACAAATACATCCAATTTATACTCATAAGATGTCATTCCTCACCCTTATAACATCACTTTATTCAATACCTCCAGTTTTGGCCAAGTATCCCTATCTCCTAGAACCACATAGCACAAAGTTTTGTATTCCCTATCACAACAATTATAATATCTTGTTTCTAAATCAATAATTTGTAGAAAAACAAGCTTCATCTTACTTTTGCTTTTACACTTTCATTTTTTTTCTCTTTTTGTGAGTTGTTGTACAAAAACAAGACGAATGGGGTGTGGGTAAAATGGTGATCCCTCCTCTATTCGACTCGGGTGTAATTAGTTTATGGAGTTGTAGCTACATTGGTCACACATTTTTTCTTGTGCTCTTTTGGCATCTTTTGATGATACACCCCTTTGTGGGGAAATGGAATTTTCATAATTTGGGAAGCATGCCACCCCAGACTTGATTTTCATCCATATGTGATTCTTTTCTTCTCTATTTTAGAATAAAAACAAGGGGGAGGAAGAGATGTTCTTGTGCTTATAACTTCAACATTTTTTTTGAAAGTGTAATTGCATAGATAGAGTATTCCTATAAATCACATCATACAAGTTTTATAACAAGATAATCCATTCTTAAACATAAGGAAAAAATGTACTTGGTTCTTATTTATTCCATATGACTTGCCAACTATTCCAAGGAGTGATGTTATTCAGGGGTTCAAGGTGACACGGTGGTTTCAAACATGGCAATTTGTAAAATATTTTACAAAAAGATTTACTGGACTGAATTGGGGTACAATGATAAACATCTATTCATATGGGTTGACTAGATAAAAGCCATTTTCCAAGTAAGGGAAATAAAAAGCATGGTCGACTAGGTAAGGGCGATTAACAAAGTAACTACATGCAAAACAAATAAAAAAGGCAAAAATAATGCAGGAAAGGAAAAGATAAGGACTGTCGAATAGAAGCATACCACTCACCTCCACCCCAGACTTAGAATTTTTCTCATCCTGAGAAAAACCTAAATCAGGTATGGAGGGAAGAAGATCATGGCAGTGGTTGGTAATAAAGCGATGGAGGAGCAGGGGAGGCATGATTGCAGTATTGATTTGATTGATTGTCGTGGAACCACTCCTTAATCTTTGTTTGAGTGCTTTGGAACATATTCTGGAATGTTTGTCATACATCTGTATACCAAGGACCAAAATTCGAACCAATCTAATTAGATTCCCATAATTTGGGATGTGAAGGAGGATAGTTGTAAGTGAGCACAATGGTAGAAAGATGATTATTTATGGGCAAGGTAGGTCTTAAGTGCAGATCTTCATTAATTTTTATATATTGGCCAATAATGTGAATGATAGGTGGGTTGAAGGGGAAATAAGGGAAGTATCCATCAAAGAAATTTGGATGCACCACTTGGGCTATGATTTGTAATGATGACTCATAAGGAGTTTGACGAGTATCATAGATTGGTGCCTCAAAGGGAGAGGGAGGGGTTTGTGGGACAAGGGTTTCTTGAATGGTGATGTTGGTCTTTGCCACAATAGGGATAGTGGAAACGTCCATCTTAATAGGGATGGTTGGGATAGCTTGGTATGGAATAGCAACTTGATCGTGTACCAAAGAATATGGGTTTTGGTTACAGGTGGGAATTCATAATTCAAGAAACATTACTACATTTGATTGAACTAGTCCATCCATTCGAGGGAATATACTTCTTCCTCTTAAGTATATTTCATTCTACCCCCAGAGGCTTGGAAATTGATGAATTGCATTCATACAAGTACTGTGAGAAGTCATGCCTCAACGTCGATGAGTGCCCAGGCAGTGGTGAAGAACGACCTACCAAAAATGAGAGGGTAGTGATTATCTTCTTTTATATCAAGCACCACAAAGTCACATGGGATGTAGAAGTTTATGACTTTGACTAGCACATCATCAATAATGACAAGGGGCTTGGTAGTTGAATAATTTGCAAGTTGAATATGCATAGGGGAGGGTCTAGTATTTGTGAGACTGAGCCTCCTATACATGCTCAGAGGGATGATGGATATGTTAGCCCCAAGATCATCTAATCTTGAATGATTGGGTGAATCTCCTATAGAACAAGTGATCCCAAAAGATCTTAGGTCTTTGCATTTCTTTGGCATCTTGCTCTGGATAATGTCATATTAGTTTTTACTAGTTTTACAGTTGTAGATTCTTCAGTCGTGCGCTTACAGTTCAGAAGGGATTTGAAGAATTTCTTCCATTCAGATAGGCCTCTCATGGCATCCAGAAGGCGGATGTTGACGCATAGCCTCCTCATGATATCCTTGAACTTGTTGAACCTAGAGTCCAACTGGGTTTTCTTCAACCGACAGACAAAAGGTATACGCGGCATATACTCAGGAACCTCATCTTGTGGGGGGTGGGGGTGGTATCAATGGTTGGGGGACAACAACAACAACCTCTTCTTCTTCCCCTTGGTCAAAATCTATGAGCGGGGAACTTTCCCTTTCTTGTGTGGTAAGGCTGGATCTGGAAGGGACCGCCATTAGTTGTTCTATGCGCTTAGGGTTGGGTTCAGGTTGGCCAAAAAAGGTGCTGGTAGGGGATTTCTACTGAGCAAAGAATTGGGCTAACTGAGCATCAATTGCCTTTTGGTGAGTCTGTTGGGAAAGAAGGATTTGATTTATGGAAAGGATGCATTGTTCTAGGGTAGCTATTTTGTCATTGTAGGAAAGAGGAGTAGGGGTGTTTTGTTGAGGTCGTGGTTGGTCAAGTTTTGGTATTTCTACCCTCGATAGGGCCCGTGATTTTGGAAATTCCCCTCGTAATTTCCTTTATTCCCAAAAATCCTCTGATTGTTGTTGGGGAAGCCTGGCGGGGGACAGTAATTGGCTTGAGGATTAGGGGGTATTTGTTGGGGGGTGAATTGGAAAGCATTTTCAGTACCTGATAGGTTCCCATATTGGAATCCAGGATGGTTTCTGGCTTGGTTGAGGTTGTAATATGCTTGTCTTGGGATGTTGTGAATGGAGTTGAGGTTCTCCCTTTGCCCAACTTCTGGATGCATGGGAGTGTTGTAAAGGTATTGACATGGAAAGGTAGCATGGTCATGCCCTTGGCAAATCCCACATAGAGATTTTGTAGCTCTAACTTGTTGAGGTTGCCTTTCATATGCATTAATGGTGGACTCAAGGTGATCATGTTTCAAAGAAATCAGTTTAAAGGCTTCGACGATGTTTTTGATGTTAAGGTCTCCCTCATCCTTGGCTACCTTGAGGACCCTACTGGTACCTTGTCTTGCTTGTGTTTCAAAAGCATGCTTCATGGCTCCCCATGCTTATTCTAGACTTTGGAACATAAAATTTCCTCCAGATAAGGAATCAAGGAATTTCTTGGTGTCATCATCAACACCACAGTGAAATATCTCAATGCGTTGAGATTGAGTGATGTCATGATGAGGGCAACGTCGGAGAAGTTCCCTAAATCTCTCCCAAGCTTCTCCTAGAGTTTCTCCTGGGACCATTGGAAAGAGAATGATTTGTCTCCTAATTTCTTAGGTGAGGGAAGGGAGGCATATTTATCCAAGAACTTGGCTTGTAAGGTCTCCTAGGTGGTGACCCATTTTTCACTCTCCATGGCATTATACCAATTGTTGGCTTGCCCTAAAAGAGAGAACTTAAATAATCTAAGTCTAATGGCATCTTCCAAAACACATGGGATCTTATGTAAAGAACAAAGGTTGGCAAAATGTTGGGATGATCTTGACAACTCTCACTCTTGTTCCCATAAAATGGGTTGGCCTGGAGCATGGTGATCCATTGGGTACGGATCTTGAATTTAGGGGATGTAATTTCGAGTGGCACAACATGATGTTTTGCATATCCGGTTTTAGGTGTAGAAAAATCTTTTAATTGTTTTTGTCTCTCGGCCTCCCTCTGAGCTGCTTATATGGCCTCTTGCTCAACCACATAGGTTGTATGTAGAGTGGCTTCTTGAGCCACACGTTCAACCATCATTCACTCTCTTTGAGTAGTAAGAGCCGACTCAATCCTACGGGTAACTCCCCCCGCATCCATCCTAACTCTTTTTTGTCTATTCAAATGATGGAAGGTTCTCTCTCGCTCGAGATAAAAAAAATGGCGGCATAGAAGCACTGTTCGGTGGGATTCACATTTATATAGATATATTCAAGTGCAAAAAAATGTACCACTAGAATGAAAACTCAGTAGAAAGAAGAGATAATACTTTTAAAATGTTACTCAAAAGGCGTAAAAAAAATAAAAATAAAATTCAAAAAATTTTTGGGGTTCAATACAATGATCTGTTATTATCGGCAATGGAGCCAAAATTGATATGCGTCGAATAGCATACCAATTCACTAAGATGATTATTCTAGAGTTTAATACCTTATTCTTTCCAGTTAAGGCTAGTATAGAAGAGTCGCTCCCAAAAAACAACATTATTAAGATTGTTCTCTTTTATCCCGCTTGATTTTTGAACTTTTTTTTGGCTTTTCGAATATTTTGAACAAGAAAGTAAATTCTGATTTGGGGTTTGATTGATTACACTAGAACAAGAAATTAAAGTGCAAAAGAAGTAAAAGATTACACTAATTACAATGAAAATAAAAGTTTATTGTAAGGCCCCTAACCTAGCTTAATGCTAAATTGTGCTTACTTTTTATAATGAGTTACTTAAACTTTAATTTAATCTTTTGGAGTGCTTCAATATCATGTGACATGTATTTGGTTTCAACTTGGTTCAATTTGATTGAGGTTTGAACCATCTTTGCCATACAAGTGTCTGTTTTGGACTAGTTTGCAATTTACCTATAAGTGAGGGTTAACTTACAAAATGTCACATGTAGAGAGTGCTTGTTGTACTTTGGATCCATGATAGATAATATGGTGTCATGGGGTGCCTTGTTTGAATCATGTTTGGTGATGGAACACATCATAGTGTTTTAGGGTCTCTAGGGTTTGCTACATGGAAGTAGTGAACAACCAGGGTTTAGGTGTTGCGACCACTACCCCACTTTTGGGTGAGGGTAGTGACCGGAACACATGATCTAAAGTCATGTGGTTTCAACCTAAACAGCCTAGAGGTTGAAACACCTCTTGTCCCTTAGTGTGTCGACCATGCACATATCCATATATGAGAATTAGGGTTTTGGGTCGAAACAAGATGTGCTTAAAGGCATTGCGACCTAGATGACGGTAACGACCATGGAGGTCACTACACTTTCTGAATTAATATGAAATTTTCATATTTTTGCATGTGGAAGAGGATAAGACCTTGGGTTGAAGGACATGTGTCCTTCGGCGATCTATAATGGTGACACATCACCAACTACTTTCTCTCTCTCCCTTGGGGTATATATCCCTTTTTCTTCATGTGTGAGAGACTAGTCGACTTTCTCTTCCTCCTCCCTTGAACATGAAATGACCTTGGAGCTTCATGAGCGAGAAGGAGTAGATCTCGAAGCTAGGGTGGTCGATCCATCTTGCATGTGGTGGATTTGGTGCTAGATCGTCTTCTTAGTGGTGGTTTCTTAGAGAATCTCTTCTCTTGGTAAGTAATTTGAACCTTGGATCTAGTTTCCCCTTTCTTCTTCATATTCTTCTTCCTCCATCTTGACCATGAGGGTTGTGGATGGTCCATGGTGATACCTCTTGGGGATTTATTCTCCTCTTGGGTCGAAAATCATGTTGTAACCTAGGGTTTCTTCATCTTCTACCTTGGTTCAAAGTTAGGGTTTGGTTTTCTTTTCCCCGAAATTTTCTTTAACCATGGTTTTCCTCTCTTTTTTAAGGATATCTGGTGGTCAAATGTTTGGATCTAGTTGGGGCTTCCTTTTCTTCTTTGGAGCTTAAGATCAAGGAGGTTTGGATCATCAACTATATGCGGGTTATATAACTCCTTCTTCCTCTATTATGTGCAACTTCAAACTTATTTATGTTGTTCATATGTTGTTGTTCCAGATCCTAAAATATGTTCTTTTAGTAGAGGAAATGACGATAGTTAAGGTTGAACTATTTTGAATGTTAAAAATGATGTATACTTATTGTAAACCCTAAAATCCTTCTACCCAGTTTGGAGATTTTGAAGAAATGAATGATGATCTCTTGTTATTTGTTTATGAACTATTTTGTTCTATTTATGATGTGTTCATTTAGTATAAATTATGGTATTGATGATAGTTGCATGTGTGAGAAACTTGATTTCCACACCCTTGATCTCGATCCTTAAGATGATCATCTATGATCTTGTTATAGGGTTTGAAGAACATTATTAGGTTAAACATTTGGTGTTCCCTATTTTCTGCCCAGGTGTTATGACCTATTTGGTAGCAGGATAGACACCACATAGGTTGCAACACCTAAGATGATGTGTGGTTGTGACCATGCATGCTAAGGGGTCAAAACACTTTACGGTTTTGAAGGTAGCAACCATATGAAAGTGTTACGACTGATACCTTTATGTTTAGGGTTGAAAAACATGTGAAGATGATGGTTTACACTATGAACCATGTTACGAGCGATACACCACATGTGGTTGAGGTCAAAACACTAATGTCTTGTGGGTTGAGACCATGAATGATTAAGGCTAAAACACCTTGAAGTGTGGAGGTCCAAACATTTTGATTTTGAGGTCGAAACATTATCCCCTTGTGGGTTGAGACCATGAATGGTTAAGGTTGTTTATTTTATGACATTTGTACATGTTCATCATATTCTTTCTTAAAGTATAAAATGATTTACTGCTCAGTTATAGATACTTGAACTGCTTAAACAATGATAAGTGCTTGGCTTATATCATTTAGCTGAATCTATTTATCTTTAACAGTATAAATTATGGTTTAGCTTATCAGTGCTTGTAATAGATGTTGGCGGAGAGTTATATCTCTCACTGAGACTTTGGTCTCACCCCGTGGGATCCACCTTTTTTTAGGTGGACGAACATACTAAGATAGAGTTTGTACGAATGAAATTGATAATAGGAGTTGTATCCACTGGATCATGGATGTGAAGTTAGTGTCTAGTAATGGAGTCTTATGTGTCGTCCATGTAAACTCAGGTCATTGGGAGAGTTATGTGAATGTTGTACATGAGTTTGAGTTTTTGGTTGTAGACATAGTTTGTATACTTGAGCAGATAATTATATGTACCAGGTTGTAGCTAAATGGCCAGTGAACAATGAAGTATAATACTTTTGGTATGAATGAAATACATTGACAACAATTTATGGCTCCAATTGTGTCTTGTTGAGCTTGAGATCCTAGCATGTGATCGGTTTTAATTTACCATGTTTTGTGGTAATATTGTTATTAGTGATAATTATGCAGTTTGTTTTGAGTAATCTCGCTCAGTATGGCGATGGTCATTACAATTATGCTAAGACAAGAAATAAAGAAGATTGTTAGAAAAGAAATATTATCTAAAACAATAATTAAAGTGCAATAAATAAAAACAGAGCGATGGAAAACAAGTGTTGAAAGAACGATTGAATCAGAAGGGAAAGCATTGAGGCTTAGGGGTTTCACCACCTTAGCCAAAGTGAAAATAAGATCAAGAGATACACGATAATTAAGATAGAAGCAAGTATTCTAATTATTCATAAATAAAATGTAAGAGACAAACTCCACGTGAACCTATTGGTCCTAGCATTCATGCATCTTAGTCCTTCATCCTAAAGAGGATTTTCTCCAGTCACATCCAAATCCTCATGTAAATAATTTAGGCATTCTAAATCCCAATTTCCATGGTAGCAACCGTCAGGATTAACCCGCGATAAAAATAATTAATTACTTTATTTAAATCCATGATTTCTAAACAAAAAATTATCCATCTAAAATAGTCGTGTAAAACATGATTCGATCAACACATGGCTAAGGGGCTACTCCCCTCACCTTAATTAATGAACTACTCACTAGCCATGCTAATAGATGGAGAAATAAGGGGAAGAAGGTAGGAAGCCATAGACCACAAGGACAAAATCTCTGAGGAGACCAATGTTGGTGACAATTAAATAGCTTGCTCTCTTAATCCCCTCTATAAAAGAAAGAACTAGAAGTAAGAACAAGAACAAAGAAGAAATCCAGATCTAGAGATAAGAACCAAAATTTAATGTAGAAAAAACCATTACACTGTGAATTGAAAGTAATAGAGTTTCAATAATAAAATGTGAGTACAAAACTGAGGACCCTTTTCTTTATGGAGTCCCCCTCCTTTTATAGGCGAAGGAGGGGTGGAAACACGTGGAAGGGGGAGGAACAAGTGGGTGTGGTGGGTGCTGAAAAGCATTGCTCGTGACCCGTGAAACGAGTGTCTTGCTAGCCGAGACAGTCGTTTGGGATGTGACATGGCATGACCCAAAGACATTGGATTGAAACCCTAATGAGAGGGTGGTGGCACCCTTTGACTCGATTTCTCGGGCTCAAAGCATTGTCTGAAACGGTCGTCTAACGATGAGGGATGCCTGGTTGGTGCTGCCTTGCACATAATCAGAGGGTTGAAACCCTAATTGAGTGATGACTTGGACGTTTGACTTCATAGGATCATGAGATGGTCGTATGGGCTAGCCTGGATGCTCAATTGGGGCCATGAGATGATCATCTCATTGACGCGAGACGCCTGTCGAGAATGTGGAGATAGCATGTTGAGCCAAGGGCCAGATGGTCGTCTAGCTCTGGGGTTTGGGCTTCATGAAGGTGAAACGACCGTCTGATGCTGTGAGATTGTCGTCTCACTTTGCTAGGAGGATAAGTCCAAGCTTTGGAGAAAAAAACCCTACAAAAAGAGAGAAAATAATTAAGTATTTGCACAATAAATTGAAAAGTGGGTGAATTGTGAATTATCCTAGAAATTACTAAAAAAGATATAAGTTCTGATGAAAAGGACTATGAAATATATGGAAAAGGATAAATGAATATGCATTCACCACTTACCGTGCTCTAAAATCTAATGTATGCATTCCTTGTTTTTCAGCTACTTCGATGATCTTTCTAAGGCAAATAAAGTATTTCATAAATGATAACTCTAGTTGAACTTTTCCAGAGGTTTACAATAATAAAATAGTCCTTATCTGTAGAGAAGTCATTTCTATGCCATTATAAGGGTATACCTGATTGGTTTCATATTTTTAAAATGAGCTTTATGTTTGCCATACCTACATAAGTTAGGCATAATTATCCTTAAAAATTATACCAAGTTATAGATTATCAATATGTTAGTTCCAAGTGCATTTGGATTTTGTATATTATTAAGTTAATTATATTGTTTAAAAGGTTTTAGCTAGATCAAAATTATGAAGAGTACATATCCATTTCATTAATTTTAAGTCCGGTAGACATACATGACGAGATTTTACTGATTTTATTAGCACAAGTTTGTATTTATATTACATACCTCCTTTTACTTATTAATCTCAAGTGGGGGAGGGTGTATTTATGTCTCATACATCCTTTTATTTGGCAAATTTTTAGATCTACAAAGGAACTAAAATAAGATGCTTTACCAAAAATCCATGTTCAATATTACTTGGGTTGACAAAAGAGCTTGTGGTAACAAAGTATACTCAATAACATATCCAACGCTAAATTGCAATTGGTTTTACAACACAAAGGAACTAGTGTTGCACATGAACTTGAACATAAATGCATATTCAATCCTTTGTATATTCCTTTGGGAGGCTTTGTAGGGTTGGAGAGCTTTTTTAAGATTTCTTTGATATATTTGAGAGTATTTTTAGAGTGAGTCAATTTTTTTTGTGGATAGTTCCAATTTTGTAGAGTTTGGACTCTACGACTGTACTAACATTATTTCTTTGGCCTACTAAAGAACGGGATGAATACCTCCCTACATTTTTTAGAAGAAAAAAAATTCAATCATGTGCATGAATGTATTAAAACCTATAAAAGAATGTATTCAAACTCAATCCTAATTTCAATTTAAAATTTTGCTGACCAATGAACACCCTGAGCATGAATTAGACTATGTATTGCAACTTGGATACAATTAAATAGGGGATGATTGTTTCCTAGAACACAAAACCTCCCATATAAACCTAGAAGATAGTTCCATACAAGCTATCAATCATAAAAAGTTGTTGCATTCAGTGAAAGGCTTTTAGGCAATCCAACACATAACTAACATGGGAAGGGTTTTGCTGACCGCATGCTGGTATGATCCAACTCACACAAGGCCCAATGCACTAGCACATGTAATATACCTCTAGGGACCTCCAAAAAGTTATATGCTAATGACATACTTGAAGCTAGTAAATAATGAGACCCATATATAGGGCCATCCAAGGGTTACAAGCTTTAATACCACATGCTCCTATGAAGCTGACTCACTTTGCAACTTGGAAGAGAATTCAATGAATACTAATAAGCTGGAAAAACTATAGAAAGTTATCTAAATTTGGGACATGCTCCACATGAGGCTACTTGACAATCTGCCCAAACAGTTTTCAGAAGTCATGGCTACTAAATGCTCACAGTAGCACACTCTAACGTGCATAATTTAGACATATACTTTTAGAACAATCATGTTGTTAGACTATTTTGAATTTATTTTTGTTTATTAGTTATGAATAATTTATCATGATTGACAATGTTTTAGATATTTGCAAGATCTCAATATCATCTTTTTTGTTGGATTTAGTATTTCTTATACAACTTGATCTCATTATGAAACTAGTCTCATCTAATGCCCCTATGTAGACATAGAACTGATGCATATATATGATATATAATTGGTTTCATTTTTTTACCTTCCATACAACAAATACATACTCAACATATATTTTTAGGGAAGAGTCTAATAAAAATCGTGTATAATGCAAATATCATTAATTCAAGAAACTACGTTAATAATAAGAAATATTGCAAAACTTTATCATGTAAATCAAAATTGTAGCTAGCCTCTCTCATCAAAATATAGGGCACTTGAAGTAGGCTTATAATTATTCATAATAAGGGTCTTGTGAATGGAAAATGTTGTTATTTTAGTTTAAAAACTTTGGTAGAATTATTAGTGTCAGTAAAAAATAATTTAACAGATATGTTGAACTATATGACTGAGATACTATTTGTTGGCATCAAAATATTTAAATGAGATCTAAGAAGAAAGAAAAGCATACGAATGAAACAATGAGTAAGTAGTAAGGCAATTTCCAAAATTATCACTACAACATATATGGGTTAAGCAAAAAGGTATGCACTAGTAATAGTAAAACAAACATGGATCATGGAACATGTGATATTTTGGAAGTGATGAATATATAAAAAACTATCAACAACAATGAGTACAACATTAGGGAAGAAAAGAATGATATTTTATAAATAGAAGGAGGCTTGAAGTTGATAATCAATGATGTACAATTTTACTACTTTATATGCTGACTTTTAAGATAGACTATGATTAGAACTTGATAGGAAGAGGATTGATCAAAAGTAAAAATAGAGCAAACTTATGACTTTGAGATGTTGGAAACTAGTAGTAGCTGGGTAAGCTCTCATGTAAGTAGAGAGTTGGTACCTGAAGGAGATAAGCCTCATTCAAACAAACATGTATGGTCTTGCTCTTGCTTTTGAGTAAACATTTTTAATATATGTTTCTCCTGTCAGTAGTTGCTTTAAGGTATGTTAACATGTTGAATCTTAATTACCTAAATGAATGAGCTAGTTGAGCAGTATTAAAGAATGGCGATTGTCAATCCTTATGTTGTGTATGGGCAATTGTCGATCACTAAGCTATGTGAACTTACTAGACATGTTTGAGCTATATTAAAAGGAGGATCTATTTATCTATTCACTGATATAAGCCATTTAATTCATAAATGTTGGTTGTGTAACTCTTACTAAATATGTTTCAAATCTTTAGGATATTTTCTCATCCTACTACTTATCTAACAAACAACGTCACACATAAGGTGAAAAAAAGGTCCCAAATTGTCTACTATCATCATATCATTATTAATAATGTGGAAAATGTACAAGCAATTCATGTAAGGTTGAAACTCAAGTGCAAGATATTGAAAGGTGTTTCATCCCATCCCTCGTCAGCTGACAAAGAAAGAATGTTTTTCTCCTACATATAAATATGTAAAGATAACACCAGACATGTTAATTGGTGACAAAGGCTAGCTTGGTTGTATTTTGAAAAAAAAATCTAATTGCATAATGTTGATCAAGTAAAAAATTATATCGACAATATGACATCCATATTTGACATGTCTACATAATTTTGCTCTTTTACTTGAATTTTGAGTTATAAATTTGTTTGTAAGTGAAATTTGATATGACCAATGTTTGGATAAAATTAATATTTTTTATAATGCATTGTAGGCATGGATATGTATTTTCATGGTTTTTAATATGCTATCCAAGGTGGATTCATGGATTGATGACGATGAGTGGGAAAGATCAAACCAGAGTTCTTAATGTGTATGTATTATCATCTTACTACACTCCAAAACTAAAGTATACCTTCCTTTTCATTTTTAGCTAACCCAATAATCTTTCTAGGAAAAATAATGTTTTTTCCAGATCTCATTTTGTACATAATTTTTTGAGGGAAAAAAGTATGTCATATCTCTATTTGAACCTTTCTACACTTTAAGAATGCTAAAAAACTCCTTATCTATAGAAAAGTAATTTTATGTCGTGAAAAGGTGTATTTTCTTGGTTTCATATTTTTGAAATGACCTTGTATGTCTGTCATACCTGCAAAGATTACACATATTTATATTTGAAAATTCTACCCAGCTATAGATTCTAAACATGTTATCTCTAGATTTGTATCTTCTTATATCAACATAACACTTTTATATTGATTAAAAGGTATATTAAAGCTCAAAAGAATGAATAGTATGTATCCCTTTCATCGAGTTTCAATTCTAATAGACATGCATGATGTGACTTTTTTGATTTATTAACTCAAGTTTGTATGATTGGTGTGATACTAATGCTTTGCTATGAATGTTTGTTTGCACTAACTACATATTTTGTTCTTAGAAAAAAATATGACAACTTTTGATGTATTGTCATAATTGAGATACTTGCAATATAAGTGTAATTTATATTTGTCAGGTAGTTCATGATATTCCACCTTCACTACCCTTAAACTTTGCAATAGTTCTTATAAAGCTTAAAGAATCTTTTTCCACATAAGAACTGTGCAAGACAACAAATAATTTTTATATCTCTATATCGGCTTGTTAAATTCCACACTTTGTAAAACAAACATTAATCAATGTCTATAAAAGGTACAAACATTTAGTTTGGCCCAGAATAGTCCAACTTATCTAGTGAGCCTTTCTAAACAAAACTTCACGACATGGAATTTCACAAATGCTTGCATCAATGACTTTAATGAATGGTTCCTACAGTTTGTTCCTAATATGGCACCTAGTTGCTTTCTAGTTTGCTCCCCTTGGCCACTCCATTTCTAACTATCCAAACTTGAATCTTTCTGCTTTGTATTCTTCCATGATGAGAGTGCAATAAGCTGTGATGCTACTGGACGTTATAGTTTTTATAACTCATGAATTATGTATGCTTTGGCTGTCTTGATCAAGTTGATTCCATATATGTTTACAAAAGAAGTTGTAGCCTTTTACTTTTATGTGCTTCAAAGTTCTTAGTTATGTAGTGTGGGCACGAATTGCAATAACCATTTGGTTTCTTGTATTGGGGATTTTCTTTGGCACTTTGGTATGTTGTTCACTATGATCCTGTTTATGCCATGTTCACTAGATTGGATGCTAATGGTCTATCATGAAGAGGTCTCCATAGATGGAATTTTAATGCTTAACTATTGTACCGGAGCTTATGCCATAATTTGGACTTGATGGGGTAATTGTGGTACTCTTGTTAAAAAATTCACTTGCTGAATACAACTTTAAAATTTTCTAAGTAGCCATAGCTCATCATCTTATCTTTTTGTGTTTTTTCCTTTCCAACACATGCCTATAGCTTTGGGGCTTCACTTCTCTACAGTGCATGTGGTTTTGGGATTTTAGTCGTCAAAATATAGGGGTTGTTGTATTGGGTAACTTCAACATTTGTCAAAAGAATTGTTACTACTGGATGAGTGAGGGGGCACTTGTTGTCTCTTTTATCCTCATCAACCTTATCTTATCCTTGTCTATGGTGTTTCTAAGATGGATCAAACTAAATTGTACAATACACCAATAAATCCTCAAGTGACATCTTGTGGTTACTTGTAATTTTCCTTACGAACAACCACTTTGTATAGAACTTCACATTTTTATTCTAATGTTGTGGGAGTTTTCTTTTCTCATGCAAATAAATAAATCCCTAATGTCTTGTTTATTGATCTACATCCAGTCATAAATTAAAGGCCTCTTCATTGTTAGAAATGGTGCTTTTTTAAAAAATAGGTAACTATTTTAATTATTTTACTCCAAGAATTTACATGAGTGTTAAGATTCGATATCCGTACTCAGGCCAGGCGACGTTTCATGCACTAGGGGCATAATAAAGCTACACGCCCTTGCACATATAAAGAAGCAAGCTATTACAAAACTACACCATACTCCAAAGTTTTTAGTGTTCCAAACTGTAGTCTCTGACAAGAAAGAAATATCCTGAGATGTGAATTGAGGTCCATTGAAAACCTTCCTCGTCTATTGTTTCTATGAGTGAAGATGTGGATATTAACGAATGTGGTACTTGAAGCTATTACTACAATCATAGAGTTGGTAGCATCACGAGAGAAAGATGTACTTCTCCGACCCATGAGACCAAAGCTACAAGAACAACACTAAGCCAAGCATGGTTACTCAAGCTGAATTCCAGCAGACCTCTAGGATGAACAAACGAATCTATTCCTTTAAAGCTAGCAAATGCATATTTGAGAGAAATCTCTTGTATTCTTGAAGTTTATTTAAACTTTATTATCATTTAGAAAATCTCATTTTCATAATGACGCGAGTGTCTCTTCAAATGACGAGGGGCCAATATGTATATCTTCAATGTGAGCACCCTTCTTTTGTAAATTTAAGATAGGGGCAAGACATAATGTCCTCCCCGTGTTTATGAGTAGTTTAAATGTAAATGAACGAGCTATTGTTGACATTCTAATCATGTCTTGATGATTTATAATTAAAAGAGCATGTGTACTAACAAATAACTCGCCATATGCATAATCCAACTGCATATATATATATGTGTCGCAATTGTCGCCTTTCCCTACGCATCAACTACATATACATAGTAGTAAATACCTTTCGTTGCTACACATTCACTACATATGCAATTGTAGTGATACATTTGACTATGTTTACAACTACATTAATATATGTTAAAACATTATTTAGCTACATTCATGGATGCATATTCATACTTCTAGCTAAAATTTGTTATCCAACTACATATATTAAAATATAGCTAAAATGAATTATCTACACAAGCATACACTATATTATTATATGTAAGGATAAATAAAACTAAAGATTTTAGCTACAAAATATGAGGTTTCACCATACTTTTTTTTGTAATTATAAAAACATTTGTTATAGAATGGGTACATTGTGATACATGTAGATTGATGTGCATGATTTAAATGGAATATGTCCCTCCTATTAGAGTGATATCTTGGCTAGTGTTAGTCAATTTTGGATATAGAGCTCATGTGCATCTTAATAGTCTACTCAAGATTAAGAATCATAGATTAAATATAAATAGGATGACAATTTCATGTCGTGAGTTCAACTTGGATATTAGTGACAAAGGCATTAAATAGTCATGGTAACAATAGTCAAAGAATTGATAAAGTTCTTCTCAAACTTATCCAATTATTTGTGTGTAAATGATGTATTTCTAGATACTAATCATCACTAAAGTAATGTAGAGCCTATAGGATCAAACACTTGATGATGAACATCAAGAGGAGGAGATTCAATTTATTCACTCAGTGACCTCACACACTAGAGACAATATTAGTTATATGTAGATATCAAGTTTATTTAATGAGAAGTTTGTACTAATTAATGGTGTAAGTATACTATCTAAAATCTTCACAACTATACTGTTTAATAAGTTGATGTTTTATAAAATATATAATACATGCGATTGAGATTCCCACATTTGTATAACATGCATCCTTTTCCTCATAAATCACTCCAATAAGTCTCCACATGTCTTTCCCTCAATGATGACAAAACCCAACTGGGCTCTTCATACATGGCCCAACTTAAGGACATTAAAGTCTAGGATTTTTTTTCCAATCCAACGAAACTAAAGTAGTTAGTATTTAAGATTTTTGATCTGAATTATATTTGGCTTGAGACCATAGATCAATTTTGTTAGGACTGAATTTAAGTTTGGGGTTTAAACTTGTATTGACCCATAATCCAGACATTTGTATAAGTAAATTTCACACTTTAAGCCATTTTACGACGTTCAACTAAAAAACTCCTCTAGTAATTATTTGTTTAATAAATCCACATACATGAGCATTAATCTCATATTATTATCTGCCATTGCAGAATTTTTATATCTTTTGTAATACGAGTGTTGCTGTAACCAAAATTGCTAAAACCTCTTACTCAGAAGTACACAAATTATTGTATATATTTTGCTTCCTTTATTTGGGTTTTTTATTTTATAGATTGTCAATTATACTAGAGCATTATGGTGGATTATACATTAAATTTACCTCTAAAATTTAGACCTTAAGTTGCTATGGTAAGCCATACCGCCTAAAGCATTTGAGAGTTCAATCAAGTGGCATTTATATCTTTCAGCGGTTTCAATTTGATCAAACCGTGCTGACCCAAGCAAATTGGAACCCCAACCCCAACCTTTTTTTAAAGCTCAACCCAAACCGCAACCTAAACCCAATAGTGTATCTCTACTTTTTTCATTTGAGCAAACCGATTGTATCGCACCTTAAAAAAAGACCAATTCTAGCGCGTAGAAGTAAATTTCTCGGCTGGAACGCATATTAAGAGTGACTCCGGCATCACTTTTCCTCACAAGTCGCGACTCGCGACCGCGGAACCCTTCCCACGGCACGTGTCGTGTTCGGTTTGCGTCAGTCTATCCCGCAGGGGCTACCAACCGCGGTTCCGCGGACTTGAGCGGGAAAACTTAACCGAATTGAAATGCCAGCACACGCGTCCGCCACCGGCTCGCAATTCCGGCGTACCCTTGGTGGCAATCTCGTCAACCCCGAGAGGAAAGAAGGCACAAAATTACTTGGAAAAAACAAGGAGATGTGGAAATAGGAGGCAATCGAAAAGGGGAGAGGAGGCCAAACCGAAGAAGGAACCTTCTCGTTCCTGTGCTGCTTTCGATCGGCACGCCCCGTTTACTGTTTCAACCGGTTGCTGGCGGTGGGAGTATCTCCGGCCGCCCTTCGCTGAGAGAGCCCCGGAGGCTAGGGTTCTCGTTTCCGGGGCACCCATACTGGAATGAACTGGAAGCCCCTCCTATTTGCCCACTCTCTTTGCCCGAGACAGGTTGGAGTTTGCCGTTGGTCTTGGCGGATTGAAAGTTACTTGTGATGTCCATATTTCTAGCCCCGGGAACCATCGACAAGAGAGTTCCGGCCACCTCCAAGCTGGAAGTTGGGGAATTGGGGATCCACTAGATATTACAGTTGATTTCATTGCTGAAGAGAGCATAAACTTGGTTCATTCCTGTCAAGATTAGCTCTAGAGGTGCTGCGATTATGGATTTAGATTCTCGTTGCAGAGTAACCACTTCCCTCGACCTCTTTGCTATTTTTCTTGTTCATATACCTTTTAAAGTATGATGCCTTGCTGCACTTATTGTTTCTAGTAAGTCTCACCAGTGGTTGCTAACGGCGAACTTTTGCCTGCTTACGAGCCAAGAACTCTAATTATCAACCATGCTGCTCCTATGCTGGTTGTAAAATTTCAGTTTCTCATTTATTCTTCCGGTGCTTTCCAGGACAAACTTGCTCATTTTCGGATAAAAGAACTCAAGGATGTTTTGACACAGATTGGCCTTGCGAAACAAGGAAAGAAACAGGTAATACCCTGATATTAATACATGTTTGTACAGCATTTAAAACTCCCTTAAACATCTCAAACTATTTCTGTTTTCGTCAATTGAGAGAGAGCATGATCTATATCTGGTCGTTGTATGTGGATTGGAGTGGTCTTGCTTATCCGATATATCCGACCATGGGCAGTGTTGACAGACGGGAGAAAGGCGAGTCCCTCTGAAATCTGGGGCTATGCATGTGCGTTTGACACATTGGTTGATAGTGACTAGTTAAGCAACAAACACTCCTTGACGGTATCAAGCACATGATTACCTGTCTATATCAACTGATAAATTGGAGATCACCAGCATGGTTCGCTGACCTCTGAAGAGTGACCATTTTAAGCAGGATTTCTCATGTTTCAGATAACCATAAATAGATCCAAATGAATTCCCTTTCGTAGCTGACTAGTTTCTAGGTGCCTATCCTCTGTTAAAAGTCGCAGGCGAGCTGAGTGACATGAATCATGGGTCAGGAGTATCAGTCACAGCTGATGATTTCATTCCTTGCGGTACGGAAAGATTGAAGTGGAATCTAGTAGCATCATCGACAGGCAGGGCCAATTTTCTTTCTATTTTGGTCTTTGAGCCCATAATCATCACACAAAATTTTGGCATCTCTGATGAGGAATTTCTAGATTCAGCACTCTCTCTCTAAACAAACAAGTTATATTTTACGGCATGGGGCCTTTCTTGAATATAAAAGTCGAACCGATGATCTGCAACCTCCCTTCTGACCAACATTATATACCAACTTCTGTCAAGGGCTTTCCCAGATCTGTGGTCAGAAGTAATGGTTTGAGGATAGCTTTGGCTGACTGCTTTGTTGTTCAGAGGTGTTGTTGGGTATCAAAAAGTTGACACAAGTGGGATCCTAGGTACTTCTGCAATTGTTTGGTAGAGTACACTGCTTCAAGTAGAAGAGTGACAATGGGAAGAGGTGACGAGAATGTGTGAACACAGACACGCGTACACTAACATGAAAATCACGAAACATATTTTAAGCACTGTTATGGAATTTGTAAATCTATGCTGTAAAATATATTTTGTTGAGCTTCTTATAAGCTTCTCAATAGACGGTTCCTTTTTGTGCAGGATCTTGTTGATAGGATTTTAGCTTTGATCTCAGATGAACATGGTAAAATTTACACCATCATCTTCTTTATTAATAAACACAAAATCCGGAATTGAATTTCATTCATGTTCTCACAGTGGCACATGGCTGGGGAAAGAAAGTCGTTAGCAAGGAGGTGGTTGCAAAGGTTATCGATGATACTTACAGGTAAGTTCGATAAATCATTGAGATATTGTTGTGAATTTATGTATTTTTCTTCAATATTTGTTTCATATCAGCAGTGCTCTTGAAACGTGTAGATGCGTTAAGCATCCAAGAACTTGCTTGAGTTTTAACTTACACATGATTGATGTCCTAACATTATTCAAACAGGAAGATGCAAAGTCCTGGAGCTACTGATCTGGCCACAAGAAGCCAAAATAATCAAGACTATGATAATAATATCAATTTAAGTGCTAGAGATCACAAAGATGTTTATCCTCAGAAGGACAACAAAGTTCGCTGCTCTTGTGGTAGCTCAATGAAGAATGATTCAATGATCATGGTATATTTAAGTCATTGGAATCTCTATAATATCTGTGTTGGATTTTATTTTTCAAATTATTGAGATGCAAAGATTCTTGCTACCAGCAAGTATGTAAAATTGTAAATCTTGGGCCTTTTTCTTGTAGCCTAGTTGAGATTGTACAAAGAAAATCCGTTAAGCATATTTGTGAAGGCGGTGGACAACCGTGACGCCTTAGTGTTTTTAGTTTTAGACCATTTTCTATATTATGCATACATTTATATATTTAAACTTGCCACTCGTAGATACACCTCTTTGTGCTCCTATATGTTTTAAGGCTTTAATCTTTACGTTTCAATGAGAGTATGACCCATAATGGAGCTGAATGGAAAAGAAGGATCATGCATATGACCCTAACATGGTTGGTAATGAGGCTTAGATGATTATTGTATGTTAGGCTAATCTTCAGAAGCCATGAACTGTATGTAATATTACCATATTAGGTTTCTACTCCAATATAAATAACATGCATCCATATGTAAAGAATTCCAAAAAAAAAGTGAGAGACATTATGCACAAATTTAAGTGTAATGATATATATGCATGTCTTCAATGAAGTTATGGCATTCCTTGATAACCACTTGATCTTTAATATAATCGAAGCATTCTTTTGACATTTTAACACTTATAAATTTTATATATAGATTTGTGTGGTTGAATTGAGTTTCGGGATTCCTATAATATGCTAGAATTTTATATAGATCCTATGATTTTTCATGTGTGATTAAATCCGACATTTAACAAAAGAATGTGGTTAAATCCGTAATAGTGATAAAATGGCACCCAACATATGAATATTTAAGGCGAGACCAAGGTTAAACGTGAAAATTGATATTTAAGGGTTTTAGCCTCTGGAAGAATACGGTCATTAGGAACATCACATGGACACCATTCCATAGGTGAAATACCAGGCCCTAAATAACCTACTTTCAAATCAAGAAATGGGTAAAGGAGTTGACAACAATGGATCGATGTACATGTAAGTAATGGTGTAGGTCGAGGTGCACCTCCTTGTGGTGCCTTAACAAGTATGATATGCATTTTATAATTTAGATCGAGCTATATGATGAGCTCTAATGCATGATGTTGTTATGCAAAAATAGAGTTAATTGGGCTCTATATATATCTGCTGGTTGGGTTGAGGTTTTGCTTATTGTAGTTTTAAATGTTTGGCTAATTTAGATTGATTTGATAGCATGCAATCATCTTATTTACTTCATTTTTTTCTCCTTTTTCCGAATTGCAGTGTGAGGAGCCAAAATGTCGTGTTTGGCAACACATCAATTGTGTTATTGTGCCTGAAAAACCTTTGGAGGGCGTCCGACCAGAAATTCCTCAGCAGTTCTATTGTGAATTGTGCCGCATCAACAAGGCTGATCCGTATGTAATCATAGTATTGTCTTTAGTGTTTTTCCTTGTCCATTGATAGTTGACATTTATAAGTGGTATATTAGCTTTATTTAAATATTTGAACAGACATCTTGTTTTCTTTTGTTTCTCTCTCATGAGGATATCTGCAAATAATGACATAGTATGCTAATAAGTAATACCCAACTTAAATTCGTAGTCATCAAACCAATTATGCACCCTCAATTATGTTGTGGCGCTGAATAGTTCAATATAAAAGGAGATTACATGCATTTGAAGGAATTACAATTTTGAACCCGAATGAAACTTATTTTTAGTTTCAAATATTCAAATAAATGAAATGGTAAGCAACAGTAAATTGAAAAAAAGCGATTTCTATCACAACCGATGTTGACTACAAGTAGAGGATTGAGTATTCATAATGTTGTATTTTCAAAGTAAACCCTATAATGAACTAGATTGAATCTAGAAATGGGTCAAGTAACCTAAATGTTTTTTACGATCTTTTGGAAAATTTAACAAGGTATTCCGAGGATAAAGATAATCAATTATATGGTGATGTTCTAGGCAATAGTGTAAGCAATCAAGGCTATAATTTCCACTAGCACATATGAAGAAAGTGCAAGAACGCGTGCAAAGCTTTCTTGAAGGTTGAACTTTGAGCATCGAGTAGGCATATGATCTCTTCTTTGGGTACATTGAGATGACAAGGAGGCCCAAATTTTAGTGCCCATAGTATGTTCTCTCATTGATTGTCTTCTTCGAATAATATGGGCATTTTCTTTTGGCCATCGTTTGTATAAAATGCCCCGGTCTTGGAAATGAGAGGCTGCTTTGCCTCATTGAGGCGTTTGAACGTTAACCAATTGGAGGTTGAGTGCATCTTTGACCCACTATATTATTTGGGAGGCATCAAATCCGATTCTTACAACAATGCCTCAACCTCAATGTAGGTTGGGGATTAGGCGTCAATCAGTAATCCTGGGGTACAAGTGGGTTTGATTGATGTGCCTACAATGCCCCTGTTTAGGACCCATCACATCTCCATAGTGGCTTGCCAATCTATGGTGGGGACATGACTCGATCATAGTGAACCACCTCCTAGGAAGGCAAATATGGTGACGACAACTGTAGGGGACATGACATTGTTCTAATAGTTTGCATATGCTTTGGTGGATTTGCAAGACCTAGGCACCCAAAAGGCTTGTTAGCATCTAAGGGCCTTGTATTTTTTAGCTTCAAGGGGGCTTGAACTAAGTTGGTGAACTTGGTGCTTCTATGGATGAAGGCACAAGAGGCAACCTATCTTGAGGCACATTCATCCTCATGTGCCTCTTTTTAGGGTATAGTAATTTGGCAACTCATGTAGTGGTTCAACCGTCCAAACAAAAGCATGGGTATTGAGGGTTTATAACCAAGGTTGCCATAACCGAATCGGTGAGGCTCTCAGTTCTCTGGTCACACTGGCTCAACCAATGACATCAACATCACCGGATAAATTATTTCTACAACTTTAAAGTATATGAAAAGTCAAGGAAATAGTAAGCAAATTTTGGAGAATATAAAAAACTAGCATGGAAACATAAATAATTCAATTGGGAATTGCTTTTCCTACATCAAATTATCAAGTAATCATACAAACTTTCATTAAAGTGAGGTGATGCACATGATATGAAGGTTACACAAAAATATATTCTAAAGGGGTTTGTATGTAAATGTTTAACCCTAATACTTTATTCTATCATTGGAAAATGACTTGGTGTTGTGCTTGTAATACTTTCTTGTTGAGGGAAAAACATATATATCTTGCAGAAAATGAGGTGTTGATGAAACACTTATTTGTTATGCATACTTATGCAAAGGAAAAAAATAATTTATGCATAAAATTGTTATTGTGTTGATTGACTTAACTTTACACGGAGAAACATATGATTTTGAATTGGATATAATGTTTTATATGTTGTTATCAATAAATTAGTTATAAAATTATTAAAAATCAACACAATGTGTATAAATGTTTTTTGTCAAAATTACCCGCTTACCCTTTACCCTCCCCATTTACCCTGTGGAGAAGAGGGTAAGGGTAAAGGGAGGGTAAGGGGATTGTTGAGAAGGATAATTACCCTTACCCTTACCCGCTACCCAAAGAGGGTAAGGGTAAGGGTAAGATCTTACCCTCCCCATACCCTCCCCATTGACAACCCTATCGTCTACCATACATTTTCCGGACTCCTTTTGTCCTCATAAATAGGTTAAGCAATGGCACTACTCACGTTATAAGCTTTTGGAAATACTTGTGATAGGCTACGAATCACATAGAAAGAGTGACAAATTTTTTATGGCTGTCTGTCAGCCTACCACCAACCCTCCTTTACCCGGGCTTGGGACTGAATACATTTGCACAAAATGTACGAAAACATAGACGGAGTTCAACAAAGACATCTATTGAAGAAAACAACCTATCACCAAACAACCAATTTGGTTTCATGCCTGGAAGATCAACAACAGATGCTATTTTTCTGATAAGGAGGCTTATGGAGAAGTATAGAGAAAGCAAAAGAGATCTTCGTATGGTGTTTATTGATTTGGAAAAGGCTTATTATCGAGTACCCAGAGAAGTGTTGTAGATGGTTTTAAAGAAAAAGGGTGTGCCAATCCAATACATTAACTTGATCAGAGACATGTAAGATTGGTCTACTGCAAGTGCGAAGACTCCTGGAGGAGAGACACCAACTTTTCCTATCACAGTGGGGGTACACCAAGGATCCACACTCAACCCATATCTGTTCGTTCTTGTTATGGATGAGTTGACAAAGAATGTTCAGGATGATATTCCTTGGTGTATGTTATTTGCTGATGATATTGTTTTGATTGACGAATCTAAAGATGTATTGAATGATAAAGTTGAACGTTTGAGAAAGGCATTGGAATCAAATGGATTGATGATTAGCAGGAGCAAAACTGAGTATATGCATTGCAATTTCAACCAATCTCGCAGTGTGAATGATGGAGCCAAGTTGGACGGAGTAGATATACCAAAATGTGATAAATTTTGTTCCTTGGGTTCTATTATTCAAATAGATGGGGATGTCTAAAATGACGTTTGTCATAGGATCACTGTAGGATGGTTGAAATGTAGTACAACTGGGTATTATGTGATCGGAAAATCCCTTTCAGGTTACAAAGTAAGTTTTATAGAATAACTATACGGCCAACCATGCTCCATTGGAGTGAATGTTGGGCGATGAAAAAACAAGGTCTTGACAAGATGAATGTGGTTGGAATGCGTATGCTGAGATGGATGTGTGGGAAGACAAGAAAAGATCGCTTGAGAAATGACTATATTAGGAATAAAGTAGGGGTGGCGAGCATCGAGGACAAGTTGCGCGAGGGCCTACTCAGATTGTACGGATATGTGCAATGCAGACCGACTAATGCGCCTTTACAGTGCAATGCTATTGAGGTACGCACAATAAATAGAAGAGGAAGGCCTAAATTAACATGGGATGAGCTTATAAAGAGAGATTTTGAATCTCTATATCTCAACCTGAATATGGCTCATGATAGAGCTGAATGGAAACAAATGATCCATGTAGCCGACCCCAACATAGTTGGAACTGAGGCTTAGATGATGATGATGATGATGAGGCTACAAATCACACAGACAACGTAGGGATATGGGATACAATGATTTTTGAAAATTTTAGACACGTACCACAATGGATGCAGTAAAAAAAATTAAAATCTGTGTTGTATGGGCGGCCGCCCAGGCAGCGCCTAGGCGGGCCAGGCGTTCGGTTGGTTCGCCTAGGATGGGCACCTAGTCTGTATTGATGAACCAGACGGTCTAGGCAGGTTGGGCGTTCGCCCATGTAGGCTAGGCGGCACGCTCAACCGTTGGCCCACTGGACCAGGCCCATTTAAAAAGTATGTCTACCGATTTGATTGTATTCATGTGGTGCTTTTGAAATAATTATCAACTGTTTCAATTTATAATATGAATTTAAATGATCTGAATGTAGGGATTCTTAATTTATTCATGTACGGATTTAGCAAAACATTTTATCATCTACCGATTTATTATTATTAATCAACTGATTTATATGTATTCGTTTACTGATTAGAAATTGTTCATGCATTGCTTTGCATTAGTCATCGAATTATATGAATTTAGGGTTTCTTAATTTAATCATGTACCGATCTAGAAAATATTTTATCATCTACCGATTTATATTTATTAATCAACTGATTTCTATGTATTAGTTTACTGATTAGAAGTTATTCATGTATTGTTTTGCATTAGTGATCAACTTATATAAATTTAGGGATTTGTATCTCCTTATATACTGATTTAGCAAATATTTAGTCATCTACCAAATTATATTTATTTAAGAACTGATTTATATTTATTATTTTACTGATTTGTATGTATTTATGTATTGTTTGCATTAGTGATCGACTTATATGAATTTAGGGATTTATATCTCCTTATTTACTGATTTAGCAAATATTTAATCATCTACAAAATTGTATCTATTTATGAACTGATTTATATTTATTATTTTACTGATTTTATTTTTTTATCTATTGGTTTGCATTATCTATTTAGATAAAACTTCTGCAATTCAGTCCATATCTAATGATTTTGTTGCTTTCTTCATACAATGCTAGTACATTGATTGCATATTTATCATGTATGTTTATATATGTAGGGATGGTATTTTTAAGAAAGTTTACATATATCTGTTAAAATAATATGTATATAAAAACGCTTGGGCCTGCGCCTAGGCTGCCTGGGCATCCCTCTGGAACGCCTGGCCGCCTATACAACCATGTTTAAAATTAAATATATATACCTATTTTTATTCATAAAAATGTAAATTGAGACCATTACAATTCATTCAAAGATAATTATAAATGAAAAGGAATCTTCGTGGGCATGACATTTTTTGATCGTTGTTTGACTTCACGAAAAACCTGTTGCATTTCACTTTGGACTTCTATATAGTGATTTTTGGGTAAATTTGATCCCACTGCAAGGTTTTTTAGCAAGTGCATAGTCAACTCAATGTTGGCACTGTCATACAATATATTCATAGTCTAGAAGTGATTTATTTTGATAAAAACTAAGTTTAAATAGTGCATGTTTACATTTATAATTAAGTTAGATTTACATTCTACCTGATTTCATTGTAGTTTCAACTTCTAATTTTAATTTGTGGGGAAAAGAGCTCTAGAAAAATTCTGAACTCATAATACTTACCAGAGCGGTCTCAAGAATTTGGAACGAACAATAAGTTACTAACAACAGGTTGTTAAAGAAGTAACAATAAGTTTCTTTCAATAACAAACTGGCAATATTTTTTTGAATGCAAACTTGGTGTATAAAACAGTATTATCTAGATCCATAATTACCATACACTGATTTTCGTGGTAGTCCCAAAACTCTCAGGTTTTATTTGAGAGCCAAGAAAGAAAAAATATAATATTATAGAACTAACAGTAACAATAGGCACATTCTGACAAATTAAATCAGATTTATGTATGCGTCTTTATATAAGTGGGCTGGGCTGTATCCACAAAGTATCCAAGATGCATCCACTCTTTATGGAGTAAAAAAAAATCTGGATATATTTGAAGAAGTATCCAATACGTATCCAAGGAGTACTAGTATCCAATACATATCTGGTATGGGTACGCCACCCTATTTTGGAGTATCCGTGCTTCCTAGGTGATAGGTGATGGAGAATGAAGACACAAATTAGAGATGAAAACAACGGTTGATTGGCAAGCGGCCATCTCGAGGGATGTGATAATTTCATATACGTCTTAAGAATGCTAGCTCGAAGGAGAGACCTGATCTGGCCAAATCAGAGCTAACCTCCCCAAATCAGACCTAGTTCCACATACCTATTTCCACTGAGCTATTCCCCCAAAATCAGATTTGTATTCTCCAAATCAGACCTTATTTCCCCAAATTTTGACATAATTTGGCCTAAAATCAAACCTATTTTTGCATAACATGACCTAATTGAACCCAACTACCCCTAATTTACCATGTATTGATCTAAATGAGACCCATGCGAAATCAGAACCAATTTCCCCGAACCGGACCTATTTTACAATATCGTGCCTGTTTTCTCCAAATCAAAACTAATTTACCCAAATTTGACCTGATTTGGGCTAAGTTAGATCTGTTTCAACCATAAATGACTGAATTTGATCTAAGGTGACCGATCTAGTCCTAACTTATGCTAAGTTAGCCTTTAAGTGGTTTTTGGACCTATAAGGCCTTTTGCGGCCACTTCAGCTACCCTAGGGCTAGGCGCCCAATTTGAGGCGCTCTGCCTAGAGTCTAGGTTGCCTAGGCGGGCACTAACTAACTGTGTATTTGCCCGCTGCCATTGCCCATCTTCAACGAGAAGGGGAAGCTCGCCGAGGCTTCTTTGACGTCAACTATCAATAAATATAACATATATATGTTTCTATTGTGTATAACATATATACATATATGTATATATTTATGTAGATATGTGTGGGATTAAGAGAAAGATTTCTCCCCCCCCCTCCCACGCCTGTGGCGGAGGCCGAACGCCCGGGAGGGTGGTAAATCATGGCGGCAAATGGGATTCGAACTCGGGTCCCTTCATGAGGAGACACCGTGCTTGACCACTTGAGCCACTCCTTGTCGGCATTTATGTAGATATGTGTGCATATATATATATGTATATATGTGTACACAGTTATATATTTGCCTGTGTGTGCGTATACGTTATATGTTAGGAATTATTATTAGTTAATAGGTTCAATTGTAATACGGACCTGATTGTCTTGGCCCATTGGGGTTCTGTCCGTTTCCTAGTACTTGCCTCTCCTATATATAGGAGAGGAGTTTGCTCTCTATCAATAACAAATACGATACACATCTTATTCCAAAATACATTTGCAATATGAAATCAAATAAGTGTTCGAGGTGTGTTGGAGGAAAAAGAGAAGGGGGCGGAGTTATATTGTTTCTATTTCTTTTGTGTAGGAAATTGGTTTGGGCCTGTTGTGTCCATGCCTAAAAGTAATGAACATATCTGAGCCGTGTCCAGCCTTGTTTGACACATGATCAAGACGGCCACGACTGCCCTGGGGAAGTGTCTTTGCTTCCTAGGTTTTACGATGGGCATTTCAAAAGAATTGTCGTGTTGCATTCTAGTGGGTATTGTTTAAAAGATTGTAGTTTAAATATTGTTTTCTTGTACGGCCATTTCTGCAAGATCTTCTAGTATATTCGTATTTATTACAAATATTATAGTGGAGAGCATTATACATATATTTGATGTTTCTCTTTAATTTTCAGATTTTGGTCTACAGTGTCTCATCCCCTGCTTCCGTTTAAGTTACTGCCTTCAAATACTGGACCAGACGGGTAGGTTCTGTTCTCTAGATAGTAAAACCAAATGATATCATGCTTCATATTTTGCAAAAAAAGAAGGTATCACTACTTAGAGATTGACAGTCTTGACATGGCTAGTAATGTGTATTTTCTTTTGTATCTCTAGTGCACGTGATAACTTATTTTGATTATTTCTACAATGTATCAAATGCACATTGAATATCCAAAATAACAAAAAAGATGATCGTTTACTGGCCCTTACATATATGACATCCAGGCTGGGTAGTATCATATTAGTTTATTATCTTATTCCTCTGCAGCTATCTTCTCATATGAGTGCTAGTTTTTTTTGCAACAGTAACGTTTGAGAAAGAAAGCTAGTTTTTTTTTCCAATATTGACATTAAAGAATTGCTTTCGTGACATGGGATTGCTAAGTTTGTTTTGGAATAACAATCGGGGCCTGACCTCCCTGCTGCCCTCATAACTGTACAAACACCAAGACGTCCGGCTGGGAAGTAACTCAATAATGTTTCCTGGGACTGCATAGGAAGTCTCATGCTGTAGGCCTGCTGCAATTCCTTCTGCTGAATTTTGCTTTCACCAGCGCTTCCTCATTCAGTGGTCCTATAAGGCCCAATGTTTCTATTGAAACCACATGAGGTTTACACAGATTTCTTGTTCTATTTAAATTTAGGGGCAATGAAGCAAAGAATAGCTGTTAATTAAAAAATGCAGATGTCACGTGACTCATGTCTAAACAATATAAATGTAAGAATCAAGTTTTCATGTAGGAACTTTTTAAGGTCTAACTGAAAGTTAAGTGTTAATCTGAGAATGAAGATAAATATAAAGAAGAACTCAACATGTCAGATATAAGTCATATGCTATGTGATGGAAACAGACTAGGGTCAATAGCGATGTATAGGGGATATCATATTCAACCCCGATTAACATATGTAAATCCTAACAACAATCTTCCTAACATTTAAAATTATTTACTCGAGACCTGAATTGAAGTGTTTATAGCTAATATTGAGGATAAGATGGCATGTTATGGTAATTATATCAGTAATGTCTTATGAAATTGTATGACCCATGTGACTAAGCCGCAACCTGGTTGGGATTGAGGCTTAGATGGTAATGGTGATGATGATTATAATGATTGTGAATGTCCTTTGAAATTAAACGGGAATTGAAGCTTCCTTCTTCCTATGAGGCCGAGTCTGAGCCATCATTTGAAACCTTTGTTGGCAATATTTGATATTATGCTTCTGTATTGTGTATTAGAAATCATTGGATAATATTGCGCTTTTATCTAACATCTTTGTTAGAAATAACTTCTTACTTTTGTACTTATATATTTATGTGCTTCTTTCGGTTCCCTCTAACTGTTGGGTCTAGTATGTAAATGATCCTTCTCTATATAATAAAGAGGAGCCCGTCGCAGCCAAGTATTATCCTGGCCCAATACCTTTCACATGATATCAGAGCAAACCTTGGGTTAGAAAGCCTAGCTGTCGCCCCCTTCTCCTCTCTTTCTCTCTCCCACACCGCTAGGAGGCACCATCGCCGCTGCCGGTCTTGGTGCCTCCCACCGCTAGTTGTTTCTCCTTTCTCCCACTCGCATTATCGTGGACCCTTGAAGGAGAAGGGGAGGATCGCTCGTTCTATCTAGTAGAAGAGAAGGAAGGTCTTCCTTCTCTGTCTCTCTCGTCCCCATGTAATCCCCATACGTGGATGAGTACCTAAAGGTCTTCAGGGCTGTTAATGCGTCAGTTTTGCATCTTCTGTTGACAACGATGACGACACCAATTCCGTCACCCTCCCGGAGTGTCTTCCCGGGTATTCTTTATCTCAACGATTCTCCAGTGCGTCTTCCCGAAGGATTCCTTAGATTGACGACGCAAATTCCCGTCAATTTGCTCATACCGACACTTTACAGGCATGTCAGTTAGAGACACGGCTTGTCAACATCAACTGGATCTTACGCCTCCGACAGACACGATGTATCTCTCTCCTACATGGTGTAGTGCACGACATCTGTGATTTTTTCAGCCAGTTATCCCACACCAAGGAACCAGGTGACCGGTACCGACACCGTTTTGACAGCTTGGAAATAGATATTTACCGGTATACCGATGGAAATACCGACAGATGCAATCCTGGCCGTTTCGACGCCAAAATGAACAAATTAATTCATAAAAATTTACAGGTGTAATCTCTACACCTAAATGCAACGTTTTATGCAATAAAATTCTATATTGGGTGTGTAGGGGTGTGGGGTCCATCATATGGGAGGTAAGGAATCTGTCCTGTTTCGTTGGGATTTCGATGAAGGATTTCAATGACAAAATGTAGGAATTAAGATATGAAATTTTACTAGCACAAACCACAAACTTAAATACACACAATTTTGCAATAATATACAATTTACAACATATGAATAACATATTTACTTAGAACTCACATCAGTTGTATGCTGAGTGGCGTGTTGGTTCTCCATACAGTAATGAGTTGATATTACTGAGATATTGCAACCATGACATGTGCATCCTATAAAAGGTGGTTGTATGGAGTCACATGCTCCTCATACACGTCATTATTGGCAAATTGTATGATGTTCCGCATTGCTCATTCATGTGCAATACTATATAATTGTATAATACTCCTTTGTATTATATTCACATTACTCTTTAGTAAAACATCTTCCACTAAACATAAATAAGTAACTAATTATATCAATACTAATTGTAATATGCTTAGATAAATTGTATGATAATAGTAATTAATAGTGTTGCAAGTAGGTAGATCTAGTGATAATATTGCAGATCTACATAATATACTTATAGATGTATGTATAGTTTGCGTAAACATATAGAAATTGGAGTTATACTAGTCTTTGGCGGTAAAAAATACTTTTTTTAGGTGAAAGTGGAAGAAAAAAGTAGGAAAAAGAGATGGAGAGGTTGCTAATGGTAAAAATGAAAGAGATTAGTTAGGATTGCCTTGATTTGGGTTGGTATTAGCTCCAATCGCCAAAAATCTTCCAAATGCACGTTTTCTCCTCCCAATAAGTAACAACAACCATTCTCGCAAAAAATGGTATCCCCGTCGGTATACTGCCGGTTTCGGTCGGTACAGTGAAGTTAGTAGTGTATTTTGCACCGAAATCATCGAAACATGGCGGTATTGGCGGTAAAGTTTTCGGTATTATCGGTATTTGCGATCCTATCGGTACACACACATGTTTTCGTGTAGGTACCCGTCGGTATCGGTATTTCGGTCGAAATACCGCCAATACCGGCAAAACTTCATTCCTTGCCCCACACGACGTGTTAGTGTGCCACACGACGTGTTGCAAGTTGTTTGACCTTTTCACCTGTTTAAAGTTACACGGCGTGGACACCCTTCTACACGACATGTTGTCTTCCTACACGATGTGGCCCTCCTCTGCATGACGTACAGATAGTATGCGCCCTTCTGTCAACTCTCTTCTTTCTGATCAATCATGTGGGACGAAAAGCCTGCTATGCCAGCTAGAATTGTATACAATGATCAGTCTTAGATTACTTCTGTGAAGTTCAACTCCCAGAACTATCTCCTTTAGATGAATGCTATCTATACAGTTCTTGAATCTCGAGAGGTGGACTTTTTCGAGAAAGAACCTCCTGTTGAAACTTGCAAAAACTATTCTACATGGCGGAACATAATGGGTTGATGAAGTACTGGCTATGGAATATCATGGAACCCCAGATTGTGTCTAGGTTCATGTTTAATCCCACAACAAAACAAGTATGGGATGCTGCGAAGAAACACTTCTCCGATGAGAAGAATGCTCTCCGTCTATATGCAATATATCTGTCTCTTTGCAGAAAGGCAAGACAACCGTTCTCTGGAGGATTATTTTGACGCTATACAGTCCTTCTCACAGGATTTAATCCAATTCCTCTCTCAAGAACTCAACTTCTATCACTTGTTGAAGACTGATGACCAAATAAAAGATAGGGATGACTTGGTGACAACAAGATTCTTATCTGGATTTAATCAAATATATGCTCCTGCTAAAAATGTCATTCTCGCATAGATAAATTGCCAAGTCTTGAAGAAGCTTTTGTGAGAATTCAAGAATCCTCGTTCGAGTCTGTATCTGCTACTGTAGGAGGACAACCTTCTCAGAATCATGCCTCTATTGTTGCTGCAGTCAAAGGAGCTGTGCGTGGCGCATGACGTCAATGAGGTTCTCGTCCTAAATGTTCCTTCTATTGGAAACTGGGACATACAGAGGACAAATGCTATTCTAAGCACGGTCGACCCCCCGATTGGCGCTGCAAATTATACAACTACCCCTTCATCTGGCCCTTCTAAACCAGATGTTACCCTTTCAATGGAAGAATATAATCATCTCCTTCAGGGTACTAGACAACCTTCCCTTGGCTCTTCTTCTTCTGTCAACCTGGTTACATATACAGGTAATCAGGGTACTTCACTTGTTGCTACATCCATTCTCTACATGGGTGGTGGATTCCGGGGTCCCTCAGCATATGACGGGTATACAATCTATGTTCATGTCTTCTGACTCTCATATACCACATTCTTCGGTAACCCTTGTTGATGGATCTATCATGTGAGTACAGGCTTGTGGAACTGTACACACATCATCTGATTTGACTCTACAGTCTGTATATTATGTACCGATATTTCCTTTCAATTTAATGTTTGTTGCTAAGCTGGTTGACTCTTTGAAATGCTTAGTAATCTTGGGACACTCGTTTTTTGTATTATAGGATCCCACAAGTTGGAAGACGATTGGCGGGGGATCTAGGAAAGGTGATCTTTACTTCTTCGAAGATGGTCACCCAACTCGTCAGATCCCATCTACCGCATTCATCGCCTTGAACTGCTCTCCCTTAGAATGGCATGGTCGCTATGGGCATCTGTCTTCGCAGAGGCTTCAAAAGCTTGTTTCAAGCTTAGCATCAGTAAAGTCCTTAGAGTGTAAGTCGTGTCAACTAGGCAAACATCACCGTGTTTCATTTCCAAGTCATGCTGTGAAACGCTCAAAGCGTCCTTTTGATATAATCCACAATGATGTTTGGGGTCCTGTTAAAGAGCCAAGTTATAATGGCTTTTGCTATTTTCTTTCTTTCATCGATGACTTTTCTTGCATGACCTAGATATACTTAAGTCACAAAATGAAGTAGTGTCTGTCATTCAAACTTTTTACAATTAATAAAAGTTCAATTTGATGCCCATATCAAGATTCTTCGTATGGACAACACTTAGAATATGTTTAGATGGTTGTCTCCAATTTTTGTAATTCTGTTGGCATGGTACATCAAACAACATGTCCTCACACACCTCAATAGAACGAAGTTGTGGAAAGCAAAAACCACCATCTAACACACACTCTCCTTTTTCGGATGCCTGTGGTTAAGAAATATTGGTCTGATGCTCTTCTCACTGCTCATTTTTTGATTAATCGTCGTCATTTTCTGTCTTACAAGGGGCCACCCCATTTTCCGTGTTACGACCTGATGAGCAAGCTTTTCTTGTTCCCTTTCGTGTCTTTAGTTGTGCTGTGTTTGTTCATGGGTTTGATTGACGTGCTGACAAATTGTCTCCTCGCGCAGTTCACACTGTCTTTTTGGGGTATTCCCCTACTCAGAAGGGATACAATTGTTATTGTCCTCGTCTTACTCAATAGTTTGTGTTGACTGACGCTACCTTTCATGAGTCCACTCTGTTCTTAGCTGACTCTATCCAGAGTAAGGGTGAGCATAACCCTGTGAGTGACCATATCTTGAGAGTGAGAGAGAGCCACGACTTCTTGTGCCATGTGATGAGTGTTTTCTAGAAACCACTATACCACCACTGCCCTCTACACCTCCCCTATTGATCATTTTCCACTAGTCTACACTAGGCGAGCAGGGCACCATCCAGAGGATGTAGCGACATCGGTCCATCAGGTTGGCTCACCATCGTCTGATACTTTTGAGGTACCAATTCATACTGAGAGTTCTCCTGATGCTTCTGTTTCAGAATTGCACCTTCCTATTGCAACTCGTAAAGGTGTTCGATCTTGTACTATGCGCCATCCACTCTCAAGTGTATGCTGCTTGTCTCATCTATCACCAGTAGCCCGCACGTTTGCTCTTCAGCTTGATGCCATTGTTTTTCCTTGTTCTTACACAGAGGCCGCCAAACATGATGGTTGTAAAAAGGCTATGGATAGTGAGATGGCTGCTCTTTATGAGAATTCCACCTGGGACTTAGTGGATCCATCCGAGAAGTTTGTTGTAGGTTTTCGCTTGGTTTATACAATTAAATAGAAATCGGATGGCTCTATTGATCGCTTGAAGGCCCAGTTGGTGGCAGAGGGGTATACTTGGACACATGGCGTGGATTTCTTTGAGACCTTCTCACCAATTGCTCGACTCAATTATGTGCAAATCTTTATTTCTGTTGCTACTCATTATGATTGGCCTCTATTTCAACTGGATGTCAAGAATGCTGTGAAACAACATGTATCCCGGTCGATAGTATCGAGATCAGTTCAGGTTCAAGTTGAAGCAAGCTGCATCCCGGTCGATACTATCGACACACATGTCGATAGTATCGAGATTGGTTCAGGCGCAAGACAAAATTTCGTCGATACCATCGACACTCAAGTCGATGGTATCGACACCGGCACAGCGGCGGAACGGCAAGCCAACGACAGATCTATTTTGCTTATGAAATTTAGTTTTTATTCTTTTTCTCTCTTTGTACCTCATGTACTTACCCTAATATATATATACAAGTGTGTAGGCTCAAGCCCTACTCACGTTTGTTGCATCTTGCAGCCGACATGTGATCGGTGTCCCTGTCTTCTTCCTTCTTCATTTCTTCTTACATGGTATCAGAGCGGAGATCGATCTAGGGCTTCTCCTTTCTCTCTCCGGAGGAACTCTCCAGGTCTCTCTCTCCTTGACGGCCGGCTGCTTCCCACCTGTCGTCTTGGCGTAATCCACCTGTTGCGAAGAACCACCGTTGGCTACTCTGGGTCTGCGGTAGATATCTAACTCTACCGTAGCCACTATCACAAAGAGGTTGAGGATCTCCAGGTGATCCAACGATCATCTAAAACACCACCAGAGGACTAGTTTCGTCTCAACCATCATCCTAGTCACACCTCCTCCATGTGTGATTAGGAATATCTTTTGGAGGCTGTGAATGTGTCAGTAACACATTTCTTCTTGTGTTTCTTCTGTGTGTGACGTGTATCTCTCCGTCACCACATCTTCTTTGACGTGTATCAATCCGTCATATATTCCGTTCTACCATGGAGGATATCAAGACACCTATGATCTACAACGAGGTGTCACCTATCGCCTCCATCAAACTCAACGGGAAAAATTATCTCCTATGGATGAACGCCATCCACACCGTCTTGGAGGCTCGTGACAGAGCAAGGCATGTTGACTCGGGTCCCAAGGCATCTACTGACGAAGGGTATGCTGAATGGAAGCGACATGACAGTCTTGTGAAGACTTGGCTGTGGAATAGTATGGAATCTGCAATCGCCGCAAGGTTCATGTTCTACTCTACGACCAAGGAAATATGGGACGCTGTGAAGCAACATTACTCTCAAGAGAAGAATGCTCTCCGTCAGTTTATGATTTATGATCGTCTGCTGAAAAACAGGGTGACCGATCTCTTGAGGAGTATTTTGGGGCGATTCAGGCTCTTGCTCAGGAGCTAAGTTATTATCATCCTGTGACTTTTGCAGAACAGATAAAGGATAGAGATGATCTGGTTACAACCAAATTCTTATCTGGGCTTAACTCGACTTGTAGCTCCGCTCGGAGTGTTATCTTGGCCACTGATAAATTACCCAGTCTTGTGGAGGCTTATTCAAGGATCCAACAATCACTGTTTGAGTCTGCTTCCTTTGTTCCTGATATACCTTCTGGAGAATCTCATGCGTCTGTTGCTGCTGCGGTGCGAGGAGGACGCCCCGGTATGGGTAGAGGGCGTGGGACACGTCCGAAATGTACCTTCTGTGACAAACCGGGACATACAGTGGAGAAATGTTGGAAGAAACATGGAAGACCTGCTGCACCACCTGTGGGGGCAGCACATTGTGCCACTACCACAGGATCCTCATCCTCTACAACTGTGGGTACTACCTCTGGCACCGACATCACTCTCACTCAAGAAGAATATGATCGATTCATTCAGGCGACACATCACATGAGTATGGGGTCATCATCGTCTTCTTCATCGACAAATTTGGCATCTACAGCTGGTAATCAAGCTACATCTCTCATAGCATCTGGCTCATCCTCATCTTGGGTGGTTGACTCTGGCGCCTCACATCATATGACTGGTATGAGGAGATTGCTCCACACTATTGACTCATCTATTCCTCACCAATCTATTACACTGGCAGATGGTTCAGTGAAAAGAGTTTTAGCTAGTGGATCAGTCTCCCTAACACCCAAGATTGATCTTACGTCTGTTCATTTTGTGCCTGAATTTCCTTTTAATCTTCTTTCTGTTGCAAAATTGATTGACACTCTAAAATGCTGGGTAATATTTGGACCTTCTTGTTTTATATTACAGGATCTCAAGAGTATGAAGACGATTGGTGGGGGGCCTGTTGAGTGGTTCCCCCTTACTATGGCATTGCAGATATGGACATCCTTCTTTGGAGAACCTGCGGAAGTTGGAACCAGATTTGTCCCAATTATCTTCCTTAGAGTGTCAGTCATGTCAACTGGGAAAACACCATAGGTTATCCTATCCCAGTCGAGTCAATAAGCGGGCTTCTTGTCCCTTTGAGTTAGTGCATAGTGATGTGTGGGGTCCTGTAAAAGACCAGAGTTATAATGGTTTTCGTTATTTTATCTCCTTTGTCGATGATTTCTCACGCATGACATGGATCTACCTTCTTAAAAGTAGAGAGTCCGCGTTGTCTGTTGTGAAACATTTTCATACTGACATTAAAGTACATTTTGATTGCAATATAAAAATTCTCCAGTCTGAAAAATGCTCCCGGTAAGGGTATCACATATTCTAGACCAAAGACACCTCCATCTACTCTGTCTCTCACAGGATATTCAGATGCTGACTGGGCTGGTGATCATACTGATAGGAGATCTACATCAGGCTATTGTACCTTTCTAGGTGATCATCTTGTCACATGGAAAAGTAAGAAGCAACATGTGGTTGCTAGATCTAGCACTGAGGCTGAATACTGTGCTATGGCCCATGCATGCTGTGAATTAAAATGGGTCAAATCTATTTTATCTGAATTGCAAATTTCTCTTCTACCTTCTATGGAGCTCAAGTGTGACAATCAATCTGCTATGCACATTGCCAGAAATCCTATCTTTCATGAGCGTACAAAACACATAGAGGTTGATTGCCATTTTATTCGTGATCAAATAAAAGACGGCACGATTGTGACTCCATATGTCAGGTCTGAAGATCAACTAGCAGATATTCTGACAAAGCCTTTGGGTTCAACAATCTTTCAGAGACTCTGCGGCAAGCTGGGCATACACGATGTGTACTCTCCAGCTTGAGGGGGAGTGTGAAGCAACGTGTATCCCGGTCGACACTATCGACATTCTGTCGATAGTATCGAGATCAGTTCAGGTTCAAGTTGAAGCAAGCTGCATCCCGATCGATATTATCGACACACATGTCGATAGTATCGAGATTGGTTCAGGCGCAAGACAAAATTTCGTCGATACCATCGACACTCAAGTCGATGGTATCGACACCGGCACAACGGCGGAACGGCAAGCCAACGGCATATCTATTTTGCTTATGAAATTTAGTTTTTATTCTTTTTCTCTCTTTGTACCTCATGTACTTACCCTAATATATATATACAAGTGTGTAGGCTCAAGCCCTACTCACGTTTGCTGCATCTTGCAGCCGACATGTGATCGGTGTCCTTGTCTTCTTCCTTCTTCATTTCTTCTTACAAATGCTTTTCTTCATGGTGATCTGCTTGAGGAAGTTTAAATGGAGCAATCTCCTGGGTATGTTGCTCAGGGGGAGTGTCAGAAGGTGTGCAAGTTGAAGAAATTCTTATATGGGTTGAAATAGTCTCCATGAGCATAGTTTGAAAAATTTAGTGCCTCTCTTCTATAGTTCGTGGTCAAACGGTCCTCTACTGATTATTCCTTATTTGTGTATAACTCGTCGAGTGGCACCATTATTCTAGCAGTCTATGTGATGATCATAGAATTAAATGTCCGATTTCGATGCCGTGGCCGATGGCCCAGAAATAGAAATTTTTCGAAATTTCGCACGAAATTTCGATATTTACAGCCCTAACGATTTCGACGACCAAATAAGCGAATTAAATTATGAAAATTTACCAGGACGATCTAAACACCAAGATCTACTCAAATATGCAATAATATTTCATATTGGATATGTGGGGTGGGGGGTCTCCCACATTTGTAAGTGAAGGAAGCTGAACAATTTTGACAAAATTTCGATGGCAATTGCGATGACAAAATGAAGGAATTAGATTATGAAATTTTGCATACACAATGTTTAGACAAAGATACACTAGATTATATATTAAAGTTATATGTTTAGAGGTTAGGGTGGGATCCATGTCTTAATGAGTGAGTTCACAAATGAACAGAATTGTCAAGTCTGTTAGACTGTAAACAGCTTATAAACCCACAATTTATCACTTAGACCTTAAAACTTACAGTTGCAAGTTACAAACTTACATGTTACAACTTATATAAGTCTAGTGTTCAAATTTAGTTAGGTTACATGGGTCATGTATACATAGATCAAAGAAAATGCATTATTTTTAAGTCATTTTATGTATACATATGTGTAATAATAACAAATTTATTGTAGAATTGCAGACTTAATACTATTATTTCATAGATCCACAAGTTTGTTTGTAGTTCATGTGATTTTCGAAAGAGAATCGCCAAAATACCTAACATGTAGTAGGTAGTAGCAGCACTTAGAACTTTGTTATTTTTCATAGTATCACTTCACATCTTTTAGAAGAGTGTAAACATAGAAAGAGGTATACATGGGCTAGGGATAGGGGAAACGTACCTTAGAATCAAAGAAAATAGCCTCTATAAGCAAAAGTTACAAAGAGAATCGCCAAAATACCTAACATGTAGTGGCAGCAGTCTTAGGAACAAATATTTTGAAATTTCTATCGAAATTTTCTGCCATTTTGCGAAATTATGGCCCAAACTGGACGAAATTTGCATTGTTTTGTGAAATTTCGCACCTAAGTGCGAAATTTTAGCGAAATTTCTGCGAAATGACGTCCCATTCTCTGCGTACATGCGTTTCGATGTCCGTTTGGAAAAAAATCGGAAATTTCGATCGAAATTTTGTACGATGGTGATGATATTGTCGATTCTTCTGGCATTTCTCAGCTCATGGAGTGGTTACAAACACAATTTAAGACAAAATATTTGGCCAATTTTCGATATATTCTTGGATTAGAAGTTCTACGATCCAAGAAGGGCATAAGTCTCTCTCAGAGAAAGTATGTTCTGGATCTTCTTGCAGAGACATGCATGACGCAATGCAAGCCACTCTCCACCCCTATGGATTATCATATCGAGGCATCTATTTTTGATGATACTGATTTTTCTGATACAACAAATTATAGAAGGGTTGTGTGGAAACTGATTTATTTGACAGTTATGTGACCTGACATTTCATATGTTGTGGAAGTAGTTAGCCTGTTTATGAGTACGCCAAAATTGTCACATTGGATGGCAGTTACCCTGATTCTATTATACATTAAAGTATCACTGGGAAAGGGGCTTACCTACTTCACTGGGAAAAGTCCTACACATACCCCATTGAAGCTCACTAGTTACACTGGTGCAGATTGGACATGTGATGTTGAAGACATGCGGTCTACCTCTGGCTACTGTGTGTTTCTTGGGTCACTTTTGACGACTTGGAGGAGAAAGAAGCAAAATGTTGTAGCACGATCCAGTATGGAGGCCGAGTATCGAGCAATGACACATGCTTGCTATGAATTATAGTGGGTCATGTCTATTATGTCTGAAATGGGAGTGTCTGTTGAGACGCCTATCTCTCTTATGTTTGATAATCAAGCAGCCATCCACTTGCTAGCAATCCTGTGTTTCATGATCATATTAAGCACTTTGAAGTGGATTGCCATTTTGTTCGTGATTTTTTGCTCTCCAAGAAGATTCAGACTCCTCACGTTTGCACTGGACAACAAGTGGAAGACATCTTCACCACCACCACTTATACCTTCACTTTTTAATTATATGAATTCCAAGCTGGGCATGCATGATGTGTATACTCCAGCTTGAGGGGGAGTATTAGAAATAACTTCTTATATCTGTACTTATGTATTTATGTACTTCTGTCTTATTCCCTCTATCTGTTGGGTCTAGTATGTAAATATTCTTCTATATAAGAAAGAGGAACCCGTCATAGTTGGGTATCGTTCTGGCCTATTACCTTTCACATGATTGCTTAGACCTTTTTTGAAAATTCATAATGTTTAGCTTCAATTGCAACTAAATCAAGTATTAGGCTAGTTTCATGACATTTTTATGTAGGATTACTGTCCATCAAACCATGGCATCACAATTTCTCTAAAACAAGTTCAATTGTTTTAAACCACAAGTTTTAGACGATTCTTAGTGTGAAACATTGTCGTCAGGTTAAATGGTGGTAGTAGTGTCGATAGAGTTCTAAGTTTTAGATCCTACACAATGTCATTATATGCCAGTTTAAGCTTAAGCCAAAAACGGATCCTAAAAAAAGGGTTCTATAAGAGCAACATTTCTAAATTTTGTATTCTTTTATGTTAGCACTAAATTGTGTTGCAAATTTGCAATTTCATTTCATTTCATTTATCATATTCATTTGAGTATTGAAACGAAATTAAAGAGTTGAATGGTAAATTTTGTGTGTCGGATCTTAATTTTCCGTGGTGCCTCGCTGTACGATGCACTTGTTATCTTGCTTTACTCCTTTGGTATTAAAAGCGAAAGTTATATAATTATACAGTTTTGAATTTGAACTTATATACACTTTTAATGATCTAAACCCATTTGATAGAGTAATTTACAATTCACTCATTAGGCATGGCAAGTTGGCAACATGGTTGGTCTTGGTGAACTCAACCCGAAGCGGCACCCATCCTCAACCATCTGTCTCCAACCAAGCCTGAACATTGTTTTTTAAGTCTGCAACCATGCGACCTGAATTACTTGAACTGAATTTTGTACAATAATAATATCTCCTGAATTATTGTAACTAAGCCATGCAAAACATTGCAGGGTATTCAGAGATTAAACACATATATCTTACTTAAAAGAACACAAAAAAACGTCCTATACACTTTGGAAAATAACTTAGGCATTCAAAAGGCCTTCTGTATGCTTGAAAAACGAACCATTAAAATCCAACGATCCAAATGCAATTCAAACACTTGAAAAATGCAATCACTCATGTCCGCCTTTGAAGAAATTTCTTTACACTTGAAAATCATCCAGCAATAAATTTGTATACCCTTTCAAACATCCATTTAATTCATGGTTATAAAAAACCTGCCTCACGGCTCTTGAGGCTTAACCCTTGACGTGAGGTTGTCCTATTGTGTCTTGAGGCTTAACCCTTGACGTGAGGTTGTCCTATTGTGTCTTGAGGCTTAACCCTTTACGTGAGCATAGTAACAAATTCGGCATTCAGCAACTTTTCGGCTAGTTGGAATAAATCAGATTCGGAAAAAACCATGAAAAATTGGGAAAACATCGAGAAAATTCGGTCAACTATTTGGGAAAAAATTGGGAATAAATCGGCTATATATAATTATATACATGTGGAATATAATTGTCTACAATTCAAAGATGGAGGAATTGAGGAAGTAACTTGCATTTCATTTCAACAACAGTCACATATATCAATGTTTGCAAATACTAGAGATGCAACATAATATAAACCTCAAAATGTTGCAAAAGAGTGATTCAATTTGTTACAAGACCAAAATATATCAGTTTTCTTTCAATGCAAGAATGAAAATAAACTATTATGCTTCTAGGCCTGAAGTCAAGTCCTCGATAGGCTCATTTGTAACTCCATCATCTTGAACTCCAGCCATTTCTTCATCACCTTCTTCCACTTGATCAACACTTCCATATCCATAAATGAAATCACTATCAAAAGCATTGATCTTCTCAAGATCAATGGGCTTTGCATCGGCTTTTACTTTTACACTAGTGGTCTTCATTAGATGCAAGTTCATTCTAACGTAGACCAAGTCATGCAATTTCTTTGGTTCAAGCCGGTTTTTTTTGTGTGAGCCGCATCAAAAGCACTCCAGTTTCTTTCACATGTAGAAGCGCTGCATGGTTGGCTGAGTAGTCGAATAGCCCACTTCTGCAAAACATGGAGTTTCCCACCATACATATCCCACCAAACTCCTATTCAAGGAAGAAACTGTCCGATTTCGACGCCGTTTCGGTGGCCACAGAAACAGAAATTTTGACAAATTTCGACAGATGCGTTCCTGGCGTTTCGACGGCCAAATTAAGGAGTTCTTTGATGAAATTTTACCAGAAGCATCTACTAGTCTAGATCTACTCAAATATGCAATAATATTTCATATTGGATATGTTGGGGGGGGGTCTCCTCATGAGTGGGTGAAGAAAGCTAAACTGTTTCGATGGGGATTTCAATGTCAATTTTGATAGTGAAATGAATTAGTTAAGTCATTATAGTTTGCAACCACGATATATATACTTAAAGACACAAACATATGCAAAGAAAATATGGTCTATTATGGTAGGACATCTAGGTGGGATGACAGGCTGTACAGAAGCAATGTTGATCTGATCATCTGATTGTGAGTAAGTATTAAGGAAATTAGAACTTACAAGTTACAACTTAAATTAAAACGTACTAGTTAGTAGTTACTATAAGTCTACAAGTATACAATCCAAGTTAATGAAGTAGAAAAACATGCAATAATAGTAGTATTCCTAATTTCCCATACATTATTGTAGTACACTGCACTCCAAACCTGCACTAGTTGAAGCTTGAGTGTCTTGGTGGTTGTTGTTGTGGTTGTGGTTGTGGTTGTCCATACACAACTTCATTAATCCGATCTACATAATCCTTCTAGCTCAAATGATGCCTATAGACGCGATTGTATGTCTCAACATGGTCTAACTAAATATATTTGACCATACACATTCTTCAGCATCCCATGTTTTGGAAAAAATTCCATAAGATCTTTCTCCTGATTGTCAATACTAGGAACTGTAGGAGGCAATGATGATGATGCACTAGTTTCGCCACCATAGACATAGCCACAGGCTGGGAAAACATAACTACCACTAGCACCTTCAGTAGGTAAAACATAGCCATAGGCTGGGAAAACATAACCACCACTAGCATCATATCCAGAAGGAGTATAAGCAACACCAGATTCTCCATAGCCATAGGAACCATAAGGAGGTCGTTGTGGTGGTAGGGGTTGTGGTTGTGGTTGTGGTTGTGGTTGTGAAGGTCCAAATCCAAAAAATACTATCAGCAAGAGTAGATGACGGTTCCTTATCAGAAATACTCAAGCCCGATACTGATTCATTTTAGTTAGAAAAATAACCACTTTGGTATTGAGGAGCTGGTGCTGGTCCAGGGGGAGTTTGTGTTGGTACTAGTGCACCACTATACTCTTTTTGACCTCGAGTTTTCCTTCTGTTATATGTCTTTTGAGCTGTTGGGTATTGAGTTTGAATAGGGTCAGGTAGTGCAAATTCCGCCCTTGGGCCAGTGAGATAAGGGCGATCATCATCTTCATTTGTATATTCTTCCCATCCTTCAATGCCACCTCCACCTCCTTGACCATCGTCATTGTCGTCGTCGTCGTTGTTGTCATCATCACTAGCAAAAGGAGCCTTTGATGATGAAGATTTGCTTTTTGAACCAGATCTGGTAGCAACACCACCAAGTTCAGCATTCACAGCACTTTCAATGTCCATGTCATCATTTAAATGTGCATCCTCTTCCTTTAGTCTTTGAACGGGGCTGCGGTCATCGTGTGCTTCTTGTTGATCTTCAGCACGAGCAGGTTCAAAAGTTTCTTCAAGTGTTGCATATGGCATACTCGTAGCTCCATCTAAAACTGGGGCACCACCAATCTCATTCATCCATTCTTGCAATGGATCTTCTTCATCATTATTATCGGCGCCGACAAAGGTGTACGCAATATCAATGGGATCATGCACAACTGAGAGATCCACTTCTCTGAACTCTGGTTCTCTAAGATCTTTTGCCCTCAATCTCATATTGTAGTGGACGAAGACCAAGTCATTTAAATGAGCTGGTGCATCCTTTGCACAAAGCTGGTGAGTTACTTGTGACTTTACAAACATATTTACAAACATGTACAAGTAGAGTAGAACTAGAAGACAATTGCATCATTTTAGCGTCTCTTAATTTGTAAGAATATAATTTATTTTACCATTTTAAGTTCTGAAATTATCTTTTAATGATATTATATAGACTAATAGAGTAATCTCAATTTTATAATATGTTTGCGTTACTTCAATGATTTATGATACTAAATAAGTAGAGTATAAATGTATAATCAATTAATCATGCTAAGACATTTTATTAATTTTTTTAATAAATGTATTTTTTTTCTTTTTTAATTACTGAAAATAATTTTTAATCATATAAAAAGACTTGATCTTTATTCTAAATACATTTAACTTATTTTAAGTATTTTATCATACAAATATTAGGTTATTATAGTATTATTTATGCAATTTCTATTATTTAGAAATCATTTTATTTAACTAAAATAGAAAAATAAAATAAAAATTTAAGTCTGATTTTTCGAAAATAATAAAAAGTACATAATTTTTGACCTTAATCTATAAGTTAATATTAGTATATATTTGGATTTGCATGGGCCGAAGCCCACCCCCTCTCCAAACAGGTGCCAGAGCCCGGATGACCCAAGAGGTTGGTAAATACAGCTGACCCGAGCGGATTCGAACCAGCACCCCTTCATGAGGGGCGCACTGGCTTGACCACCCGGGCTACGCTGGCCGGGTAATATTAGTATATATTGTTCATATAAGCATGAATCTAGGCAATTCCATGTTAAAAAATGATTTTTAAGCAAAAAAAAGATTAGATTTAAGTAGTAATACGGGTTTAGGTTATGGATTTAGTGAGATTTAGTAGGATTCATCTTTAGATCTACACCATTTAAGGATTTAATGCATAGATCCACCATTTTTGGTAGATCTAGTACCTTAGATCTAAAGAGAATAGAGAGAGAGTTTTGACCGACCAAAAAAAAAGAGAATAGAGAGAGAAATATAGTAGGAGGAGAGATTAGAGAGAGAGAGAATGGGTAGAACATTAGATGGGGGGGGGGGAGAAGAAGAAGAGGATTAGAGATAACATACCTCAAAATCCCTAAAAATAGCCTTTGGAACCTTCAAAATCGCCCAAGCAAAAATCTGCAGCAGACGTCTTCTTTTTCGGCGGCACAGTGCTGCATCCCGACCCGTGCCGACGAAATAATAGCCTTAAGTGGCTAATTTGAAGTGAAACCCCCCTTGTTTTGGCGAAATTTGAAAAAAAACCGATGATTTTTTTTGCCGGCGAAATTACGTACGTAACAAGAGGTACTGCTGTTTCTATGTCCGATTGCCATCGACATCGAAATAATTGGCGAAATTTCGCCAATTTCGATGAAATTTTGAACATTGATCCTATTGAGAGAAAAATGTGCTAGAAACACGTGCATTAGGAGTACAAATGAAATCAAATAATGAAATGTATCTTACTTGGATGTGTATGAGATAGGGAATCAACAGGAAGTTGGTTGAACACGTTAGAATCCAAGGAATGTTAATCACGAAGCTCTTGTGTAATCTTGGACCTATCAAACACGTCAAGCATTCTCAAAATCACTGTGCTCAACCCTTGCTTTATCTCTGAATCTATTCTGATTCGCTTTTCATACTGGAGCCTAGGGTTCAGATAAGCAGCCGCCACATGAATCGAATTGTGTAGCATATTTGTCCACCTTTCATCTATAACTTTCCAATAAGTTATATATAAATCTGATTCACTATTGAACACTATTTTAATAGCTTCTTTGGCTCTGTCCGATGCCTCATAGATATAAGCAGTTGTGGATCTTTCACTATCAGTAAGCCTCAACACTCTCACAATCGGCTCAATGGAACTGATGATTGATTTGCCTGTAGCCCGAAACTCATGCCCCTAAATAATGTTTTCAATCTGCATACCTTCCTCAGTTTTAGATTGATGGAGCTCTCTCCATTCAGTATAAGCAAGCATAAACCTCAAGGGTTGCTCTTGAGATAAAATAGAGATAAACACAGATTGTTAGTAGCAAATCGCGTTGCCCCTGGCCTTTTCAACTATCTTCCATCCGTGTGCTTCCTCATCAGATTTAAAACATGTTGATACCTATACATAAATTTTGCAATCAATCTAGCATTTTCCAGTGTTGGCTTGACATGTTCAAAGTCATCAATGTACATCAGATTTATACAACGAGCTGCACCGTTGGTCTTGAAAATATGGGGATATATCTTCTCAATCAATTTCCCTGCAACACCATAGTTAGATGCATTGTCAACAATGAATTGGATCACATTTTTTGGACCTAGTTCTTCAATGCATTTAGAAATGAAGTCAAATAAAAATCGACCATCCTTTACATGGTCAACAACACAGATAGACTTATAGAACCACACCCCTTTGGGACATGCAACCCACAAATTAATATGAGGACGTGCTTTTTCATCCTGCCAGCCATTACTCATAAGTGAGCACCCAGAGAATTCCCAACCCGCCTTCATGGTTTGGAGATAACCATCTACATCCACTTTCAGACTCTCCAATAGTGTCGTTCTTGCCGTTTCACTCCTAGGTGCTTGATAACCTGGCCCAACTTGTCCAATTGCAAACACAACTTCACGGAATTCAGGAGTCCGCAAGAGATGAAAAGGTAAGTTATTTGCTACTATGCATTTCATAATAGCTTTGTCAACAATCTTTTTCTCTTCTTTATTTGTAAGTGAATGAAGAGTTTTTTGGCCAGGAACATGAACAACATATTTATCTAAATCAATCAAACCACCACTGCCACTAGATCGAGGTGGACATACAACTGAATTAGAAGTGGAAGAGCTACAGTTTGTGAAATAATCTGTAATCTTTTGCTTTTTACTAGTGGCCTTCGCCTGAAAGTTACCTACAGCTTTGACTGCAATATCCCTAACTGCATCAGATACAACAGGACATGGCTTGATCTCCTTGCAAGTTACTCGTGCCAGGTGAAACCTAAACTGCGTGATGGAAGTGGAAAAATTTCATGACAAAACTTGCACTTCAACTTGTTATCCACAGACTCAACATGCTCCCACAATGGATCTTTTGCTTTAGGCATTGTTGTCCTATCGTTGGTAAAATATATAGATGACATAAGGTGAGAAAACAAATAAACAAACAGGAAGACAACAAATCAACTATGAATTGCTATCATTTTCCAATTCGAGACATTTGATACAACACAATCTTACAACACAACAAACATAACCACAATAAGCAAATTGATAACAGAGAGGGTGAGAATATGACAGTGAAAAAGGACGATAGCTTAAGAATTATTGTTTGAAGACCAACTAAACAAATATGACAATATAAAGGACGATAAGATATTAACAAGCAGCAACAAGACCGACAAAAAAATGACAGTACCATGGTGTTTGTTTGGGATAAGAACGTGAGGATTGAAGAGCGAACGAGTTGGTGGAGAACAAGAGCACATGGGCTGAATCGTGGAAGAGGAGGAATGAAGAGAAGAGAATAAGAAATGAAGCAACGGAAAAAAGTTGCAGAATTTAGAATGGACATGAGAAGTGGGTGGGCAGGGGGCTAAACTGAAATGGAAATGCATTGGTTGTGGAAGATAGGAAGAGGAAGAAGAGAAATTTAGGAAGGGTGATGTTGGATTTGGAGGAAGGGTAGTAAGGAAGAGGGGGATCAGGAAGAGTTGCGCTGGATTGGGTGGGGATGAAGGAGAGTGGAGGTTAAGAGGGGCGCAATCAGGAAGGGGAGAGATTCTTGTAGTGAGGAAGAAGAGGGGAAATTAGGAAGTTTGGATTGGGTGGAACGTGAGGGAGAGAGGGAGTCCTGAGGTAGTGAAGAAGGCGGAAATCAGTAAGAACGTGAGAATTGGGGAGCTTAACTTGTCGAGGAATGCACAAAAAAAAACAATCGAAGTTGATATATGCAGGTGAAGCAAGAATATCCACGGCTAAAGAAAAAGCAAACGATGTCTTAAAAGGGAAGAGGATTGAAGAGAACTAACCTGAAGGAGGCAACTTGACCACTTGACCTTCGTTGCAGCCGACGAGCTCTACAAGGGCCGACGAGCACTGATGTTGCGACCGGCAACTGCTGCTTTGACGGAGCTCCGCTGCTTTCTTGCGGCCGCACTGTGCTGCTTGCTTGCTGCAAAGCTTTGCCGTTGGCTTGCGGTTGAGCTACTGGTGGGTTGTCGCTTGTTCGCTGCTTCAACCTCTACTGGCGGCGGCTAGGAGCGGGAGGGCTTGGAGGGAGAGTCCGATAGTCGAGGGTTTGGGGGTGACTTTGGTAACGGGGTCGGGGGTGGTGACTGAGAGTTAATCCGGTTCCCACAGACCGGTTCTCACATACCGGTTTTGCGCAAAGTCAGAACGACATCTCAAACACGAAAAATCAACAAAAAAAATGAAAAAAACGAAAAAGCACGAAAAAACGTAAAAAATCTAAAAAAAACGGCGCACCGTGTATTAAACGTTCAGAACATTCGACGAGCTAAAAGTGCGTGAAAAATTGCCAATTTTTCGAAAGAAGCGCCGATGTTTGTTACTATGGACGTGAGGTTGTCCTGTTGTTCCTTGAGGCTTATATCTCTATATGTTTGATGCTCACCTCAACGAGTCAATGCAAATGCGGCTTTGAGGTTTAATTGAGGCACAAGCCTGATTCCTAGACTTGTGTGAAGAACCAATTTTGACGAAATTGTATACACTATCTCTGCAATGATTGTACTTAAGCTTATGCTAATTGATTTTCATTATTCTCTATTTGATAATTATTACTACTACATGATTTTGACAATAGTCTTAAAGCTCAACGATATACCAATTTTTAATACAAAAATCTCATTTATTACTACAAAGCATTGGTACAAATTATATTTCTACCAAGACGGCAAGGCGACACGTCATTCATGCAGAGAGCCTTGCGACTAGTCATGACTAGCTGTGACTAAGGATTGCTTAGGCGGCTTTCAAAAGCTAAAATATTAGTACATCTAATCTATGGGTATATATATTTTAATGTTTTTAGTAACTTTTCTCCCTTTATATACATTTACTTCCCAATTATATGTGTAAGTGCGTAAACTAATGGTTAACTCTGCCGACCAAAAAAAACTAATGGTTAACTCAATGACATACTGGTAGAGCATGGAATATTACATTTCCTAAAAAAGTTTACTTAGCATTGCCAAAGCAAGAAGATGACAATTCCAAATCATGTAACAGATTGATATTTAGTACATAAATAAAGATTAATGTATTGCTAAGTATTGACTATCTTTAATAATATAACCACTACACAGAAACTGTATTAAGGCAACAAGGAAATGTTTATTAATAGAAATAATTGTAACAAAAAATGACAGTTGGCACATAAAAATCACAAGAATGTATGTTTAGAACACTAGGACATACAAATTGTAACACCCGGGCCCACTGCCCTAGGCTCTAGTAGAGTTTCAGGAATGACGATTGTCCCCACATACCACCGCTAGCCTTAACTGTGCACTTTGTCCTCACTCACGTGCATGCTAGGATCAACTTCCCGACAGGTCACCCATCCCAGTACTACTCCAAGCTGAGCACGCTTAACTATGGAGTTCTTAGTGATGGGCTCCCGGAAAAGGAGGTGCACCTTGGTGATATGGGTAGTCCAATCATTCCTTTTAAGATCAACTTATCCAAGGCCTCAAATCCTGGGATGTTACAATCTCCCCCACTTAGACTCTTGACGTCCTCGTCAAGGCTCAACTATATGGCCTCATAATCTGACCCCATTTCAGTGCAGACCCACAATGGCCAATGGACACCCAACTCCCGATCACGGAATACCAGCGCAAGGGTGGCTACGTCAACCATGGACAGCCCTTTCCTACATGCCTGGACCGTACGACTCAAGACTGGCATGCCACATGCCTAGGGGTGGCAACTCGGGTTTTCGGGTCATTTTCGGGTCGATTGCGGGTTTAATGTTCAGAAGTCATGAAATTAAATATTATGAATCTACGGAAAGAAAAAAAAATCAGATCAGTTCGGGTCGGGTCAAAAATTGTACTGTATCGGGTATGTCGGGTCAAGATTTGCCAGCTCTACACATGCCCATGCGGGCCCCACCTACTGGAGGGGTTATGACTCTGATACCATTTGTAACACCCGGGCCCACTGCCCTAGGCTCTAGTAGAGTGTCAGGAATGACGATTGTCCCCACATACCACCACTAGCCTTAATTGTGCACTTTGTCCTCACTCACGTGCATGCCAGGATCAACTTTCCGACAGGTCACCCATCCCAGTACTACTCCAAGCTGAGCATGCTTAACTATGGAGTTCTTAGTGATGGGCTCCCGGAAAAGGAGGTGCACCTTGGTGATATGGGTAGTCCAATCATTCCTTTTAAGATCAACTTATCCAAGGCCTCAAATCCTAGGATGTTGCACAAATGGACCATTAAAAATCATGAATATGCAAAAAAAAAAGCGTAAAAATACATAAGGCTGTACATTAGACAAATCACACCCTCCTGGGATGCCTTGCCGGCTAGGCGGCCTCTTAGGCGTACCTAGGTGACCGCCTTAACAAGTAAGATTTCTACATATTTTATCTTTTATGTAATTGGTTCCTCTTTTAACTTATTTTAGCTATTAATAAATTAATATATCTAATAGTAAGTGCGCCATACATTTCCCTACTCTTTTATAAAATTATCTATTGACATATACATGTTTTTTCCGTCATCTTTGTTTATCTATTAGAGCCATTATACAAACTGTATACATATTTATACATGTGCCTTGTGCACACACATGCATGTATAAAAGAGAGAGATACTCATGCAACTCAGAAAGTTATGCCAATGCATGCTTACGCCTCACCTTAGTTACTAAATGTCTCCACAGACCTTAAAACCTTGTTTGACCCACATACACTGAATTAATACTGAATAGTATATTAAGTTAACTACAACATAAACACGGTCAAATATAACTGTAACGGACTGAAAGAAAAGAAAGGCTGACACCATTATGACACCTACGGCATCATTCACACCATTCTTTGTTGCGAAGGTCCTTTTCTAAAACAATTGGTCCTCAAATAATTTGGTGGCAATGCAGATACATATTACTGCATCACAAAAAGGGCACTCCTGTGGTATCGAACCTCTATGTCGGCATTGAGGTGTTTTAGCTACTCCCTGTGCTGTATACCTGTCATTAAATAAAGATGGAAAAAGGGTAATAGTTATTGCTGGTATCTTCTTTATACATGTAGCATAAAAGATCCTCACGTCCGATCTGCTAAGATTTCACTCAATTTGATGTTAAAGAGGCCTACCTGCCTTGCCTACGCTGCTTCTTTTATATTAAGGTAACCGGTCGTCAAAATGAAACAAACGTTCGCATGTATGCGACTTATTATCGATTGTAGTTAGTGAAGTGATGTCAAGTTTAGTTTTTAAATTGAAGCACACTTCAAGAAATCAAATATTCCTTGCATTACCAGTAAACAAGAATTGTGCGATCACTTATATTAAGGGAAGCTCAGAATGGCACAAACAGTTTGTTGTGGAGGATCCAGTTTTCATCATTGGGCCACTAAGGATTTAGGTAAAACTAAAAACTATGTAATTTCTCATTCAAATAAGTGTGATGCATTATTGGAAATGATAATAGTATGATGACATAAACAAGAAAGCTCAAAATGCATTTAGGCCTGATCCTGCCATCATGTCGTGACACAAAATGTATGTTGTGAACATCAGGCTTTGCTGACCAGACAAAATGCTTTCCAAACTAAGCATGAAAAGCTTGATTATGAGTTTAAAGGAAGCTGAAATTTGGTAAGAGCGGTGTTACTTTATCTGTCCTGTATTCCCACCCTTTTGATTTTTTCTTCCAAATAAATATTAGTTACTACTTAAGTTTCTCCAACAAATCATCAGAAATGCCTTAACTGAAGTACGGGCAACAAAGTGGGCTGCCAATCCTTTTTGAATGGTGAAGCCTATTGATCTAAAAACCAAATTATTGGATGTAGATGGAGAAACCATAAGATTCCTATTTAAAATAATTTTATGGCGTCAAAGAAGGGAAATTGCATCATCAACAAAGCTATCAAAAGCGAAAGGCAGAAAATGATGATGATTTGCTTCAGAAGCTGCTCCGTGCTTGTGGACCTTTTGCGCCGCAGCGTTGGAGGCTGCCTGGCCTTAAAGCTGTTTGAAAGGACACCTGTTAGAGGAGAAACGCCAGTGAGATTCACAGAAGTGTGTTTGCCATTTGTCCAATCAAATGATAAGATATCAATAGGACGTTGAGCATGGAGACCATCACCACGTGTCCCAAGGAAGACCACAAGAGCTTCCTTCAGTACCTTTATCCAGCACGACAGGCAAGATAAAAAAGGGCATCACGAGCAACATCATGACGGAACTTATATCCTGGTCGTGAGTGACAATTGACAACATGATCACTAAAGGCATCAAGATCTATAGTGTTGCAGAGCGGGCAACGTTCATCACCTTTTTAATTCAACTGGGTGAGAACAAATGTACAAAAAGAAAAAGTGAAGAAGAAAGCAATTACATTGCCCAACCCAACATCCTCTAGTTTTTCAGCTTTCCTTGTAGGCCCAAAATGGTTCTAGGCATTCCCTTTGACACTGGTCAACAACTGATTTTGGCTAGGATGCAGACTGGCAGAATTCATGAATAGGACTTATATTGAGAAGCTAGGATGTAGGCGTTTTCTAAAATTCGACAAACAACAGACTGAGCTAAGTGTATAATATACTGGTTACTGAATTGGTGTCTACATATTGACAAATAGGCCCAAATCTAGAGTTGGAATATAAATGGAGATAAGATCCTAACCTACGAAGGTGGTGATACAGTGATCCGGGAAGCCTACTACTATTGCCATCACAATGAAGAGAGATCTATGATGCCAAGTTGAACAAAATTCTGTGGATGGGTTAGGGGTTGCAGTAGAGTGGTAGAACCCAATAAATACAAATCGATCTACAATATGAAAAGTGAGGGTAATTTTTTGGCACATGAGTAAGTGCCTTGATCTACATAAACCAATTATACCATTATGACCAAGTTTACATCCAAGTAAAAGAAAAGAACAGATGAAGTTTAGATCTGCAAAAGCTAGTAAATGCAATGACCAACCGTAACAACAAGCATGACCAATAGGAAACTGATAAAAACTAGTGTCATCTGCATTATTTGTGGTGAAGACGTGAAGTGGTATGTAATCCTTTCTCAAACACATTTATTATGTGGAGTAAGCACTAGCGAGACCCGTTTGCCTTTGCTGCCCGGATGTTGCTGTCGCAACTTGGAGGTGGAGCCACATAGGAAGGGCATTCATGAACCTTGAGGAAAGGATCAGTGGAGTCCATACTGCATAGGATTAAGAGAACGCCACCAAGGAGGTTTGGGACTCACAAACTAGTGTTTGCAGTAGTTGGGTGCTGACTAGATAAACATGCTAAGGGTGCATTTGGTTTGTTGGATTTTCAAGAATCCTGTATTTATGCCATTCTGCATTTGTAAAATGCTGCATTGTCAAAATCTCGTAAACATAAAATTTATGTTTGGTTTCCTGGATTTGCAAAGTACGTGATTTTTTTTTCTAGGTCCACTAACCAGTCATAGTTGGATTTTGGCTTGTGGGAGAATTTTGATGGAAATCAAAATGCGGGATTCCCTTTATGTCTGGAAATCTTGGGATGAGCTCCGTTTTCCGAATCCAGCAAACCAAACTTAATTTTTTTGTAGATGGATTCCAAAATACAATCCAAAGCAGCAAAATCCAGAAAACCAAACATGTCCTAAATGGATGCCTAGTGGATTTTTGTCAACTGGAAATGACGATTAGTTCATAGGAAGGTGCTATAGGAGCCAAAAAACCCAATTTGCTGTTTGGTTGGCTTATTTTGCTCGGGTTCTGGTTGGACTAGTTACGTCTACCATGCCTACTACACATTAATATATAGATGTGTAGTACACCAGTAGTATAATATCATTACATACTATCACTTTTAGAAACTTGTATACATAATTAAATCCATGTGGCAGTGTAAAATTTACCCTACACAACAATATTGCTACTTAATAGTTGCTTACCTATAGATGAAGCATTAAGATACATTTGATATATACAACAGTATACATGCATCATCTGTGTTGTACAGACGCCCGCTTGGGTGGCGCCTAGGCTTAAGTCAGCCCGCCTCAAACTGGGCGCCCAACCCCCTAATTGACCTTAGTTGTTGCCTAAGGCCTTTTGAGGCCCAAATTAAGCCAATTCATGGCTAATTTAGCATAAATTAGATCTGAATTTGATCAAATTGAGTCATTTTATTGTTAAATTGGGTTTGATTTATCCCAAATGGGGTCAATCTAGGGTAAATTAGGTCTGATTTGGTCATGTAAGGCCTCATTTAGATCAACATAGGGAAAGTTAGGTTTGATTTGGTCATGTTATGCAAATTAGGTTTGATTTTAGGCCAAATTATGTCAAATTTGAGCAGATTAGTTCTCATTTTGGGAAAATAAGTCTGATTTTGGGGAAATGGTCTGATAAGGTGAGATTAGGTCTAATTTGGCCAAATTAGATATTGTTTAGGTCTATATAGGGAAAATTTGGGGGAATTGGGTCTGATTGGATCATAATATATAAAATTAGGTTTTTATTTAGGCCAAATCGTGTCAAATTGAGCACATTAGGTCTACTTTAGGGGAAACAAGTATTGATTTGGGGGAAATTGTTCTAAATTGGATGACTAGGTCTTATTTGTCCACATTTTGTCTCATTTAGGTGAATATTTGAGAATTTTATGGAAATTGGGATTGATTAGGTCATGGTATACAAAATTAGGTCTGGTTTAGGCAAAAATTAGGGTAAAATATGTCAAATTTGGATCAATTAAGTTCAAATTAGGGCCAATCAGTTCTAGTTTAGGTCTTGTCATTTTTGATTTAGCCTAAATTCTACATAATAGTATTATACATGTTTTGGCTACAAACATTATACATGTTTAGCTTTCTGATTTCTATATGAATTTTGTTTAGGTAAAACTTCCACAATTCAATCCATCTCTAATGATTTTGTTGCTTTCTTCGTACGATTCTAACACATTGATTGCATATTTATCATGTATATTTATATGTGTAAGAATTGTATTTTTCAGAAATTTTACATATTATCTGTTAAAATAAAAAATATATAAAAACGCATGGAAACACCTGAGCCTCCGCCTGAGCGCCTAGGCTGTCTGGGCGTCCCCCTGGAACGCCTGGCCGCCTATACAACCATGGGCATCATACTATCATGTAATCTACTTAATAGTTAGTACCATATATAGATGAATTTATCACATACAGTCGTAACTAGTAACAAGCCATGATATAATGCACTTAGTAGTTAGTATATATGGTATTAGAATACTTCACAGTAATTTACATTGGTTTTGTATTACATTTACACACTGATTATTGTTTATTAGCTTAATGTTCTATACTTAGTAATGAGTACTATACAGCAGCACAATATTGCTGATTTCATAGTTTTATATTACATATACATGGTATCACTTGCTATAATAGACTTAACGGTACATCGTCGTTACTATTGTATAGTAGCAGCAGAATCAGTGTACCGATTTCATAGTTTTGTGTTGCATATACATGGCATTACTTGCTTTAATAGACTTAATGGTACATAGCCGTTTCTATTGTATAGTAGCAGCAGAATCAGTTTATATATACTAGTTGGCTATTGTACAATATCTACATACATACTTAGTTGCTTAATACAATAGTATCATATTAACATGTTAAATAATGTTATATAATATCAATAGTCTAATATTACATACTAAAAGTAACATTACATTTTATTTTTGGGCCTAGGGAGTGGGGCTAGATCCTGTTTTTCACTTAAGTGGCCTCAGGCGGGCGTTCAAGATCAGTGCTTAGGCGGGCACTTGAGTGGGCTGAGCGGGCATGAAGTGACCGCTTAATGTAGAGCCGCCTGACTGCCGCCCAAAGGCGATTTGGAGCGGCCAGGGGTCTGAGCCGCTTGAACGACCACCTGGCTGCTTTTTTAAAACACTGTTTTGGGTTATGCAATATCAGAAACAATAGTGTAGTATTATATGGTAATTAACTATATACATTACATTATATTCTACATAACTATATATTCATGTAGCGCAATACAGTCTTAGTACGTAACATTACAATTATCTAATATTTAATGCATTGTACAATTTACTGCTAAGAATTATAGTGGTATACTGTTACATACATAGCATTATGCATGTTATAAAGGTATTCTCTTATGTACATAGTATTATGTATACTATAGTATTAGAATTTTTTTTTTCTTTCATATATAAGTAGATAGTTATATAGTACGACCTGCATTAGGACATTATTACATGCTTACTAGCAATTATACAATAGTATAAGATCATAAGTAATATACAAGTTTAGTATAAAAATCACCAACGGTTGAGGCATTGGCAATTTGCCAACACCAGGTATTGTAGGACACATTAGACTTTATTCTACTTATTTTTGCTTTGTTTTATTATTTAGGGACCTAAGTGCAAATTATCTACTTTGTGTGCTTAGTCGTAAATGTTTTGTTTTTCTTTATTTTTAGGCTTTTTTAATTTCGAATTTTATTAAATAGGATTTTATTTCCATTGCTTGTGGGTTAAGTCATGTAGTGTTATAAAAGCCAGCCTTGGGGCCTCTGTTCGGGCAGTTGAATATGAATTGAATTTTGAGAATTGTCATTTATCTTCTTCTTTCTTTTTCTTCAAGATCTGTTTCACATCACCAGGCCTTTAGCAAGTCAAGGTTTTCCTCTAGATTATCTAACATAGCTCGCTCAATGCTCCCTTAGAGCATGAGAAGGGTTGGAAACATAGCCTAACAGTAAGTGCCCCTAGCTCCGTATAATTAGGTGAACTCATCCAGTTGGGGAGGCGGTTGGAAGCAGGCACTCAGGTGGCCATTTAAGCAGGCAAAACTGGCTTGAAGCAGGCTGCAGGCAATTTCTGCAAGGCTGCGTAATTGGCGTCTTAGCTCTCAAGTCTAACTTATCTGGGGGCTTGTACCTAGTCGGTCACATAAAGTGGGTGCTTTTATTAAAATGCTAATAAAGATATGGACTTATAAATTCTAATTGGGTAAGATTATACTGGCATACCCACAAATCCTCTTCATGTGAAACCCACCAATGTACAGAGTTTTATAACTGTATATCCATTTAGACTTAGAACCATATATATACCCATTTACCTGTGGAGCATATACTTGTATTCTTGTGGGTTTTCTCATTCCTAAACCCACTTTACATGCATGTCCCTATACAATTATACACACACGCGCGCACGCACACATGTAGATACATATGTGTGGTTTAATGAAAATGATCATCTAATGAAGATTTTCCTTAAGTACTCAACATCGCTTCGCCACCCAAAAAAATAACCCACACACTTACTAATGTAGCAAAGGGTACTGCAAAGGATATGTTCTGACTCGCCCCATCTACAACTATGGAGTTCAATTTTTAGTTCAATACTAACTAAATTTTGATCTAGAACAAAAATTGGGTTACATGACAGAAGTATCCTTTAAAAGTACTCTTTGCTACATGTCTACAAGATGCTTGTTTGGTTCAAGATCTTGTCAACAAGCACTAATGGTTGTGTTGTGCAATTATGAGAGAGGAGAATAGGCAGGAAAATAAACATAACATGGCATGTAAATCGTGAAGAAGGGGAGGGAGAGTGAGAAAGGGAAGGGAGGAGGAGAAATTGAACATGAAAAATGGAAATCAAGAAGAATAAGGGGAGCGGCAGGAAGGGGGAATGGATGAGAAAATGGACAGAGAAAGAAACATATGACATGAAGGGAAAAGGGAGAAAACGGGCTACTGCATAATTGTATCAGGAAGAAGAGTGGGAGGAGGAAGGGGGAATGTAGAAGAAAAAGGCCTGGAAATGGTAATTGAGGAAGAAGAATGGGATGGGGAGGAAGGGAAAACGGAGGGGGAGAAAATGGGTAGGGAAATTGTACCTAAGGTTAAGGAAATTGGACTTGTGTGGAGTAGCATGGTGAAGAGATAAAGGAGGAAAAATCAAACCTACAAAGGAAGAAGAAAATAAGGAGGAAGAAGATGTGAAAAAGATAAAGGGGAGAAGAGAAAGCAACGAAGGAAGTGGAGGAAGAGAAAGGAGAGGAAGAGGGTGGAAGGAATGGTCATGCGGCGGTGACTGCTCCAAGCTCATGCGGCGGCTACTGCTTCTCCAACCTCGCGTGGCGGCGACAGAACCTCCTCTCCCTGCTGCCTGCTGTACTGTTGCTTGCCCCTGCAGTTCTGAGGTGCTGGCACGGCAGTTCCACGTACGGGCGACAACGGCTGCTTCATAGAGGTTGCGACGGGTCCTCTTGCTGCTTGCGGAGACAAAGGACATAGAAGAGGCTAGGGCTGGAGTAGGAGTCCTGAGCAAGGAGACGAAATGCGTTGGGAGGGAAAATGGGCTGGGAGGGGGTATTGGGAGCCAAGAATTAGACTAGGAGGGTTTTTGGTTTTTGTTGTTGTTGTTAACTTACGTCACACAACCATGCCCAACATGTGTCCGGGCTGCGTCCAACCTGTGTCGCGGCCGTGTCCGGGCAGTGTCCTTCTCTTGAAGAAAAAAAAAACTGGACACGCTGCAGTTGTGTCCACGGCGTGTACGCATCCAACACGTGTTGAACACCGCCACGAGACCTCTCGAGAAGTGTCCGTGCTTCCTAGATTGAACCTTATGTATGAAGGCTGAACCTTCCACGTATGAGCTTGAATGGGCATAGAGCCTGACTTTCAAGACTTGTTAGAGAAGTGGTGAGATGAAATGAATTAGGAACAAAACAAACAGTGACCGTTCAATAACTGCGACATAATATGGGAAAAATTAAAAAATCGCTAAAGGTAAAAAGTAAAATGGTTGATGTCAAGGACTGGAAAAATATTTTGAACTTCCGAGTAGGTATGGAAGAATGTGCAAAACTAGAGGAGGACGTCTTTGACTGGAAAAAATTGTGCCTCCTATAAGGTATGGAAAAAAGGTTCAGAACTGGAGGATGTGAAGAGTTCATTGATTAGTATGTCAAATATAGAAGGAAGCGATCGGTAAGGGTATTCTCTCTTCATTTGTGAGAAGGTGGTTGCATCACAAAGGGGTTCTGGTGGTATGGTGGAAAACGATATGTAATGTTTGTGTTCCCATATGGGTGAAACAGTTTGTTTTGTTTGTTTGGAGGCTGCAATTATACAGGCAGGTACCATGGAAATATTAAGTGTTTGGCTGTGATGATCGCGTCAAGTAGGTGCAATTCCTTGCCACAACATTGGTGGGTAGAATTGTCCTTTTAGAAGCTGCAGGATCACTGCTATATTATGGAGGGTGTTCTCTGGAAGGTCAAGGTCCACTGCAAGAAGTATTGAAGCCAGTACATCATATGAAGATGAGCAAGCAACCAATCACAAGGTTATGCCTGCCATGTTCAATCCCACTCTCCCAGTAAACAGGGAAAAAGTACCTTTAAAAACAATTCTGTAAAGGATTCTGCAAAATACGGTACTCCAAGCAGAAGCATGATAAGGTGTTGGCTGAGAATGGGTTGGTAAACATTTGTAAAGCTTAATATCTATAGGCATGTAGAAGGATGATTTGTATTCCTTGGCATGAAACATACCTGTAGTTCCTTGAAAAAGACTGGTAGGTTCAGCCAAGCATTTTCTTTATTCGGAGGCCAAGTCAAAATATGAGTTTAATGCATCTTTTTATTTTTTAATATTTTTTGCTTTTGTTGGTATAGCTTTGTGTGAGAAGTGTATATACAAATAGTCTGATATTGGGGCTTGTTCAAATTAATTAAGTTTTCCTTGCTGATTGTATCTATACTTTAGAGAATAATTTTTTTGTTGCTCATGATGTTTGTTTCTTAACTATGCACATAATGTTGCTGATGTATTTCCATCTATAATTGTTTTAACCACGGTTTCTGTGCTTGCTTCTGTCTGAAGTAATAATTGCCTTTCTGCATAACTTTTAGGACATTAATGATACAGACTACGGAGAAAACGTTTCAATTAACAAGAACTGATAGGGAGTGTTTGCAAAAACCAGAATTTGATCTCCAGGTTGTTCTCAATACCCTTTACTTTTGTGTTTTAATAGAAAGATATATGCAAATGTGATTTTAATTTTCATTGAAGAAATTACCCTCTAATGCTACATTGTACTTGGCTACCAATTGAAGTTAACAATTTTGTGTAATATTAAATTTCACTATAATACATGGTTGGAAATGGTGGCATGGTTCTGGAATTAGGACTTTTCTTGCTTAGTTCCCCCCCTCTCCCCCTCAGGTTCAAACACACACACACTACAGTTGACAACTTATGGGAGTCAGATGGTACTTCAGCAATGAATTGAGAGGACGGGCTGGAAAAGTGAGCCGGCAAAATGTCTTTAATATAAAAGAATTCACAATCCCCCCTTAAACTAGTAAACGAGGAATTTCATGTGTAGCTTGGAGCCTTGGACACAAAGAAGGGAAAAGAAGACATGACCGATGATTAATGCCATACAAGCATACTATACTCTCCATGGAGCATGACTCTCACTGTACATACAAATACTACCGAAACACATTCCCTTTAACAAATAATCATATCATGAGCAGCAAAATCGGGAAGATTTTGAGAATGTTAGTGCATATGAATTTATTAATTAAGAGCATTTCCAAATGCAATCTTCACTTTGAATGGCAACTAACTATACTGCTGTAATCATATAACTACAGTAAAGCTGATTAGCCATTGGCATAAATTTGAGGCAGTTGAGGAAGCACATTAGTCATATCTTGTGTGAGATGACTAAGCAGAAAATGCATTCATAACATGTCATTGCAAAAGTGCACAATGCCTATAGAACGACACACCAAAACACTAGCAGGATGTTTTGTTCATAGCCTGAAGCTAGATGTTTATGAAAATTGGACCTAAATGATATCGTATCTCATGGCAATCACATTTGACTAAGCCTCTCTTTTTTATATCTTCTATATAGACCCTTCACATTAACTATGAACCAACGTGGTAGATTGGGTTCATGGATAACAAACAAATCCCTCTGACGCTGAAGGATGATAAGAATAAGGGAGGGACGAGGCAGAGAGTAATATAAGTGATTGCATCGACAATAACAAAACGAATATGACTAACTAACATGGTTAAGTTTACTAATGAAGGAAAATCTTTTTACCACTGAAAATCATAACGTTCTTGATTAATATATGTAAGGTCAAACATGCCATAAATAAGGTGCAATTGATAAGTATTGTTAAATATTTGGACCCACACTCATAAAATAAGGGAACAAACACAATGTTAGGTGAATGAAAGAGCATTTGGACCTAAATTTTTGAGCCCGCACTCATAAAATAGGGGAATGAACACGATGTTAGGGTTCAATTGGGATGTGAGTTTGCCTTTTCCTTTTGCTCTCATCTAGTGTCCACACAAACCTTTTGATTTCCTCAAAACTTCCTTGGCGTTTCATGTTATGCAGGTGCTCATATTTTCTGCTATATAATGTTCCAAGTGCCGTACTCGATAATTCCCTTTGGTGTTTATTTGTGAAAGTGAAAAGTAAAAGTTTGAATCTGATAGACATGCAAATCTAAATTGCTTGAAATTAATTGAGCTTGCACAACTCTACCGGGACACATATTTGTCCTTTTTCCTGCGTAGTGTTGTTTCTTTGCATGATACCTAGTTCCTCCATTGTTTCCCCACTTTTCGTTCACATGATAATTGAATGGTGATCTTTGATATGGGACTGATTTAGACGGCGGGGGGGGGGGAGAGGAGTGTGCTAGTTGCCATTGTTGCGCCCATTTAGGGTCTTGCCTCTTGCTGATAGAATTGGTAGCCCACAATGAACTATCATATACCTTGTCCATGACTTCAACCCAGAGCTCCCCTGGTAGTAGCGCTCATACTTGTCTAGGCGGTCCTTCCCACCAAGGGAACGCCTAGGCGTTCTTCATAATTGATGATTATTACATATGCATTTATCTATATTCAGATATATACATCACTGTGTACATTTGTGTTGGATATTCGTAAGCTTATTCAACCATAACTTCACCTACAACACATCTGTCATGATCTAAGCTAGACCTATTCGACCTTGATTTGACCTAACATGATCTAAATTGACCTTATTTAACTTAGTGTGCCCTAATTTGGCCTAAGTCAGACGTATTTTGGCATAACATGACTTAATCAAACGTAACTTCCCCTAGTTTGTCCTACATTGACATATATGAGCCCTAATTTGGCAAACCGATTCCCCAAAATAAGACATGTTTTCCCTAAATCAGACCTATCTCCTCCCAAATCAGACCTCATCTGTCCAAATTAAATCTGATTTGGCCTAAACCAGATCTATTTCATCCATAAAATAACTAAATTTGATATAATTTGACCAAATCCAGACCCAATAATGCTAAGTTGGTCTTTAAATATCTTAATTTGGGCCTAAAACGCCTTAGGTATCCACTTTAGTTATCTCAAAGCTAGGCGTCCAGTTTAAAGTGGCCCACCTATAGCCTAGGGGCCTAGGCGCGCCCAGGCGGGAGGCTGGATAACTATGTTAGCGCCATTAATCAATCCCTTGATCTCCTCCCCACTACCCTGCCTCATATCAGACTTATCTCCATCCAGTTTCATACTTGCCTTCGATATGTCCAAGCAAAGTGTGTCACGAAGCTCCTTGAATCCTTAAGGATGCCATGCTTCTGTTTGTTCGGGCACCCCATGGCTGGTTTGGGGGTGTACAACCTTGCCCATATGATATCTATCCAAGGACCTATGTCACAATGAGGCTATGAGCGTGGTCTTCTTGCTTGCCTTTCACCTTTCACGAGGGTTCATGCTAGTCTTTATCTCGTGGGTTGGCATCCCCATACTTTGTGTTGAGGCTTTAGAGTTTAGACGGCTCATAAATGTGCAAACGCATAATGGTGTATGCATTTTTGTAGTATGTTTTTTGAGTTGAACAAATTAAAGAAGAAAGGTAAACCAGATAACTGAGGGAGGGCTTATTATGAGAGTTATGCACTTATTAATACTTGATAAAAAACTGACCCAAAACATTGTTGAATGGAAAAGTAGGCTCTGTACAAGCAATACCACATGGTTGGCACTGAGGCCTGAGCATGTAGGCTATGATGTAAGAGGTGTCAATGTCTAGATCTCGAGGTCCTCAAGCGGGTTGTATGGTTACATCCTAGGGCTATTTAGGTTCGGAGTGGGTCATTTTGATGCCAATTTAGGCCGATCCACGTCAAAATAGGTCAATTTTGGGTAAGACAAGGTTAACTTGGTCAACTTTTGTCAAAGTTGGCAAGTTGGGTCTCAATTCTATTGTGTTAAGTGTCATTCAGGTGAATTCATGATTGATTTAGAGAAAGCAACTGCATATACCCGTATATATTAAGTTCAATGTACATATAAATGTATCTTATATAAATCTATGGGAACTATTGAATACATGTATAAGAATAGAAAAATATTTGAACGCCTAGGCTGCCTATGTGGTGGGATGGTGGCTGTCGAGTTGGCTAGGCTCTTCTTCTAGGCCACGACCTAGCAACCTAGACAATTATGTGACTTGATGACGATGACTTCCGCATAACTTACGTAAATGGTTGTTTGATAATTGTTGTATTATGTGTATACATAGTTACAGATTCGGTATTCGGGATCATATGCTTGAGTTGAAAAATTGCGGAATTCTTGAATTATTCAGAAAATTCGGCTAAAACACGGTTAATGTACGGTCAACTATTCCGGAAAAAGTCGGGAAAAGACGGATATATATATATATATATATATATATATATAGGTGTACGACGTGATCTGTACACTCGAGTGTATTCTAGCCTGACTCTATATGAGTCAGGCTAGTGTACACTCGCGTGTACCGGAGGCACCGTACACCTCAGTCATTTTTGAAGATGCAGTAAATTTTTGAAAAATCTAAACCGTTGATCTTCTTAATTATCATAAGAACATACTATATAATAAATTTTAACTCATTTGGACACTTATAGGTCGTGCATCTAAAGGAGGCAAAAATCATGTATTTCAGATTAGTTTTGTGCGTCGATTTGGTTGTCCTTTGATGAGTGACTTATACTCATCCAAATGAGTTCAAATTTTGTATGTGACCTATTATTATTGTAACCATGAAGATCAATGGGTTAGATTTTGGAAAAATATGGTCAAGATAGGCAAACACCATTGGGGTGTACGACGTGATCTGTACACTCGAGTGTATTCTAGCCTGACTCTCTTTCTCTCTCTCTCTATATATATATATAGAGAGAGAGAGACTCTCTCTCTCTCTCTATATATATATAGAGAGAGAGAGACATGTTTGCAAATATATATGAATAGGCAAGAAACTTGAGATGTGGAGTACAAAGTCAGGTGCTACATATGAAAATCAAAGTTTGCCACATCTTTGCTTACAGAAAAGAAGGCACGTTAGAACCAAGGAGTACTAGTCCATTACATTAACATCACACACTAATCAAGTTTAAGTCTATTACATCACTGGAGTGGAGACAGAAATCAAGGTTGAAGGCCTCATAATCAAATTCAACATTTGTTGTAATAGTCACATTCTCACCTTGATGGTTATCTCCTCCTTCCTCAGCCGGTTCGTCATCGTATGCATTTGAAGAACCATCACTGATATCACCTACAAACACATGTATCTTCTCCAACTCAATAGCAAGGTGTCTTCGTCTCCTTTTCAACAATAGTCTTCATCAAATGTGAATTCATCCTATTGTAGACCAATATTTCCAACCTTTCTGGATCAAGGCGATTGCACTTTTTGGTATGTACAACAGTAAAAGCACTCCAATTGTGCTCACAAGGAGAAGCACTACAAGGTTGGCCCAAGATTTTAATGGCCAACTTTTGCAATAAGTTGAAGTTTCCACCCCTCATATTTCACCAAACTCCTAACAATAAGAAACAAAACCGGTCAAACCACTCATGCTAAAACATTAAGAATTAAAGTAAAGGGTTGTTTGAGTCTTACATGGGGTGAGTAGTAGTAAGACAGTCAATCGCCAAAGGAGTGAAGATTTGAGCTGATTTGGAATGATAATCACAAAGCTCCTTGGATATTAAACTCCTAGTACTTTCATCAAGTACCATCTTCATCAAAACTTTTTCAACATCTTGTTTTACCTCAACATCCATCGTGACTCTCTTTTGATAGTGCAACAAAGGATTCAAATAAACAACAATAGCTTGAAGGGGATTATGCAAGTATAGCCCATCTATAATCAATTATCTTCCAAAAATACATGTATTTATCTGCAACCCCCTCAAAAAATATCCTTTATTGCCTCTTTTGCTCTATCCAGTCCTTCATAAATGTACCCAATAGTAGAACGTTCACTATCCACCATTCTTAGAATTCGAATCAATGGCTCTACAACACGAATGACCTTCTTGCCAGACTCCCAAAAATGATTATCTTGAATAGTATCACAGATTTCAATTCCATCGTCACTCTTGGATTGTGCCAAATCTCTCCAACTGGGGATGCAACCATGAACCTCAAAATCCTGCTTTTGTGCAAGTGCAGATTGCAAGCACAAAAAATAAGTAGGAAAGCAAGTGGTACAGGGTTTCTTAGATTCCCTACCCTCCGTGTGTTTTCTCGTCAAATCTAAGACATGCTGATACTTGTACATAAATCTGACAATCTTCTTGGCGTTATCAAGTACATGAGAAATAGTAGCAAGGCTGCCAAGATCGTTTAAAATCAAATTCATGCCATGTACTGCACAATTTGTTTTGAAGATTTGAGGATATTTTACTTCTAAAAATGCTCATCCACTACAATAGTTACTTGCAGTATCAGACACAAATTGCACAACATTTTGGACACCAATCTCCTTAATCCATGAGATGAAATCAAATATATAGGGCCCATCTTTAGCATGACCCTCTACACACAAAGATTTATAAAACATCACCCCTTTTAGGCTTTGAACCAACAAGTTCAAATGAGATCTACTTCTCATATCTTTGCACTCATCAGACATGACTGTGCGGCCAGAAATTTGCAACTCTTTTTCAAAGAGCTGACATATGCATCCACATCAGCCTTCACCTCATCTAGAAGGCGTGTCCTAGCTGTTTCACTACTACGTGGCTCATAACCAAGGTTGTAAAATGCGTGAGGCGTAACGAGGCGTTTTTGTCTCAGTGAGGCGAGGCGTAAGCCTCAAAATAAGTGTGAGGCGGACATAAAAAATAAATTTATACATCTATTTACACATATTTATGTGTTACGTATATGAATGTGTGTTTAACAAAAATAAGTATATACAAGCACTGAAATATAAAATAGAAATTAATTCTGAAACTTAATAATGATAATAGTGATTAAAGACCCACCATAATACGAAAATATATATGTAAAAAAATTATGAGATATCAATTCTTAATACTACTAGAATAAAAGATGTAGATAGAAAAACTAAAGGAGACATAATTTCAAATTAGTAGGAACGAGGAACCAAATTAGTTAACAATGATATGGAATTTACCGACATAGTGAATAAGAAGGTAGCAAACATAGAAATTTAACAATGAAGATTGAAAGATGTCACTCGAGAATTATGAATAAATGTTTATTAATGAAAAATAAATATTAATTACCTAGAACTTTGATTTTTTTAAGAAAGTGTTTGTATCAATCTTAAAGGTAGACAATTTGGTGGTTAACATAAGACGTTATCATGCAGAATTGAGGCGTACGCCTCAGGTAAGCCTAGGGCTGAGCATCGGTCTAGAACCGGACCGGACCGGACTGAACCGGACCGGACCGCGGACCGAATTTGAACAAATATATGGACCGCAGACCGGACCGTTTCGAGGTAGGACCGGACCGGGACCGGACCGTTTTGTTCTAGGACCGGACCGTTTGGACCGTAATCCGCCTTTTTTACATGTTTTACAACTTATTTAATTATACAAAGTTGATAATCTTAGTCACTTCTAACAATTATATAACTTTAGTATCAAACATTTATACTAGTAGTGATTATATATGTACTTTATTTGTAATTATTATAGAATACACCTTCAAATATACATGAATTTTATATAAAAGTCAATCTGCGGTCTGGACCGGACTGGACCGAAGACCGAACTCATCGAAATTCCCGGACCGCGGACCGGACCGAACACAAAATGGACCGGACCGGACCGAATTGAGCAGTTCGGTCCGGTTTTGCGGTCTGGACCATTATTTGCTCACCCCTAGCTAAGCCTCTGAGCCTCAGTGCTTTGAGGCGGGCCTAAGAAATTGTGAGGCGTAAGCCTCAGTCCAGGACACTGAGGCGCATTTGGGATAGCCTCGATAAGAGGCGTAAGCCTCGAGAGCCTCAAGGCGGGTTTTTTATTACCATATTCATAACCAGGACCCGCATTTGCAATAACAACACATGCCTCCTTGAATTCAGAGGTCCTAAGAACGTTAAATGCAATGTTATTAGCAACTAAAAACTTTAAGATTGCTTTATCTGCATCCTTCTTCTCCCCTTTCTTCACCACTCTATATAATGTTTCTTGACCAACCATTTCTTTCGTATACCTGTCAACATCAACAACATCCACAACTGTAGACCCGCCTGTCGGGCTAGTAATTTGAGAACTAGTCGTTCTCCAGAAATCTGTCACCTTCTATTTCTTTGACTTGGCATTCAAGCCCTCAATTGATTGAAGACCCATGGATCTCACATCCTCTTGCATAGAAGGACAAGGTCTGATATCCTTTCGAGGATACTTGCCAAAGTATGGTACAGATTAACAACATCCACAACTGGAGGTTTTTTTCTCTATCAGTCTTGTTTTATTATATACATATGCTTAACATTTACTAATTGCAAGTGTTTTTATATAAATATATTTAATTGTTATAAATAGGTATATTCATATATTTAATCCTGGATAATTGAAGCAAGTCCCAAAATAAAGCCCAACAAGAGAAATAATTTGAGGCGCAGACCAATACAATTCTGAAAATGGATGTTAATGACATAAAGCCCCATAAATAGAAGAATTAGTCTTTTAACACGAATACAATCTTTAGTTAGCATTGTATGATTCCAAAAGGGACTGTAATATCCATTGATGTGGTCCAGAACCTCCTTGGAACGCTTTGTCATCCAGGCACCCCTCTTGGCTAGTATGGTACAGATGCATTTTTTCACTGCATGATACATCTTACATATTTAAATGTCGTGAACAAATTTTTAACATCAAACACCAAATGAGTCTTGTTTTTTCAAATGAAATGCTAAATTTTGGTTGAATATCGTATCTATGCTGTTATATTTGCAAATGATGTATTGTATTCCTGAATCACCATCTTTAAATACACACAATTGCATTTTGTGAGCAGTATTTACAAATGTGGCAAATTAGTTTGGTATAGGGTATTTACTGTATGTAGGTGTGTATTTCTTTGTCATTTTTACTTTACTTAGTGGGCACCATCTTATTTAAATTCGATCACTACTCAAAGATAGGTTTATATATGTGTTATGCTAAATTAATTTGCATCTATAATTCAACTGTTTGGTCTTCCATACATTTATCTACACATCTCTTTAAAGAAAACATGATCATGTTTATAACATTGCATTATAACTCCCTATCTCTAAATCAAATGGTTTGCTACTTTTTGAGGGTTGTTAGATTGAATGAAGCCCCACAATAAATAGTTTGAGTTCACTATCGTGCAAGTTAGTTTTGGTTTGAATTTTGTTTTGAATGAGCAGTTTTTTTGTTTATGTAATGAATCTTAGTGTGCTGATGCCTACTCTGAATGGAGTTCTTTTGCGATTTGATGCATAAAATTATCATCCTGATGAGAATTGTGATTGCACTATGAATAGTCTGTACATTTGATAGTTCAAATTCCAATTTAATGTATAATTCACAGTACTTGGTATGTTTCAAAGCCTCGAGTAACCTTACAAGTATATGACTATGTTCTGCTATTCATGCTCTATTCATGCTCATAATGGAAGATGCGTACTCGGCATTCGTGCAGAATATTAATGTATGATTTCCACTTCCAACGTGTCATGCAAATATAAGAACTTGACCGAGAACTCAATTCTCTTATCATATTGATTCTATCTGTGACTTAATTTTGTGATCCAAATCCAACATTGCAACCTGCTAGGATATATAAAGGATTGAATCCTCTGGAATTATCATATGTTCCCGCCAGGAAACAATTTTCTTTTCCACGTTATCTTCGGGTGTGCTTTCGACAGCATTTGGACGCTATCTTGGGTTTTGAGGAAGGGCAAATGTGACGTTCGTATGCACTTTATAAAACAAGAATGTTCCCCATTTTAGCCCTCATTAAGTTTAATAAATATATTGTCAGCTTCTCCAAACATGTACGGCTTCCACTTCCAACGTGTCATGCAAACGTAAACTTGACCGAGAACTCAATTCTCTTATCATATTGATTCTATATGTGACTTGTTTTGTGATCCAAATCCAACAATGCAACGTGCTAGGATATATAAAGGATTGTTTCCTCTGGAATTATCATATGTTCCAGTGAGGAAACATTTCTGTTCCACATTATCATTGGGATCCGGTTTTCTCTATCCATAGTTTTATTGTATTATTATTTAGAAGTAACTTATCTGTGCAGCGACCAATTTATTCAACTTTTATGGAAATGTTGCTACTTCAGTAAATATTCGTATCAGTATATGAAATATACACTTCCTTATTTTAAGCAATTTCATCTGACAACCTTTGACAGACAAGTAATGAAATATGTTATAAAAACATTTTGTAAGAACTATCACTTTCAAGATTCTTAATTAACTTATAATTAAAAACTATTCTTTTAATCAAATGATAAATTTGTTAGTTTTTGGTTCTTGTATCGGTTAAGATGACGACCATTTTTGAAGTTGCTTGTTGCTTTCTTGTAGTCACATGATTAGGTATCTGACTATGATGTGGATCTCCCACCCTCTGATGTGACAACCCTGTTTAAATCATTCCATTTGAATGCACAGAGTACATATCATTCGGGCAGAGCTGCAGACTATTGATCTTGAATATACTTACCGGTCTATATAATAAAGGTAGTGTACCATGGGTATGAGTCACAGGGCCAATAACATTGTACTTCTGGGGTTGGGGATGTATTGTATACAGTACACCCACATGCCATGCCAGATTGCCAGCTGTATTAGTGTTTTCTCATTTTTGTTATATAAGAGTTGACTCTCCTTTTATTTTCCCCCTTATACTGTTTTTCCAAATAAGAAATGAAATATGCTTCAGCCACATAGAAGCATAGTATGCAATGCTTTCTAGTTGGATTAAGCTGATCATATGAGCTGTATATGTAGGTTTGGTGCCTTCTTTTGAATGATAAAGTGTCCTTCAGAATGCAGTGGCCGCAACAAGCTGATCTGCAGGTCAATGGTAAGCATTACTTTCTATTATCTTTTGTGGAGTGTGATGGCCACAAGCGGACACAGATATAAACACAAACATGGGACACGGTAATTTCCAAAAGTATATATATATATATATATATATATATATATATATATATATATACTGCATCTTTAAAAACGACTGAGGTATATGGCGCCTCTAGTACACTCGAGTGTACACTAGCCTGACTCTCTCTCTCTCTGTCTATATATATATATATAATCTGTGTGTGTGTGTAGAATATACATTGTGACATCTAATATGCTATGCATATAAACCCACAAGATGATTCAAATAGATCATCCACAAGGGCAATCACCATGAAATTCGACCAACAGCGAACATATAACACTATATCCACAAGTACAAATCAAAATATAGATTAAATTATCAAATATATTAAGATGCTTGATTGTGAAATTGATGCAATAAAAATATACGGACTTGTAAAAATTAGGAACAGTAGAATTTCAGGGACACTAGTTTTGTAAATTATGTTGTAAGTAAAAGGCAAATGTGTACTATCAAGAGGAGGAAGGGGAAGGGTGAGGAAATATATTGCTACTGGTGGAAGAGAGATGGAGAATGAAGGTGTCTTGGAGATTGAGAGGGAAGAAAAGGAAAAGGAAGATACGTGAGACCTACTTATGATGGAGGGGTAAGAGGAGAGGAGGGGAGATGAAGAGGTTGAGAAGTAAGCAAGTGAGGATGTGTAGGGAGGACAATACTCCACATTTTATTCAGGAGGAGCAAGAAGAAGAGTCAGAGAAGGAGTGGTAAGATAAGGTAGAAGGAGATGGGGGACCAACATGAAATTAGAGGGGGACATGGATCATGTTACTGCCACATTGAAATAGGAAAAAGAGGAGGGGGAGGAATGGGAAGAGGAACAAGAGTGGGAGAAGCAAAAGTAGATGAGGGAGAAGTAGACATAGAGGAGCAAGAAAAAGATGTGAAGGAACATTTTGACAACTACTATAGCTTTAGAATAGGAAAAAGAGGAGGGGGACAAGAAGCGGGAAGAGGAGGGGGGAGCAAAGGAGGAAGAGTTACATAAATTTGGAAGAAAAGGCAGTGAATCAAAATGGTTTCCTCTTCGTGGTTGAGGGGAACAGGAAGAATGAAGGGGGGGGGGAAGCAAAGGAGGAAGAGTTACATAAATTGGAAGAGAAGACAGTGAATCCAATTACTTTCCTCTTTGTGGTTGATGTGGTAGTCCCTGAATGCTACAACAGTAGGTGGAGAGATGATATCGACGATGATGGCTACTACTATTGTTAAAGAAGGGCGTCAATGGCTTGACTGTAGTTACTGGAGGTTAACCATCTGATGTTAGTAGGACAAGGAGTAGTGGAAGATATGAGGCGGGGTTTTAGACAAGGCTTGGGAGTCTTTCCATATGCTTAGGCTTATGTGGTTTGGGTTGGCATGTCCTGGGTGTGTCCACGACGTGTCTGGCATTGCAATAAAAACAAATCAATTTAGACACACTGAAGGGGAGTCCATGCTTGTCTAGGCATCTGCTAGTGTCTGTGTCTGGGTGATGGCCCCTTCTTGCGTTGTTGATTTATTTGTCTCAAATAAATAGCTACCGCACAACAAGTTAGAATTATGATTTCTTTTTCTTATATAGTCTACAATTATTTTACTCAACGTATTCATTCTTCAATATCCCCACTTGTCTTAAGGGCACGTTTGATTTAAAGGATTCAGTGGGATTTTTAGTAATACTGAATTTACTTTATCCTGTATCAACCAGTAGCTGGGTTTAAAGAATGCAGGAATATAGAATCTTATGTTTGCTTTTGATGGATGGCATCTTCTCTTTCCTCTCGTGTGGGGACCAACCGGTAGGTCAAGATGATAGCAGTTGTACGGAGAGCGTGTAGTGGTTAGGCAGTCCGTGATGGTCGGGTGCCCATTCTCCTGCTGCATCCCGGCATCCGGCCGATTTGAGATGTAAATGAGAATCCAGCAGTTATTGCATCATGGAGAAACGCTGGATGCCTTCTTTTTCCTGCTCCAGCTAATCAAACATAAACTTTTGGTTGATGGATTTATGAATGCATTCCAATCCGGTTATATCCGGTAAAACAAACGTGCCCTAAGTGGATTTTGTTGAGCTAAGATTGATAACAAAAAATGACTTAGAAATATTCTAGGAATGCTCATCATTGAAAGGCATGTGATGTTGAAGAAGCTCCAAGATTTGTACACCCACCTGAAATGAAAAAAAAACTGCATCGATATACAAAAAGCATTGACACCCACATACCTACGTGTACACTTGACTTGATTATGAAGGCCTCCTTTCAAAAGTCAACGTGCCGGTCTAAAAACAAATTAAAATATGGCTATGCGAAATATTTGATAAGAGGAATCCCCCTCTTATGTATAGGAGAAGGGGGAAGCATATAAACTTTAGACTAGACCCTAATTGGCCAAGACATACTTGGGCCCATATACAAATAGACTCAAATAACTTAATTAAATTGACTCTCTAACTTTCCCCCTTAAGCTGAAGCTTGGGAGAATCCCTAATCAGCTTGTAAACAAAAAGACAAATGAAAAATATAGAAGCACAATAAAAAGATAAACCAAGCCCACACAAGAATATTTCTCTCCTTGAAGATTACAATGAAGTACACATCACTCAAACACTCCCCCTCAAGTAGATAATCCGAAACAAGTATGCAAGTAGGTCGAATCCAAAGCATATTGCAGGTCGTAGGTGCAGGTCACAAACATGCACCAAAAGCTTCTTGATATAAAGGATGTAGCATCTGAAGTAGTAGTAAACAACTTCTAGAAGTGCTAAAGTCTTCATCACAGTCACTATCATCGCAGTCTAGAGAGTACTGGTTCACAGTAGAAAAGTCTAGAGAGTGCTGGTAGCCTGGTACATAGTAGCAGAGTCTAGAGAGTGTTGGTTCGCAGTAGAAAAGTCCAAAGAGTGCTGGCTCGCAGTAGAAAAGTCCAGAAGGTGCTAGCTCGCAGTAGAAAAGTCCGGAGAGTTTGTTTCACAATAGAAAAGTCCAAAGAGTGCTGGTTCGTAGTAGAAAAGTCCAGAAAGTGTTGGTTTTCAATTTGGAAATTCAACATGCGCAAGGCACGAACAATGTCAACGTGCAAATCAAGCACATGGAAAAAAGTAGAAAGTAGAAATGACGTAGCTGGATAGACGACCATCAACTTAAATAAGCAAATAGTAGACATGAAGCTCCAATAGTAAGCTCTCCGAAAAGCATATAGCAGTGAGAGACTTTCAGATGCAAATATCAATAGCAGAAGTTCCCAAGCTCTTCAAGAAATGCATAAAGATCCACAAATGTATAGAGCAACATAATATAATCTCCTCTCCTCCATCTCTCCGCTATTTCTCCCCCTTACACCATCCACAGAAAGAACAAAAAATGGTTGGGGTGGACAAGTTAGATACAATAACAGAAGAAATAAATATCTTGGTAAATATATAAAGGATGTCAACCAATAATTCTGAATCAATGTGCAACATCACCCGATTCGACAGATCCGGGTATAATCTCCTCTCCTCCATCTCTCCGCTATTTCTCCCCCTTACACCATCCACAGAAAGAACAAAAAATGGTTGGGGTGGACAAGTTAGATACAATAACAGAAGAAATAAGTATCTTGGTAAATATATAAAGCATGGTGCGAGACTTCGACTTCGTGTCGACTTCGCCAGGTGTGGAAGTGGAAGTTTGTGGAAACTTCGAGGAAGTTTCGAGGAAGTTAGGACGCAAACTTCGACAAACTTCGATGCCATTTTTTGAAGAAAGTGGTGTGAATTTGAAGGAAACTTTGATTGTAAACTTCTAATTATGTTATACCTCTATCTAATATATGTTAATTTAACACAAAAACACGATTTACGAGTATCTAGCCCTAGGTAGGTTAATAATATTATGAGCTGCTTGCAAGGGTCAAATATGCAATACACATACAAATAAGTTCACCATATGAATCATATAGAATATATAGTCAAATAGTAATTACAACACCCTCTCTAGTAAAGAGTGGCAATAACAAGCATAGGAGTTGATATTAGAAGTGGTAAAGAGGGTTTGAGGCGACACTTATGCCTTATATGGCATTAGAGCACTAGTTAGGACTAATGTTCTGGGTCGTCTCAACTTCGCCCCAACTTCGAGGAAACTTCGACAACTTCGGAGAAGTTGAGACGAAAATACACACAAAAAAGTCAACTTCGACGACATCCTTGAAACTTCGCCCCGAAGTTTGGACAAGGCCGAAGTATTTGGTATTCGACTTCGCCTATGGTCGAATTTCGAAACTTCGGCGAAACTTCGCCCAACTTCGACGAAGTTGCTTTCCATGATATAAAGGATGTCAACCAATAATTCTGAGTCAATATGCAACATCACCCGATTCGACAGATCAGGGTAGAAAAATAAATGGATCTTAATGTGACCTGAAAAGGGAGATTTTGCCCCACTCGAAAAGGGGGAAGGCGGAAAGAAGAAAGGGAAGGGGGAAGAAGACGACTGGATAGATGATTGACGGGTGGCCAAGCCAAGGACTGTCCGCAAGCGGAAGAAAACGTTTGTCTCCTTTAGTTTTAGGGTTGGATAACCACTCTGATACCAAGTTGTAAAGTAAAACAAAGCTATGCGATATATTTGATAAGAGGAACCCCCCTCCTATATATAGGTCAAGGGGAAGTGTATAGACTTTAGATTAAAACCCTAATAAGCCAAGACACACTTCGGCCTGTATACAAATAGACTGAAATAATTTAATTAAATGGACTCTCTTAACAATGCTCATCATTGGAAGGCATGTGGGGTTGAAGAAGCTCCTCAATCTGTACCTGAAATGAAAAGAAAACTGCACCAACATACAAAATAGCACTGCCACCCACCTACCTACATGTACTTTTGTGGCCTGATTCTAAATGCCTCCTTTTTGAATCGCTTTCTAATTAAGAAAATTCATGAATACTTGGATCACCCTTTGCCCCTTACAAAGGACATACATTATTGCCTTTCCAACCTTTTACAATCATTTTGTCATCATCAAATTTCAGATCTGATCCTTGCTTTTCTGACCTTCATTTCCTCATGGCATATTCATGTGGACTGCTTATCCATCTATGCGGCCTCAAATTTCCTTGTTCACCACTTAAGAGTGGCACATCAAAACTCCACTTTAAGATTAAGGTGGTCCACAACAACCTCATTCAGAAAAGCTAAATACCTACCTTTTAACCCCCCTTCTCTAGACATGTTATTGGTCCTTGCTTAGGATCCGTGTTGTAGGACCTGCCACTCATCTAACTCTTATCTAGGCTCGACATTCCCAGAGGGAACTCTAATTATTTTGGAGTTCTATAGAATTTTAGGGACTACCTTGCAAACTTATTTGTTTTGGCATTTTACTTGGTTTTATTCACTGTTCGGGAAATCAGTCAACGCAGCCGCACATACCCCTGCTTATGCCTATTTAGTCAGGCCATTGCACCAAATATTGCTAATCGGTCTACTAAGTGGTCCCAGGCCACATATACTCCCACTTGTCCGATTAAACGGTCGATTACACTCTGCTTTTTGAAAAGCCAACGACTTATGTCCATGCATTACATACATACATGCAAATATATATATCTACACATTTCACCGACAAGGGAGTGGCTCAAGTGGTCAAGTACGGTGTCCCCTAACAAAGAGACCCGGGTTTGAATCCCAGCTGCCGCTTTGGTTTACCACCCCGTCGGACGTCCGACCTCCGTCACTGGCATGGGAAAGGGGGATAGAATGCCTCTCTTAATCCCATATATATACACATTTTGTATATTAAAATTTAAACATTTAGTCATTAATTTATATGTATGTAATGTAATACATATAACAATTTCCACACACATTTGTACATTTAAATATGAATACGTTTTGACATATTCATATGTATACATACATATAAAATATACCTACATACATACACATATTTGTACATGTATTTGTACATTTTGATTTATTCACATTTATACATAGTTTCACATATTAGTACATTTATATAGATACATTTTTATATTTGCACATATATTACAAAAAATTCGTTATATAGACATATATACATACTAGTGAACACACATGTGCACATGCACGCCACACATAAATATGTTATATCTTTTAACTAATTTAAAAATATAAATACCTATAATTGAATTGTGTTCTTCCTTAATTTAAAAATAAAATGGTATTTGTTACCTTTATTTGAATAGTATTTTCACTCAAATCTAAACTTGATTAAAAGATGATTGAAGTTGTGAATAAAAATAATATAGGGTTGCTACATGATCATAGTACGAAAGTGAGTTTTATGATTCTTCGGTTTAACATTAAATTTGTTATACACAATAAATGATGTAAACAATGTTTATCCACTTTAAAATATGAAATATATAGGAATGGTTTTTTTTAATAGAAAAGTGTACAATTTATTATTAATGGATGGGCCTAGAAATGATGTAGGTGTAGAATATGGCTATATATTGTTGTATTGAAGTGTGCCGATGCATCAATGGAACACATTATGAAAATTTATTTTTGCTTCCTTCTTTGAGGTTGTAATGTTGAATCAGTGTTTCAGAAAGCGGGAAGCGGGAGGCGTGCGGACAACACCCTGTAACCGATTAAGCGGTAGGCGGGCGATTAAGCGGACGATTTTTGAAAAAGCGGGTGTCTAAATTTTATATATTTTTATACAAAATTACATGTGTATATAAAAATGTATATTTATAAGGAACTTCTATACATATCTAATCAGCAAATCAGTAATTAACTAAGTATTCATCAATACTTACTATTAATCAGTATCTCTAATCACTAAAATTGGCAAGCAGATCAGTAATTGTAAATAACAAACTATGAATTGTTGAATTAAAGTAATCACTAAAGTAATACCAGTAGTACCAATCATTAATCACTGAAAGCAGCAAGGAAATCAGTAAAACTAATCAAGCATTACTAGTATAATAGAGCAATAGGATATTTACTTAGATGCATTACAACAGTACCCAATTATTACAGCTTACACACAAAGTATGCATTCTAAATTAGGACTAGCTATATCATAGAACATTTAATGTATACAAGTTTCATATATTATAGTCAACACTACTTGGACTATGTAATTAATTAATGTTAGATGCTTACATTAGGATTTTTAAACAAAAGCCGGAAAAAAGCGGACAAAAAATGGGTGAGGCGGGCAAAAAGCGGGTGATTATGTTCAAAACGATTAAGCGGGCGCTTAGGGGCTAAATTAGGCGGATGAGGGTCATGGCTGCTTAAGCGGCCCGCTTGGCCGTTTTTTAATTCACTGTGTTGAATACATATTTTGTATAGTTTTTCAACCATTTTCCTCCATCTCATTAGACCCCCATGATGACAAAAGAAGGCATACATATAACGTCATAAGACTCATAACATTATCTATCATTTTCTAAGGCTACATAAACATAAAATATGTAATATGATTTTCATAAGAGAAACTATGTTTTAGGTAAAATACATTTGATAGAAAAGATAAACCATTTGAGTAAAAAAACATAATGCCAAACTCAGACAAAAAAACTAAAAAGCAAAAACCCTTATATTTAACTAAAAGAGGAGCTATTTCATACAAAAAATGCATGTGCAAAGTAGTCATACAATCATGGTGCATAACTTCGACTTCGTGTCGACTTCGCCAGGTGTGGAAGTGGAAGTTTGTGGCGAGGAAGTTTCGAGGAAGTTTAGACGCAAACTTCGACAAACTTCGATGCCATTTTTTGAAGAAAATGATGTGAATTTGAAGGAAACTTTAATTGAAAACTACTATATATGTTATAGATCTATCTTATATATGTTAATTTAACACAAAACACAATTCACAACTCTCTAGCCCTAGTTTCAAGGGTCAAATGTGCAATACACATATACAAATATAGTTCTCCATATGTATTCTATACAATATACAGTCAAATAGTAGTTAAAACACCCTATCTAGGAAAGAGTGGCAACAAACAACATAGGAGTCGATATTAGAAGTTGTGAAGAGGGTTGGAGGCGACACTTATGCCTTATATGGCCTTTAGGACACTAGTTAGGATTAATGCTCTGGGTCGTCTCAACTTCGACCAAACTTCGCCCAACTTCGCCAACTTCGAGGAAACTTCGACAACTTCGGAGAAGTTGAGATGAAAATACACACAAAAAAGTCAACTTCGTCGACATCACTGAAACTTCGCCCCGAAGTTTGGACGAAGTCGAAGTATTTGGGATTCGATTTCGCCTATGGTCGAAGTTCGAAGTTTCGGCGAAATTTCGCCAAAAATCGTCGAAGTTATGTTCCATGCATACAATGTATATTTGCAAGCCAAACAAAGACCCACGATTTGAACACTATATATGTTTACTTTATTTTTTCCTTTAAAGCAAGTGTTGGCTCGTAAATGTAACGTTTTGTAGGACCAATAGTGCACATTCACCGTTCATTTAACCACCTCATCCATTTCTTTACAACAAAAATCAAACCGAACCTCTTATGATGGTCATCGTAAGATCCATTACATCTTCTGGTCAGTGAATCACAGAATGCTATGACCCCACCCACATATGCCTTCTATATAGAAGTAGCATGAGGCATACAATTTTCATTGTTGTCATCGACCTTGTCGATGAGGTAAATGTGTTGTTCTTGTGCATCCCCTTGTCACGGATCCACAACCTCCTTCCCGCGGTGGTCATTCTAGGCGTTAAAACATTCATGATCTAGATTGAACTCAGGCTTAAGTCTACCATCAATTCTTGATGATAAAGCAAATTGATCAGCTGTGCATGTGAGAAAGGAAGGTGGAGTTCTAACCTTAGGGTTTGTAGTTCTTTTTTTATTATGGACATACACATGGTGACAATAGTGCTTTGACTTCGACACGGGGATGTCCTGCCAGCACGTTGGTAATAAAAAGCACATGACATGAACATAGAATAGGAAAACCAATACGTGAAGCATGCAATTTGATTTATAATGCATCGTGGATATGTATTATGGGGTCTACACTGTGTGTAGAAGAACGGACGGCAACCCGGCCCGACACCACATTGTCCTCATCAACAAATGTGACCTCATGGTCCATGCATTCTGCTACGGTAACCTGGTCATTCTCCATACCGGAAGGTGACAGGTTATGTACCATTCCAGATGGCGAAGGAGGCTGGTTGGTGCAATGTCACGATCAAAGCGCGCAAAAGAAGATCACTGGACCCTTTCCACATTCTTGGTCCTGAGGTGTTCTTTTGGAACCCAACTGGGAAGGACGGTGTGATTTATCAGTATGAAATAACCTATTAATTATGACCAAAATCAATATGCTAGGTCATCTTAATGTAAATTTTCTTATTTTCAAATCTAATTGACGTGAATAAACATGAGATGGTCAAAAAGATACAGACAAGACCAATATAATTGCTGGTAATAACACAAGCATATTGATGTAAGCTATATATTATTATAAAGAACCATTTTCAATTACAACTGCCACTGCAACTAAAGAGCGCTAGCAAACTATAAGCGGGCTCATGCAAATTCAGTAGAGTAGCTTGGCCACAAAAAAAAACTAAACAAGGATAAGAGATCACTGATCATGGCAGGTGACCAACAACCAAAATCATTGCTCAAAGTAACAGGAGAAGCCGGCCCTACCACTGGTGTGTTTTGCATCTGTTTTATTCATTTGGCTGCAAGCGTTCCCTGCAAGCATTCCCCTCGACTCCTCTTTTTCCGCGGCATGCAATTCTCCTCCCTTACCCTGATGCGTCTTCTCTGTCTGCTAGTAATCAGTTTCCTTCGCTGTCCAGCCAGCATGCCTGACTGCTAGATACTGCAAAGACGGCGACAATAGCAGCCCTGCACGCTATAAACCCGGGGCAAGAACATGATTGAACGACTGGTACACCAGACATCAGTCCAGTAATAATCTGGTGGACATGAAAAAGATAAATACAGAGTACAAAACAACGGCTAAACATGCACTGGTCACCAAAAACCATGCACTGGTCACCGGAAACCAACTGGCACACCGGATTAACCAACTTTACAAGACATCTAGTTGAATTTTGGTTGTGACCGGGAAGTAATGGATTTGGAAACAAGGTGCAGCATAAGAGGCAGCACGACCAAGAAAGCCAGCGCCGGTGGAACCAACAAGGTGGACGACAAGATAAGTTGCGCCTGTGTTGGGAAAAAAAACTGGCGGGCAGAAACGGAGTACAACTTTAGCATCAACAAACATCACATTTGTCATCCACATCCTCTGTGTTCGTTCTGTCAAACATGGTTTCCCCAGCCGCATCCTCTACGTTTGTGTCCGCCAGAGAAGACCAGTCACTCCATATGTCACAATTAAGCCATCTCCATGTCTACACACTAGCTACCATCTCCCAGCTGTCCCCTGTGTTTGTATCCACACTTCAATTGTTGTACACTTTGCTGCAAGTATTGGAGCCGAAACAAGAACTGCCTACGGTTCCATGTCGAAAATCGCTGCTTGAACATGGATATCGGTTTCTATTTGCAGCTACATGTTATCTTTTCAGAAATTTGTTAGAATGATTAAGACAAATATGAGTAATTACAATTCTATTTAGATCTTCTGGCCTAAGAAAATTGGGTAGGAAATGACCTACTATGTAGTTGGTCGCGGTAACCAAGCAAATAAGACATTACTTTTTCTATCGGCGAAGTCAAATATTATCTTCCGATGTTGCTCCTGGTAGTGTGAGTGCCTTCCATAGCCTAGAGAACACGTAACATTATTGGTTAAATCTGATATAGCAAGCGCACATATACCTGCGGGTGATTGTCTTCCTAGCTCTCCTCACAACGTGAACAAAGAATCAAGGTAGACCTGCACACAATATAATTTGAACACAATTAGACTTCAACGTTGAGGAGTACGCGTTTCAATTTGGATACAACCATGGACCACTTAAAAGGATGAACTATGAAAACTCTTATTGAGTAGCTTCTACTCTGTGACCGGATGTTGATCTGACGGATTCGTAACAATAGTTTGTTCTTTGCCAATATATGTAGATCTAGCGGGTTCATTTTATTGCCCATTGGGAAGATGAGCATTTTCTATATTCAAGTGGGTGTTCACTTCCACGTTCCAATTGGGTAGTTTGGGCGTTTGGGGTGAGTGCAAAGGGAGATCATGGGAGGAGGTTACCGACTTACAGTCGAGAATTGTGGTTAATGACCACATGTGGAGATTGTGGTCATGTTTTCGTTTGCGAGGCGTGGACATTGGAGGCGATCGTGGAGTCTGTTGGTGTTTGTACGTGGGGTTCTTAGTGGAAAGAGGCGACGGTGAATTATTAAAAAATGACAAAAATTGTGAAAAGAGAGAGTCTAGGAGAAGAGAGTATTTTGAAAACGTAGCAATCTGATTGGTTAGAGGACATTTTTAGTGGACAAAATGGCATAATTGTAATTAGTTGAAAACATTCACTCTTTTTATAGTAGTATAGAATATAGATATAAGCATATCATACATGCATATTACTATGTTTATATGTAAATATACATATATTATTTTCATGATCTCAATATATCATTTTATATATAATTAGTTCATTGGGAAAAAAATCCAAAACCGCATATACTCCTGTATATACTCCCGCATACTGTATATACTCTGTGAGGTGCCCTATCTACCCGTACACTGCATATCTTGAACAATGGTTTTATTAGTTCGGCAACTGCTCGTTAGTGTTTTTAGTCCTTAATCATAATTATCTGCCCTTGGGGTGTTGTCAGGGGCAAAGCTGAAATAGGTCTGCAATTTGAGTTACTACTTTATTGCTCCCTTGGAACACCTTACCCCATCAGTCTTCTCCACCTTGAACATATATGAGGCATGCCCAACTGCAACGACCCCAGACTCCACCCCCTAGAGGATGAAATCTTGAATCGTTATCTTGGCATTTCAGACGCGCTTATGAATGGGGAAGCAAAAATTATTTCGCACACATGAACCATCTTGATGTAAACACCACTACTATAATCTTATGCACACTATTAAAAGAAAATTCACCACATTTTACTATTATTTACAATTTAGCATTTATTATAAAATTGTACATGTACTAACTAGAATGATCTTCAATAGGTACAACCTAAGCAACCACTCATATCTTCATCTTCTGTGTCCCTAAAATTGTAAAATATGGATTTACACACTTGTGCTGACTGCTGAGTACATGAGCTACAGTATGCTTGGCAGTAAAGAGTATATATATTTGCAAGACCACAAATCACTTCTCTTTCTTTTGCAAGCTTATGGATGACACTCACAAGCGAACCTTTTTGTTGTCGATGAAGGCCCCATCCCTAGCAGCTAAATATCTAAGTGATGTATTGAAAAGACCTAGTTTGTAACTATAACATTATCCACATCTTGGGTACTAACTACTAAGTATACGAATATCTCTCTAGAAGATATAGCCATTATAGTTCTCTTGGACATAGTAAACATTAATGAGGGTTTCCCAAACGGGGTGGATCACTCACACTTTAGCTCAGTTGGGCAACTATCTCCTGCTAGGGGATGAGGAAGCAGCATCGGTTTTGAGGCCATCATCTTCCCCTTCTTTGGCATCACTAGGTGCATTGAACTTTTTTTTGGTTTAAACATCTTTTTGAGTGTAACACCTTTTCAAAAGATTTTATTTCTGGTTGTTTTGGTTCAATACTTCTCAGCCAAACCCTTAACTTGTAAAGATGGTTTTTGGGGTCAAAACTCTCGACCCTAAAATGTTTTTGGCTTGACGAGTCAGACACAAAATCGAAAACCAAAAGGCCACATTTAAAATTAAAGCTATAGTTTGCATAACCTTTGATTTAATAAGATATAATCAACAGATTAAAATGCTAGTCTAAGGACTATTGTTTGTATCAGGATATCCTATGTCTAAAATATATTGGAGATAGTAGTGCAGATATCATGGACTTGGTGCCCTTATTAGAGACCTCCTATGCAGTACAGTAGAGACCTCCATGTATTCTACCAGAACTTCAATGTTTTATTGCCAAGATGGTCGTAAGTATACTGGTTAAGAGTGGGTCTGATAAAAAATGGGGCGACATAGACAGGTGTCTTATGTTAGCTTGCAATATATTTCTTTAGGTAGTCCAAGAGAGTTAGGAATATAATTCCTTTTTATTTTTCTGTGACGGGTTTTCCTTGAGGGGGAAACTAAACTTGTTCTCTTCTTCAAGTTTTTTCATAAATTGATAAACTCTACAATGCTGGAGTTCACAAATGAAACAATGATAAAATATTATTAGGTATTTTCTTTATATTGAAAGATCCATAGTTACGAAATTGTTTTATAATGAGGTTACATCAGACTAATCACATGGAATATCATCTGAACTCGACTTTTGTGTACCAGTGTTGACTTCCTGATAATTAGTTCTACTTGGTAAGTAGTTACAACAAACCAATCGGGCTGGGGCCTAAGATGTTAGGTATGTATGTGGCCAACCAATACCCTAGTGATTGCACAGGTGTCGTGGAGAGTATGGAACATTTCTGTTTACTCTCAAATAACAAAAATAAAAAAGAAACAACAAATGCAATCTTTTGACAGCTGTGAAGTTTTGTATCTGGCTATTCAAACCTTTCGCTGTTTTTTTTTTATGCTCTTAGGTGTTCCCGTCAGAACTACGAATAGACCTGGCTCACAACTACTAGGAATCAACGGGAGAGATGATGGCCCTGTTGTGAGTTGTTCTCCCATCTGCTCTATTCTCTAGTTCTTATACTAGCAACTTTTTGAATTCTCTCTAATCTTGCTGCTGAATGATTTTGTTTATCTTTGGAGCTTCATTTAAGCAATCTACTTTTTTGTCAACTAGGAATTCCCCGGAGATATTTTTTTTTAATGTAGTTTGGTAACTTTTATGTTTCTCCTAGATAACTACATGCAGTAGGGAAGGATTAAACAAGATATCTCTGGCAAAGACTGATGCACGAGTGTTTTGTTTTGGGATCAGAATAGCAAAAAGGCGAACAGTGCCACAGGTAAACAGAAATGTATCTTTGCATAACCATATGCCTAGTGCTTCTTATTTGTGATTACATCGTCATTAAAATAGACGCGTCTCCTTGGCATTGCTATATTTCTGATTCCTGAGTTTTGTGTTTATATGAATAATTATACACCTTTTTTTCCCTCTTTTTAATTAAAACTTGTGAGAAATCAGTTTGCACTTAAAGGAACAGTATCCTAGGCCTAGGGTATAATTGTACGTAATGTGTTTACCATTGAATGAAGTCTGGATGCAGCTTCCCTGATCACTCATCAAAGGAATTCTGTATTTTTGGTAAATTATAGACAACATTGAAGCCATCAATAACCCTCAACTGAATGATAAGTAATATATTGCTAATGTTTCTGGGCATGCTATTCATAATATTAATATTATGCTGGGAAGCACAGACAGGTGCTCGGACATGGACATCGACACGGACACGGGACATGGGAAATTTTGAAAATATAGGACACGGACTCATGAATTTTTTTAAACAATATCTAAATGGTTTGATATATTTTTTAATAGAAAATTAGAAATTTATACAAGATAGAACTTACAAAAACACATTTCGAAATTCAGATTTGTAGAATTCTAAAAGATTATTTCTAGGTAACACAATCTATGAAGCCTGATACGACTAAGGGTTCGGTATAGGTACACGGATAGACCAACTTTTGAAAATATAGGATATGACATTTTTTTAATGTTTATTTTTTAAAACCCAATTATATATATATATATATATATATATATATATATTATAAATGATAATGAAAACAATCAAATATTCACATAAACATAAAGAAAAGTGATCAAAGGGTTCATTAAAAGCTAAACTGAGGTTATATGTATATCATAGCATTTTACTATTACTCAAATTGATAAGGAATTGCAGATAAGGTTTGAAATCATGTTTAGGAGCCATATTCTATTGTACATTTACAGCTGAAGTGGATGCAAGAGTATGCAAACACCAAGAGAGTAAGAAAGTTGATAGAATTAGAAAAACAGATGGTGTAAAAGACAAGGCTGAGGACACAACACTTACCATTAAGAGGAAATGAAGTGGATATTGTCAAAGATAGAAATACAGAATAAACACAATGGTACGTTTGCCAAAAGTACCAAACTGAAGCCTTTCAGAGAATGGGGAGGACATCAATGTGCATGAAACATGTAGCTCGACAAAGAAAAGCATCCTCAAGTACCATGTAACGGTGAATGAATTGGTTTGCAATGAAGAACCATTAAAAATCTATGATTAGGCAGGGAATTCATTTGAAAAGAGAAATAAAAAACGAGAGGATAAACAATATAAAGAAAAAGGAAGAGGGTATTTAGCAAGGAGAATAGTGGTTGTATTGACTTTAGGGGAGCATCTGCAACAACCTTGCTGCTAGCTGCTACCTTGTAGAGAGGGTTGAGAGGAGCTGGTGTCTTGGGTTGGTTGCTATTTTTCCATTTTTTTTATTAGATGGACATGTCTTGGATACATCATGAATACATCTTAGAAGTATTGGTATCCAATACGTATCCGGGACGGGTACATCACTTATTTTGGAGTATCAGTGCTTCATATCACAAAATAAATTTGCAATAAAAAAAAAGTGGAACTTCAGTACTCTATCAAGCCTTCATGTGGCTACATTTTATATCTTCTCCACCCTAGTGGAATGCGGCATAAACAAAAAGTCAAAAAGTTACAAATCATTCTATGCCTATCTTTACACGACTACTACACCATATCCTCAATGATGCTGCATTGTTATCTTTACTAAATGTTACAATTCATCCACAAAAAAGAAGAGAAGCTAGAAAATGATCTCCATCCCAATTTAATTTTTTGTAGCTCCTTGAATTTCATCATAGTCATCATCAAGAAAGAGAATAGACTCCAATTTTGCTCATCTAGTGATAACTTGGCCATCTCTAAAAGACCTTCGCCATCAGGTGAATCAAATACATCTCCATAAACATCCCACAATTTGTTGACTCCTGTATAAATAGACTTTTTTTTCTAAGATAAAGAGTTGATAATTAGTGTGCACATAAACCAGATCTTCACTATGTTGAGGATGAATCTTGTTTCTCCTCATTGAATCCAAAAATGAATGTGCTCCAATTCCTTTAGCAACACGAGGAAGAGCAAGGTTGATCTAGCAAATTTGAGGCCAATTTTAAAGGTTTAAAGTTATACATGAAATATGGATGGAGTTTACTATATGCTTTTTTTTCTTTCTAATTTGTATTGGACAAATTATGACATCTTCTATGGATATTATTCTTCAGTGTTGTGATTATACAATTGCCAATTGTTTTTGTTTTATGAGTTGATCTTAAATGAAATGAGTTCATCTTATTCTGCATTTCTCATGGATATGTATTATCATCGTCATCATCATCATCTTTATGTTGGGGTCGGCTACATGGATCCTTCTTTTCCATTCAACTCTATCATGGGTCATATTCTGATTGAGATATAAAGATTCAAAATCTCTCTTTATAAGCTCTTCCCATGTTAATTTAGGCCTTCCTCTTCTTCTATTAATTGTGCTTGCCTCAATAGTATTGCTTCGTATAGGCGCATTTGTCGGTCTGCGTTGCACATATCCATACCATCTGAGTCGGCCCTCCCGCATTTTGTCCCCAATACTCGCCACCCCCACTTTATTCCTGATATAGTCATTTCTCAAGCGATCTTTTCTTGTCTTCCTCACTTTGAAATTAGTTGGAACAATTATTCAAAATAGATTGATCTGAGATTTGAAATCACTAACACAGTTAAGAAATAGGCGACACAGATAATTCTAGCAGTGAAAATTGTTAAATCCAAATAAGAAGTAACTCTTAGTGAGTCTTAGAACAATTTAAATCTTTAATGTGATGTCATCAATGAGAGAAATACAAATAACTTCAAGACGTTGGAATTATTTGTTTTTTAATTAGTATGTAATAATCTTAAAAGTGAAAAACTTGATGTGTTACATTAGACATTATCATCCAAGATTGAAGCTTGTGCCTGGATTGCCTTGAGGCGAGCCTTAGACATTTTGAGACGTAAGCCTCAATGTAAAATGCGAGCCTTAAAGACATTTTGAGACGTAAGCCTCAATGTAGAATGCCGAGGCGTAAGCTTCGAGGCACAAATTGGATAGTCTTGCCTCAGGCATTAGCCTCAACAGTCGCAAGGCAGGGTTTTTAACACCATGTGGGTGATATCCTATAATATCATTGTAGGTTTAAGTGCACCAACTTCTCTGTTTAGTGAATCCTAATTCTATTTGTTATGTAAATAATATTTTGTGTGTAAATTATATTCTTGTTGGCAGAATGCTCCGTTCGATTTCTCAATCGCCGGTTATGGTTTCAAAATTTTCATTGCTCATATTCTCTCTTTAATAATCAGATTCTCGGTTTAATACCGAAAGAGTCAGATGGTGAAGTTTTTGAAGATGCTCTTGCTCGGGTTCGTCGCTGTATTGGTGGTGGAGCACCTGCAGATAATGCTGATAGTGATAGTGATATTGAAGTAGTTGCTGAGTCGGTTACTGTAAACCTCCGCTGTCCTGTGAGTTTATCAATTTTGACCTGTGGGTTTCTCTCTATGAATCTTGGTTATATACATGTCATGCTAAATTTTACCAGGTTTTTCATCTGGAGGATTATGACTGTAGGGAGTGATTTGCTAATTTTTCACCTTTTATTTTCAATAAGCTGCTTAGCTGGATGATTTTGCTTTAAGTCATATCCTGGGGTTTGGTTTATGAGTGTTTGTTTGATGTGTGAAATTTAACTATGTGGCTAGTGGATTATGATTGTAATGTGTAACTCTTTGTTACCCTGTAAACTTTTACCGGCTGCCTGGTATGACGATCTCAACTTTGAATAAAAAAGCTGTAGCTAGATTAAACCCAAGGTCTGTTTTGAAATCAAGAGCCTAATTAGTTGATGCCGCACTATAAACTTAGAGCTGCTGTTTCAACAGCAGTGCCTTTTTACTTTCATTATAGCTTAGCATAGAATGCCAGATTCATTCAATACTAGCATCCTAGTATAAATTTGGGCACCCATATAGCCTATTTCGGTTGTAACTATTTATGCTGCTTGAACCTTTTTAAGGTTAATGAAAGAACTTTCTGTCTTCAGTCAGTCTCTTTTGAACTACATAGTATTATTTGTTCAGATTTATTTTATAGACTGCTCTGTGTATCATGGTTACGAAAAAGAATGTCTTTATACTCTTGGATGGTGGTAAGGATCGACCATTAGAAGTTTGCTCAATATTTTAATAATTAATTGTCGTCATTGTCATCTATGACTCAGTCCCAACCATATTGGTGCTGGCTACATGGATCCTTGTTTTCCTTTTGGCTCTCTTTGGATCGCATTCTTATGAAAACGTTATAAGCCCTGTACTTTCCTTATTTGTCCTCCCATGTTAATTGTGGTTTTACGTATTTCCCTTTTAAGTTTTGATGTATCGGGCTTGATGTTATTTTATTATGGAATCTACCTGTAAACTTTATTGCTGTCTAAGTGACTCTTGATGGTTATTACCAATATTCAAAGGGCTGTAACTATCTCTGGAAACTTGCTAATTAGTTTTAAAAAGTAGCATAATTAATCCTTCCCGATTACAACAATGGGTATTATCGTTTTTTATTAATAGATGAATTGTTCTGCAGATGAGTGGATCTAGAATCAAGACTGCTGGGAGGTTCAAGCCATGTATTCATATGGGTTGTTTTGATCTTGAAACTTTTGTTGAACTCAATCAACGTTCCAGAAAGGTAGATATAGATATGTATGTTGCCATGTAGCTTGTTTTCATGCTAGCTTAATACAGAATTAGAAAGTCTTGGTTTCTTGTTACAGTGGCAATGCCCAATCTGCCTAAAGAATTACACGTTGGAGAACATTATTATTGATCCGTATTTCAACCGCATCACATCTTTGGTAAGCATCATTCTTCTCATTTTATTGGATTTTGCTTATGAGCACCGGAATTCAACTGCCTGCATATATGTAGTTGCAAAACTGTGGAGAAGACGTGAATGAGATTGATGTGAAGCCAGACGGTTCATGGCGAGTTAAGAATGAAGAACACAGTGATAGTGGGCGCTGGCACTTACCTGATGGTTCTCTGGCCTCTTTGCCAAAAATTGTTGTCAAAGCAGAGCCAGATCTCTTAAATGATGTCAGGCAAGATGGCATGTCTGATGGACATGCACCTCTGAAACTGGGATTAAAAAAAAATACTGAAGGCCTTTGGGTAGTTCGCACATCTGAAGATGGCAAGCGCCCTTCAACCATTAATCATTTACCAGACAAAATTCAAACTCATGGATCTAATGTTATACCCATGAGTAGCAGTGTCTCTGAAACTTACAGAATTGGTGAAGATGCGAGTGTTAATCAAGATGGTGGTGGGCACTTTAACGGACAGGAGATTGATTCAGACCCTTGGAATAATGGTGATACCACAGCTCCAGTGGATGATGTCATTGTTCTCAGTGATTCTGAGGATGAGGATGGTGCAATACCCCCAGTTCACAGTTCTGAGCCCAACAACACTCGGAATATTTTCTCTTCCACTCACCATGGAGTTCCACAGCCATTCCCTGAAGAATCTGGTCTTGGAAATGGCTTGGGGTTTTTCGAGAATGGTGAAGGAGACGATTTTGCTGCAAATCTTTGGCCTCAATCTGGTCTTCAACTTTTCAATCCTGATCCTGGTGCCTATGTTGACGTGCAACAGAATTCTCTTGGCTGCTCACCTATTAACAGCTTTGGGCTTATTCAAGATGGTGTTATAGGGGATGGACGTTCTAACAATGAAATTAATGGCGGACTAGTTGATAACCCAATGGGATATGGTGGCAGTATAGACGACCCATCACTTCAAATTTTCCTTCCGTCTCAACCTAGTGGCACAAATACCCAAGCTGACGTTAACGAACAAAATGATCCCAACCGTGGCATCAGAACAGATGATTGGATTTCACTTCGACTTGGTGGTACTGGGACGAGCGACATTGAACCACCTGCTACAAATGTAAATTGTGGACATGCATATGTTCCCGCCGATGGAAGGGCAGAACAATTATCAGATCCTGGTATGTCTTAGGGAGGCTGTTATCTTTTTTTAATTTCCCTTGTATGTTGGTATGCTCTCTATAATAACTGTTCCATGCATTAGATGCAGCTTCTTTGCTTCTCAGTATGAATGATCGATCAAACACGGCCACAGCTAATATCAAACGGTCTGATGGGCCGTTTGCACCCCCTCGTCAGCCACGGTCTGTAAGGCCACGGCTGTACCTATCGATAGATTCAGAGTCGGACTAGTGGCATTCTGGCCTGTGGTCTTGCACAAATTCGCTAACATCCCTCATGTGGAATTAGTGCCTAAATTTTTGTTCTCCTGATAAAGATGTTCGTTTCATAACCTAAAAGAGTCAGCCACCTCTTTTTTTCCTTAATTTTTTTTGGCACAAAGAAGACCAGATCGTCATTGATGCCAGAGGGCGGATGTAAAAAGCTGCTACACATAGAACAACACACACAAAATGTCCTCAAGGTATTTAAATCATGTTTCCCTTAATTTTTTACTTAGGTAAATTTGATTGTAAAAAGCTGCTATTTTAAATGACGATTTTGTTGGCAGGTTTTTTGAATCTGGCCTATATATTTTTAATTAAATGGTCTATTACAATACACTTCATAGCGATGTTGATGAAGCCTGTGTAGTTGGATGCTATCAATCAAATTGACCAGGTGACTGGCCAGCCTCTTGTAAATTCTTGTGTCCTTGTTCTTTTAGATTTTTTTTTAAGATTCATGTATGATATTTCGCAGTAGTGGTATCTATAGTCAATTCTCATTCTTCCAAACCTTGCTGTTTTTTTTGTCGGGTAAATTTGTCAACATATACTGCAATTGCATATATTCACAGATGTTACATCAGTCTGATTTCCCCTTGTTTGGGAAAGTGCAAAGATAAGCTTTTGTTTGTAATCTGGTGTTTCTTCTTCTAGAATAATAGTAGGGGGCGTCCCCTGCTGCTCCAAGGACTGCACATACTCTGGGATGTGCAACAAGTATTTTAGTATTTCTAAGTAGCAGCTGATGATGGAATTTTGATCGAAGACCTGGTTTTTTGAACCCGTGGATTTGTATTCATAACATGTGAAACCACATTTTTAGTATGATTTGCTCAGAGTTATTGATGACTCCTCTCCAGGAATGCTGCTTCCGCTTACCGTTTCCACCTACGGCAGTAGTGAAATGGGCCCAAACTTAAATCTGTTTTAGTTAGTTGACACGGGTTGGAGTGGATTGCTTTAATATTCTCACTTTCTTCAACCGTAGTTGTTACAGAACTCAAGTTTTATGTGTTTGGAAGAAAGTACTACCGGTGTGTTTGTACTTGTACTGCAGTTAGTGGGTACATTATATAGTTGGGTTTGTTTACGCTTATATACTTTCTGGCATTTTATTGATAAACAGTAACTTGAACGGTATATATTCCATTTGGCTCGCAGGCTAGAATTGATTTGATGTTTATCCGAATACGAAAAAAACTGGAGAAAATTCCTTGTGCATGTGTTCGTGTGCGCTCACTGCATGTGTGTGTTGCATGGACGTGACGTGTCTGTGCGCATGTGTTTTGAGTTAGTGTTTAGGAATTTTGTCTAAGCCGATAGTATATGTCTGGCCACCTAGCTACACAAATGCTAATTGATTCACAGGAAACGTGCAAGCGTCCATTATCTCATAGGGGGATGACGAAGTAGGGTAATAATCCCAATACTAATGCTAAATCTGTTAGATCTTTTGAAGCTTGTTCTCAACATTGTTCTCAAAACTCAAATTGTACCGGGCGGAACCAGAAATCTAACATGGGGGGAGGGGGGATGGGGGAATCGATGAGAGCTAAGAAAAACCCAAATATCTTAAATGATGACATCTAAAGGATATTCTACATGTTTGAGCTGCTCTAAATCAAACAAACGGAATTTTGTTAAATGTTGGCCATGAAAGCTATGTATGCAACACGAACACTAAAGAATAGATAAAAATTATTACGTGCAACACATTCTAAAGAATAGATAAAAATTATTACGTGCAACACATTACTGAATAAATCGGATGACAAAACAAAACTGAATTCTGTAGATGTTTAGTCAGAGATTTTCTTAACAACAGACAAACCAAGGAAATATTGAAAAAAAACTTTAGTAATGATAATCTTCTTTATCCGCTGGCACAAATCCAACTCGCAGAAGTATATCCAAATTTCTGGTAACAAACAGAAACTAACAAAATATATTCAAAAAATTAATAGGGCAAGAAAGAACTAAACACAACAGAAGTATTTCGGCTTTGACGTTAGATACACATTCTACAATTGATTTGTAATGAAAAATATCTCTGCACTCTGATACTGGCAAACAAACAATTTACCATGAAAATAAATCTTTTGATTAGTAGATTGAACGAGGGTCGGTTTAAAGAAAGATATGCCAACTTAAGACCTTTGTGGTAGAAAGGACAAACAATGCAGATATGCTTACGAGTGATTAGAATAAGTGATTTTTACTAGATGAAGATTTTGACTATATCGTTGGAGGTAGCTAGGCTGCCGGCATAACGACAGGTTGCTGAATTTGACATGAGCAGTGCGCTGTGCCACAACGTTGTGCCGTGAGGAAGCAAGTTACAGATTGGTGAATCTCTGGTAACTGGTGCCATCGTGATGGAAATTCACATATGATCTATCTGTGGCTGTTGCTGCGTGCTGTGACACTGCGGCGGCAATCTTCGATTAATGAATTACTGGTGGCTTGTGTAGGTGGAGAAAGATAACGAGCTACGATTCAGAATTCGTCGTTGAAGTTTTGATGCGGATGCGGGAGTGTAACTTACACAGCGTAAGTCATGCTAATTGTTAATGGAAGTGCAGGAAGTTGCCTGCAAGCTTGTGAGATTTGCGGTTGTTATAAAAAAGATTTGTCCTGTGTATTAGATTGATTTGTTATTTTAGTTTTTCACTAAAAAATAGTTAAGTTGTTGATCACAGACGAGTACCTTTTAATTGAAGAGTTGGACTTTCGGACGTCAAGGATAGATGGGATTGCGTTTGGGAGAGAAATCTGAGCATGGGATTAACGTTAGCGAGAGAAGTTTGGGAATGAGAAGCGAACTGAGTAACTGAACGAATAGATAAATTGGGGTGAGAGTACCACAAGCCTAAAGAAGAAATATCAACCGAGTGGGGGGGGGGGGGGGGGGGTGGCCCGCCCCCGACCGCCCCCCTGTTCTGCCGCCACTGCACACAACCAAACTCCGAGCTTGCCAGTAGTTAGTGTAGTCGATAAGCATAGTGGTTTTCTAGTCACACGTTGCTGCTTCAAACCCCTACTGGAGTACTAAAGAGGATAAAAATGTCAATGACCTTCACACGTCCGAACTCCCTCCTTGTATCACAAAAAGGTGTATAACAAAATTCATAATAGAAATTCATGAATTTCTGTATGAAATGCCTTGGTGTATGACATCGATAAGAGCAGGCAATGTAAAGAATTTAGCTTTATGGAAGTTATGGATGTTTTCCATGGTCAGACACCTATATGGATTTAGCTCTATGACAACTATGAATTTGTGGATGTTTCCCATGACCGGGCACTTACATGGATTTTACAACTGTAAATGGATGCACATGATTAACCATGCTTAAAAAAATATGCGTTGGGGAAAGAACAAGTATACTTGGTAAGATTACAAAGTTATTTAGTATATTGATATATACATATTTTATAAATACAACCGTTTACATTTTTAGTTAACTTTTTGGAGAAAAATATTTTTACAAATACGTGTAGGTGTTCCATTTCGGCTCAAAGCTCTTTGAGTTCCACTTACAAGAGGATTATAGATCCGTTGTGCTTTGAAACTTATATTGATGAGCACTCTGATCTTTTAAATCCTATTTCTTTGCAATATGGTGCACAACACATAGTAAGGGAAAATTTGATTTTTCGTTACTTAATCTTTACGCAAAACATGACTTACATATTTGAAGCGGTAAATAGAATGCCTTGAATTTATGAATTCATGAACAATGTATACTTATCTAAGTGCAACAAATAACACTTGGTGAGGTACCAGCTATGGTGGCAAGGGCATGAGTTGCCTAATAAAGGGATACGAGTTTGAAATCATGGTTGTTCGTCTGAAAAATGGTTTTATCTTGCCACACAGGTTGCCTCCTTGTGCAATTTATATGTTTCCTTTAGTGTGTGGATAGTTGGAGGGGGTGACGGTTTACACGTCATATCATTGGAAGTGTCTTCTGTTGGAGAGTAATTCCCACATCTTCCAAAACATAGAAGTAAAAACATAAAGTGTATAAAAACGTAAAAATAAATTTATAATAAAGCCTATACACATGATTTTGATATGTGGCACCTTGCGAGAGTAAATGTTCTAAAGCCTTAGTTGATTTTGGCCTCTTGAAGCTTCTTATTTTGACACATTGTTCAATACCATACACCTAGATACATCCACACAAACATATGTTAGCATAGTTATGAATTGTTTATCATTATTAGAAAAACATATATTTTGTGAAAAAAATATTTGGAATAAAATCTACATGATTATGAAGTCACGGAGCGGTATCTTTATAATATTGTTTCAAAAAGTACGTTTATAATGTTTTTTGTTTGAACTTGTACTTCTTAATTTCTTGTTTGTGAACCTTGCTGAAGTAAACTTTGTTACCAACAAGTAAACTTTTGTTGTAGGTAATGTGCTTGGGCTTAAAGCTATGAGAGCTTTATTCTTATAGGATTTGCAAATTCCTCCACTTATTCGAAAACTTATATATATATCTGCAGCGATGGTATGTCACCAGAATCGCTTTCAATTATAATTCTTTGAATTGATATAGACTATGGTGCACAAAGGCACGTTAAAATCTTGAATTTTATTGCTTGACTTAACATTTCTCATGGGTACGTAACTTGAATCATAGACGCTTGAATTCTTGACAATAGATAATTTTATTCATGAACGATATTACACTTCTAAACATGGACAACGATTAACCTGATACTTAGAAAACATATAGGGACTTGGCCAGTAGTACATGATAGCTCAATTGTTGTGGCTCATCAACCTGGTATGAACCAGAAAGTCTTTAAGACTTTGGTAGTGCCGGTAGATCCAAATTGATGTACCTGACCCTACCCCAAATTGTTTAAGGGGGTTAAGGTCTAATATTCCCAATCTAAATTGCATGAGTCTGAAGATCCTGAAACTTTTTAAGGTTGGATCCGGGTTTGGACGTTGGACCCGATTTGACACGATTGGCTTGAAATTCACAATCATATTTACAAATAAATTTGAAATTCCAAACTTTAGCCCATCCATTGGTCAAATGAAATAGTATACATCATTCATTAAGTTTATTTGTGACTTTTTGTATAAGTGGTTCAATAGTAATTGGGGTTTGGCGTATTGTATTTACATTCTTTGTTATGTTATAAATACACTAGTGAAGGTCAATTTATCCCACTTAAATGTACCCATGACTTCCTCATCATACATTAATCAGATTGTTGCTTTGTCACCTACATGGTGTATTATACACAATACTCTATCCCTTATCCTTCCGTGCCCCCTTCCCCCATCCCTTCTCTCTTCCTTTCCCGTGTGGTCGTCACCAATAACAATGCTTGATAGCAAGACCACGACCACCACCAATAGTGCAACAACAATCTAGCCAGCCGTTGGTTACAACAAACAACAACGTCACACACAGTCGTCGACAATTGCCGAATGCTGCAGCCAACACACACAACTGTCATATCCAAGCATCAATCCATGGACTAACTTCTTCTTCTCCTCGTTCATAATAAAAGACAAAAGGTCCTGATCTAGGTACAAAAAGCACCAAAATAGGGGTGTGACATTATTTTTTCTTCTTCTAACCCACATGACTGAGTACTTTTGCTTCATTTTGGGTTTTGCATGTCGCATATCATAATGCATACATTCCTATATTATCTTTCATCCTACCATGACTTAAAATTTAATAATGTTTCTTTCTCTCGTATCTTTTCTATCGTGTCTGCAATCTTTGTAGTAATCTTTTTTATTGTATGTAGTTTGTGATGTGCTTTTAATTTGGTACTGTTCTTGTTGTTTCTTTTTGTCATGGATGACAACAAATCTTTACCCACTATTATCTGCAATGACACACCCTTGTCACCACTCTCAAGTTAAATGGAGATGATTTCTTTTAATGGATGAATGTTGTCTAGAATTTTTAGGAATTACATTATAAACACAAATATATAAAAGACCATGCACATACAAAACTTGATGATGTCTGAGTCTTCGGAAACAACCATGTTCTTTCCTGGCTCTGGGGGTATATGGATCCTGATGTTGCAGTCAAATACATGCAACACATGAATGCAAAGACTATGGGGAATGAAATGAAGTAATTTACATGCATGAGGAAACCCTAGGCCCAACTCTACCTTATTGGGATCTTGAATCTCATAGAACCTCAATCCACTTCTTCCTTTCAGTAAGTGTATGTGCTTGTATAACACCATAGACACGATTTTCTCAGAACATCAAGGCAATTGTCTGTTGTCGAAGTACTAGGATTCAATGAAAACCCTTGGCAATCAGCTGCATTTTCTCGCTTATCACCTCCACCAAAGACACCAGAGAGAGAAACTCTTAGTATCCAAGGTTTCCTCAATGGCCTTAATCCATTATATGCTACATTGCATCAACTCCTTCTCGTTTGTGTAACTCTTTCATCTATGGACTAGGCATATGCACGCTTGTTTCAGTTAGAGATGGACCTCCACTTATGCCTCCTGCAATAATATCTTTGATGCATGAAACATTAGTTGCAACTATTAGGACGTGGATGATGTCGTGGCCTTCCACCCACTTTGGCAAAGTGAGGGTGTCTGTCACTCTAAGCATGGCTACCTTGCTCATTATGATAGAGGATGTGACAAGGGCTCTGCGCACTTTGATTAGGCTCACACTTTGACTACTGGCGAAGGCCCTCTCACATTAGACATGGCTCCTCCTTCTACTGAACACTCCTCTCACATATCGCTCACAAACGAGGAATATGAACACCTACTTCAAGCTTCACACCAATATGGTGGCTTCTTTTTACAACAATATGGTAGCACCACAATCCTCCCATGATTGCACATTCGTTACCCACCCAATGCATCACATTTGTCTCACCTAGCAATAACTCATCAAGGTAATCTAGGGACTTCTATGCTCATCATCAATCTAACTAGATTGTGGACTCGTGTGCTACTTAGCACGTGATGGGTATTCCACATCTCCTTACCTCTTTAGACTTTTTATTTCACATTCCACTGTCACTATAAAAAATGGGTTGGTAAAATAAGTCACCAGTGTGTCACTGTAACTCGAGCGAATGAGTTGGTAAAACGAGTCACCAAGCGTGTCATTGTCCCTCCCTTGTTTAAACTAAATTGTTTGCTATTTATTTCGTTTCAAAATTTTCCTATAATATCATATTAGTGGTAAAATTTGTTGACCCTCTTTGATGTTTTGTAACCTTTTGGCCTTCTAGTTTTGTCTAACAAGATTAGTGAAATTTGATGTGATTGGGCAAACCATGTGCTTTGGTGATTTATAAAACTTCTTTACTTCTCCCCACTTATAGACTCTGACTTGTGTTCTAATCACTGCCTCTCACTACAACTACCTTTACGCTTTAACCATTCTTCACCAGACAAACTCAAAATTTTGGATAACTTTGCCTTTTCCTATTCTTCTATTATGTGTGATGCTTTTTAACTGGGAAAACACCATCATGTGTATTTTCCATCTCCTACTACTAGATAATCCTCATTTTATTTAGTTCATAGTGATGTTTTTGGTTCGTTTAGGACAACAAGTTTAATGGTTGAAAATATGTCTTTATATGTGGATGATTTTTTCAAAGTTGACTTGGCTTTATCTTCTTTAAACTTTTGATGACTTTTCCCCTCTTATTCACGTTTCATGAAATGGTCTTATTTCAGTTCTTCACTTTTGTTAATATTCTTCATAATGGTAAAGCCCTTGTGTACAACTAGAAGAAAGTTTCCTTATTTTTTGGGGTTTGGGAAAAAACCCATCAGCACACTTGCACTTTTTCCATAAGCAAAATGGCATCACTAAGCATAAAAAATGTCACCTTATTGACGTTACATGCTCCCATGTAATATTTCAAAAATCTTAGGACTGTTTCTATTCTCATCACAATTTTTAATCAATTGTCATATGTGATTATCAAACAATGGACTCCTTTTTTGATTCTTTATCTACAGTCAAACTATTTCCTTTATTGCCTTTGGTTTTCAGATGCGTCACCTTTGTCCATAATTTTTATTCGAAGGCACACAAATTGTACCTCAAAGCTTTAATAACATTTTTTCTAGGATACCCTTACTCTCCAAAGGGGTATAAATGCCTTGAGTTTGTATCTTCTTGTGTTTATAGTTATGCTTATGTCACCTTTCACAAGGATGAGTTTTTCTTATCTTCATTGTCATCCTCCTCTAATCATACCCATGAATTGGTCTCGCCTCCTGAACACTTCCCCCCAAGCCCATAATCACCACCACAAGACTATCACAGAAACATGAAAGTTGACCCCCAAGCAAAAACTTCACAGACATTATCTATTCTAGTGCGAGCTGAATTACTGGTGATATTTCACAAATGTATACTATCTTCATGCACCATCAAACATTCCATCTTTGACAAATATTGTCTAGCTTGCATCTCTCCTGCTGCTTCTACTTTTGCCATAGTTTTGGATACCACTTCCCATACTTCCATTGAATACTCTCCGACATCGCAAACCAAAATATATCATGATGGAAGAAAGGCAAGCTTTATGTGGCAATAATACACATGACCTGGTTGATTAACCACCCGACAAGAACATTGTTGGTTTTCGCTAGGTGTTCTTAGTCAAACAACACTTTGATGACACTCTCAAGTGACTAAATGCATGACTGGTTGCTAAGAGTATTGCTCAAACTTTTGGTGTAGATTAGTTTGAAACATTCTCTCCAGTAAAAAAGATTGCCTTTTGTTTGCATTCTCATTTCCTTGGCAACTCATATTGACTGGCCACTTTTCTAGCTAAATATTAAGAATGCCTTCCTGCATGGTGATCTCCTGGAAGAAGTCTATGTGAAGCAACCTCTATGCTTTGTTTCTTGGGAGAAATCTTCTCACAAAGTTAACCATTTTCAAAGCTTTTTATATGGACTTACCAATCCTCAAGGGCCTAGTTTAATAAACTCAACACAGTCCTTAAGAAACCCAACTTTAAGAGATCAACTACTAATCACTCATTTTCTCTTCAAGTTCATCAAGCAGACACATTCCCCTTGTTATATGTGTAGATGCCATTGTGATAATTGAAGGTGACAAAATTGGCATCTCCAGGCTATTGCATGGCCACTTCCATACAAAGAGCTTGAGAAATCTGTGATAGTTTCTTGGAATAGAGTTCCTTCCCTCCTACATATGGATCAACTTGTCCCAAAGATGATATGACTTGGACCTTGTAAAGAGTGAGACCCAATAGGAGATCCACTCAAATGGTATGATATAATAAGAAAGCAGTAGAAATTGTAACTATTTTCATTTCTCATAGACATCCCACGTATATTGTTCTTCACCTTAATAAGGTGGTAATACAAATTAAAAGTGTTACACATATTTATATCTGAGACTCTTAGCAAAGGGAAATTAGGCCATTCCAAGATATCCTCAAGGTGAGTAATTGTGTAAAATCTCTTCCTGACTCACGACCCTATAATGCACCTACACATGGGAGGTTTTTGGAACAACATCCAGAAAAAGAAGATAAAAAATATGCGTCACTAACGAATGAGTATTCTTATTTATATATCATTTAGGAGCTATTTGGATAGACACTTCCACACTACAGAAGGACAATAAATGACCAGGACTTGGAATCCATGCATTTTTTATTCGTGGTTATATTAATGATGTTGTTTGGATTAGAACAAAGTATTTTCGAGTTCTTTTTCACACTGGAACAAATATGCACATCAACATGACACTACGCCACTATGCATACCGATCCTTACTGCCACCATCACAACTTCTGGATGACAACCCAGTGACCAATCCCTACAGCCGTTGCTATCACACCACAGTGACAAGATGGAGTACCCGACACCGTGACACCATATTTTCCAAACATCTAAAGAACGCCGCCGTCATGGTGTGTCAGATATTCAATCATATGGTGGATAGGATGGTGAATGAGGAGGCAACAGGGAAGATAGGGGTAAAGGAAAGGGGGAAGGAGAAAATTGCGGTAACGTGAGAGGAGGAAGAACGAAGGGAGAAATATCTAGGGTAAGGGCTCGGGCTGTGCGGCGGAATGGATCGGCACGGAGTCGACTTCGTGTGATTATGGAAGTATGCCATTTTTGGTGTGCTTTGTAAGTACATAATTATAATGGGAAAAGTACTAGTTTTGAAATACCTGTAATTGCAAACTACCACTACTAAATACCCAAACAACAAATTTATCAATACATAATTTAAACTACCATTATTAAATACAATCCAGTGAGCAACTACCGCATCCAAACGCCCCCTTAGGGCATTAGAAATATCATAATCACAAGAAAGGTGTTCCATACAAAGAGGAGTCTTCCAACATTTATGTAAGCTTAATAAGGATTTTCTGAAAATAATAATTAACTAAGGAATGAGTAGTACAAATTTAGGCATTATCAACTTACATAGACAATCTCATTAACTAAAGCATTTCTTGCTTTTTAATCACAAATAACAACATATAAGAAGTCCATACAGATTAAACAAGGATAGAATAATCTAAAGTAGGGCTAGGGAACCATAAACCAATAGACATGAGTGGAGGAATAGAACCTTAGTGCTCAACATATAAAACATTAAAGGGGGAGTAAATTCCAGTGCCTCGCAGGAGGAATAAAACCACATTGCCTATAAAGTAATAACGTGGTAGGGGGAATAAAACCCCAGTGCCTGACAGGGTGAATAATATATCTGTGCCTAAAATATAGTTAAACTACTATTAAATATTACTAGGCTTAATCTCACATGCAATTAGAGTAGGTAAGATCACAATTCAATCCAATTTCATAATCAAGTACAAAAGTGATGGAATCATCCAACATATAAAAATTGGGGTTAGAGGACCCATATACATGAGAAGTACTATTTCAATAGTAATCAAGAAACATGTGAATAATTTTTGAGTATAGGGTAAAATATCTTAGTAACTACTAGATTGTAGCAAGAAGGATTGCTTGGTATTGATTTTGGATAAGCTGTATAGGGAAGAAGAGAAACGTAACCATGGGTCTAGTTATTGTTGGCTAAATGGACATCTATAAATCCCTTTGTTTTGATTATGACAAACATTTCATTCTTATTAATCTAACGAGCTACTTGAGTGTGCAGGATGACAAAGCAACAAGGTAAAATCCACAAGCTTACATATTTATATTTTCATGCAATGTAATCACTGTTGTAAAAACTTGTACAAAAATATAATGTACAAGTAATTAGAATTGCATGTAAATCAAGCGTTAGATTCTCCCTAGCTAAACATCACAGTTAGACAAGTCATCCCATTCAAACAGGATCATATATGCACACTCATACATATAATTAGTGCCTAAATTGAAACATTGAAACAGGATCAATCTCGGTCGACAAACTCCTCGACCGAGACACTCTCGGTCGACAAACTCCTCGACCGAGAAAGATCCAAAGTAGCCGTTAGACACAACAGACAAGTTAGTTGGCAGTTGGAGAAAGACGTTGCAAATCACTTGTTCCAGAGTGCCTTTCGGTCGACAAAAGTTCGACCGAGTAGGTGTCTCGGTCGACCATTCCTCGACCGAGATTGTCTCTGACAGCAACTGCAGAATTAATTAATTAGCCGTTGTTAAAGCAACAACTTTGTACCTAACGGCTAGTTAAGCACTTAGAAACCCCTAGAAGTTGTCTAGAACGTCCTTAAGCATCCTTAGGCCATTCCTATAAATAGGACAAGTCATAGGACACTTAAATTCACTTGTTTACACTTGCTACACTTGAGAAATCCTTAAGCATACTTTGTGCAATCTGTTTGTAAGCAATTTGAGCTTTGTGACAATTGACCATTTCATTCCTTAGCTCATAATTCGTGTCCTATAGGCTAGTATCTCCTACCCACTGCAATCACAAGTTCACATACTTGGTTAGGAGATCTATACGCTTGATCTAGGCAAATCAAGCCTTGGGCTACAAAGGATAAGTTGTAATTTCTGTTTTCTTTCTTGTTCCCTATTATTGTTTGTACTCTCCTTGCTACTCCTAGGTTGGAGGCTGCGGATTGGAGAGGGTGAAGATCTTCTTGGCGAAGAAGGAGACTTTGAGCTACTTCAGAAGGCTGGTGCAACGGGAGGTTACTTCTAGAGAGGAAGGCTACTTCAAGGGGGAGCTTGGAGTTACTTCAAAGAAGGCTACCTCAAAGTTGGTGCACCTACTTCAAGTGAAGGCTGTTCAAAGGGTGTAAAGGAAAGTATTGTATTTTGTATAAATCCTCGAGAGGTAATAAAATAAATACTTTCAAATCCCGGTTGGGTAAGCAACCGGGTAGTGGACTGACAACTATAGTATTTGCTATAGTTGGAACCACTCTAAACACCTATCTCTTTCTTCCAATTTCAATTGTGGTTGTTTGAATTCAATAAATTGTTAAAATAATTTAAAAACTCTATTCACCCCCCCTCTAGTAGTTTTTCAATTGGTATCAGAGCAGGCTTCAAGGAACCCTAACAAGGTCTTGAAGAATGGAGGGTAGTGGTGATTACAATCACAACAAAAGGTGTTGCTTGAACAAAACTACAACATGTTGCAATTGGTGCTTAGGTACAAACCACTCAACAACTGGATGCCCATGGAGATCTAAGAAGGAAGATGAGAACAAAGATTGTCTCATTGCTACAACTAGCGAGGAAGAAGAAGAAGAGGTAAGTCTTTTTGATTTATCTAAAGAAGAACTAGTTGCTAGCCTTGAAGAAACACATATTAAATATGTTGAATGCAAGAAGAAATTAAAGAAATCAAATAAAGCAAATGATGAATTACATGCAAAGCTTCTTGCTATTACATCCGAAAATGAAGATCTTAAAAAGATCATTGAAGATCATGATATTGAGATAAAATCTATAGAGGCAAATTGTAATCTACTTTCTTTAGAGCAGAATAATTTGCAAAGACAAGTGAATGATCTTCAAAAACAACCCATTTTATGCAATCATCTAGATTATGATTCTATTGTCAAATAAAGAAATTCATTGTCATCTAATCTAGATCAAGCAAAACTAGATATCAAGAAGAGAATGGAAGAGATTGCCAAGTTACAACAAAAAGTTAGTAATTTGAATAATAATGGCATTCTTGATCAAATCTTAGATATTTCCTATCATCAAATTGGGAGAAGAGGACTAGGTTATAAGCCTAAAGAGAAGTCCTATCAACCTAGTTGGAGAAAGTCACAAACCCATCAATCTATATATGTACCTAAAGGAACAAATACATTTGTACCAAAGAACAACCTAGAACAAAACCATAGAAAAAGACTTGAGGTTGATTCTATATGTTGCCATTATTACTTACGTCTTGGACATTACTCTTTTTCATGTCCTTATAAGAGAAAAGATGTCGAGTTAGTTTGGGTTCCAAAACCTCCAAACTAAATGAACAGAATCAAGTTGAGATATGACCAAGGACCTTAGTTGCATATTTCTACGTCTATCTCAACTAAATAGGATAACAAATAAATATTTAAATTGGATAGTTATGTTTTATTTGGAAGCAATTAACAGTTTCAGAAATATTGTCGGTCGAGAGACTGTCGACCGAGACACTGTCGGTCGAGAAATAGTCGACCGAGCATGTCACTGATTTCCAGTCTGTTGCAAAAATTGCTGAATTTCTTTGAAATTAATGAAATTGCTATCTATTCATGATTTATGATTGGATGTTTATTTTGGAAATCATCTCTACAAACCAAAAGTATGCTCAGTTTAATAATTTTTTTTTATCATGTGATGAAATTATATGCTGTTATCATTACATCATGGATATACTTTCAATACTTTGTACGCATAGATAATGATAAATTGTATGCATGAATCCATGATAATATTTGGCAAAACAAAATGATTCATTGGTTATATACTATTGCTTGCAACACATAAGACAAATTAGTAGAATTGAGATATTAATTGAGCCTTCATTTAAGACTTATATCAAGTAGTATGCTTCAACTTGATACTCAATCAAATTGTATGCAGATATTATACTCGATATGTTCAATTTGAAAATATGCAAACTTGCCTCTTGGTTAAAATAAAATTTGACCAAGGGGCGCTATGGTCGTAGTCAAATTCGACCTAAAATAAGTTTGACATAGTAACTATTTGGATATCATTTTATGATTAAAAGTATAATTAATTTATGATCACAACTTGTCCCAATATTGTCAATAATAAACACAATATTACTCCCTTAGAAAATCTATATATATGCTCTACAAATATAGTCTATCATTTACATTAAATATCAGCTTCAAATTCGTACTCAGTAAGTCTGTCGGTCGACGAACTCTTCGATCGAAAATCTTTCGGTCAGCCCCCCTCTCTCGACCGACAGAATCTAGACATACTTAGTATCGAACATACTTTCGGTCGACAAATGTTCGACCGAGACAATGTCGGTCGACAATTGTTCGACCGAGAATTAGCCGTTGGATATGACCGTTGTAAATCGACCGTTATGACCGTTATATGACCGTTGTAAATCTTACCGTTGGGGAGCCGAGTGGCGCGTCTGCAACATGACCGTTGCGGACGATTCGTTGACCGACCAGGTCGCTGGATTGTTATAAAAGGAACCAAAAACGGGTCACTTCCTCACACTTGCATACTCTTGCTTCCATAGGCTCTCTCTAGTGCATTTTTGTGCAACTCTTTAGCATCCTCATCCACAAGCCATCCTTTCTTCTTCTCCACCTTCAAGCAACACAATGGCCTCATCATCTGCTCGTGGAAAGAAGAAGGTCGCCGGCAGGAAAGGAAGGGAAGCTCGGGAAGCTACTCCACCACTGACGATCATCAACGACATTGCCTTCGTCGATGGAGATGCTGGTGATCGATATCTACGGCTTTCCTCCAAAGCTCCTCTCCCACGACGACCAGTTGAAGTTATGGACTTCATCAACATCGTCGACTTGGAGGACCTTTTCGAAGTGCAAAAGTTAAAAGAATTCATCAACCCTTCTTTCCCTTCCTATTCCATCAAGGTAGTGAATGAATTCTATGCAAACCTCATTTCCCACTCTGAAAATGAAACCATCTTCTTCTATACTATGGTCAATGGGCATAGCTTCCGATTTACTGAAGGGGACATTCTTGACATGCTAGGTATTGACATAGATGAATATCAAGACACCCTTGACCTTACTTCTGGAAACCCCCTTAACCAATTTTCCCAAGATGACCATACCATTAGTCTTAGTGACATCAAAAGGACCATTTTTAAATCCAATACAACCTGTCACGAAGATAGATGCACATATTATGCTATAAATCTCAAACCAGCTGCTAGGATTGTAAACCTTATTGTTTCAACAAACATACATCCTAGAGCCAATAAATCTGAAGTTCCTATTTTTCGTATGTGTCTAATATATGCCATTATCCAACGTATTCCCACAAATTTTATCCGCATCATTCTTAAAAACATGCTTGAGTTTTCTGGCAATCCTCCATATGTTGATTTTGTATGCCAAATTACTCAACATTTCCTTAAGACTCAACTTGAGGATATGGGATATACATGGGAGCGTAGACCACAAAAAATAAGTAAGAATATTGTAGAAAAAATGGGGATTGATTTCGGTCATAAGAGGGCTAGGGTAGAAGGGGAAACATCTACACAAGATATACCACCTCCACCTCCTCCTACCAGCCTACCCTATGACCCCATCCAAAACACTCTAACCTATGTTGCAGGATCACAATATCATCTTAGTAAACAATTAGATTATAACCATCATGCCATGACTTATCTAAACCAGAGAATGCAAACTCTTTCTCCAAACCAACCAGATGAATATCCCTACTCTTTAAATCCTGGCATGCTCAATCCATATAACCCATCTTACAACTATTATCAACCTCCACCACCACCATCTGCTGATCTCACGCATACTCAGTTTTCATCAATGCAACTACAAGATATTGCTGCTCACTTTCGATTTGATCGTGTTCCAACCTTCTTGGAGGCATACGCCTTAACCAAGACAGGTGCTCTGGAGTGGCAAACATTAGTTCAGTATTATGGAGCTGAGCCTTTTCTTGGGAAAGACCCTGACATTGATGTAATTCTTAAGTCTTTCCAGTAAGTGTTGGAATTATATTAGTTGTAATGATATCTTTTGAATGATTGTAATAAATGGGTCATCTCTATATGATGTGTCTATCTTTCTATGCTTGTAATACATGCTTTTAATGAAATTGGTCATTTTTACTTGATTCCAATGGATATTTTTCTAAAAGAGCATATGAGACATCTTCAAAATATGAATTGTAAGATCATCATTGTAGAGCATACAAAATAAGGGGAGTAATAAATAAAATGCAACCTTTAAAATTGTGGCTAAATTGACAAGAATCTATGACACAATTACTTAAAACAGTTATCCAAACACATTCTCGGTCGAGAAACTGTTCGACCGAGAACACTTTCGGTCGAGAGATCGTCGACCGAGCAGGTTTCTGTTGTCAAGTCTGCATTAAATCTGAATATATTTGCTAATCAATGAATTGTTAATCAAGAATCATGTTTCCCTTCATCATATTGATACGGAAGATAAATTGGCTGATATTTTTACAAAACCGCTTCCACTAGATCAATTTAACAAAATTAGGAAGCAATTGCCTATCACTCCTTTGAAAGATGTTTTCTTTGATATTTGTGCTACTCTTATTTACATCATGATATTTTGGCTTTTAAATGGACATCTTTTTCATTAAATTTAATGGGACATCTAATTAAGGGGGAGTTTTTATTTCTAAACGAATATCTTTTTGAAATGACAAAGGGGGAGAAATAAATATAAAACTAAAACTTTGAAAAACTCAATCAATGAAGTTTCATAAATAAACTCTTGGATTTACATTGCAAGTTGCTATATTCCCTAGTGAATTGGATTTCATGTTCCATAATTGAAGGGGAATAATAAGCACACATTTTATAAACAAGAGGAAAAGCTATAAAAGGTAATCTAAAGGTATGAAACTCATATGGTTTATATTTCCTTTATTTTTATATTTTGGAAATGTTTGTCATCTTCAAAAAGGGGGAGATTGTTGGCTAAATGGACATCTATAAATCCCTTTGTTTTGATTATGAAAAACATTTCATTCTTATTAATCTAACGAGCTACTTGAGTGTGCAGGATGACAAAGCAACAAGGGAAAATCCACAAGCTTACATATTTATATTTTCATGCAATGTAATCACTGTTGTAAAAACTTGTACAAAAATATAATGTACAAGTACTTAGAATTGCATGTAAATCAAGCGTTAGATTCTCCCTAGCTAAACATCACAGTTAGACAAGTCATCCCATTCAAACAGGATCATATATGCACACTCATACATATAATTAGTGCCTAAATTGAAACATTGAAACAGGATCAATCTCGGTCGACAAACTCCTCGACCGAGACACTCTCGATCGACAAACTCCTCGACCGAGAAAGATCCAAAGTAGCCGTTAGACACAACAGACAAGTTAGTTGGCAGTTGGAGAAAGACGTTGCAAATCACTTGTTCCAGAGTGCCTGTCGGTCGACAAAAGTTCGACCGAGTAGGTGTCTCGGTCGACCATTCCTCGACCGAGATTGTCTCTGACAGCAACTGCAGAATTAATTAATTAGCCGTTGTTAAAGCAACAACTTTGTACCTAACGGCTAGTTAAGCACTTAGAAACCCCTAGAAGTTGTCTAGAACGTCCTTAAGCATCCTTAGGCCATTCCTATAAATAGGACAAGCCATAGGACACTTAAATTCACTTGTTTACACTTGCTACACTTGAGAAATCCTTAAGCATACTTTGTGCAATCTATTTGTAAGCAATTTGAGCTTTGTGACAATTGGCCATTTCATTCCTTAGCTCATAATTCGTGTCCTATAGGCTAGTATCTCCTACCCACTGCAATCACAAGTTCACATACTTGGTTAGGAGATCTATACGCTTGATCTAGGCAAATCAAGCCTTGGGCTACAAAGGATAAGTTGTAATTTCCGTTTTCTTTCTTGTTCCCTATTATTGTTTGTACTCTCCTTGCTACTCCTAGGTTGGAGGCTGCGGATTGGAGAGGGTGAAGATCTTCTTGGCGAAGAAGGAGACTTTGAGCTACTTCAGAAGGCTGGTGCAACGGGAGGTTACTTCTAGAGAGGAAGGCTACTTCAAGGGGGAGCTTGGAGTTACTTCAAAGAAGGCTACCTCAAAGTTGGTGCACCTACTTCAAGTGAAGGCTGTTCAAAGGGTGTAAAGGAAAGTATTGCATTTTGTATAAATCCTCGAGAGGTAATAAAATAAATACTTTCAAATCCCGATTGGGTAAGCAACCAGGTAGTGGACTGACAACTATAGTATTTGCTATAGTTGGAACCACTCTAAACACCTGTCTCTTTCTTCCAATTTCAATTGTGGTTGTTTGAATTCAATAAATTGTTAAAATAATTCAAAAACTCTATTCACCCCCCCTCTAGTAGTTTTTCAGTTATGTAATAGAAACTGGATGAGCATATAACATGCCATAAATCTAAATTCAAGTAACTATGGCCTTTAAATTGGATACAAACAAAACTCAAATAGAAAGAGCTTTTACATAATTGAAGTGCAATTAATTGTGTATTACAAATATCACAAAGTACATCTGACCAATTACATTTAGATTAAATTTTAACATGACTTACACATTAACAATTAGAAAACAATAAACCAACAACACAACTACAACAGAAGTCCAACAACATCATCAATAAGGTAGACGGGTGAAAAGCCAACATTAGGAGAAACAACAACATCAACAATATGGTGGATTAGGTAACATCATTACAGATCAAACAAGACCCATACATATCCATAAAAAAAACCACGAATCAGGAAGCATCACTATAAAATCATCACCCACATCTATCAAAATAGAACTCTACTCAGTTCTTGCACATATACAAATAAAAAAGAAAGATAGGATGACAATGTTGTAGATGTACAAAATATATTTACAAAATAGGTAACACACATCCCTAAAAAAACCACGAATCCGGAAGCATCACTATAAAATCATCAGCCACATCTGTCAAAATAGAACTCTACTCAGTTCTTGCACATATACAAATAAAAAAGAAAGATAAGATGACAATGTTGTAGATGTACAAAATATATTTACAAAATAGGTAACACACATCCCTATTTTTTCGAAAGATAGTTTCTGCTATCATGATTAGCACCATATTAAAGACAATTCTTACACCGTTTCACTTTAATTTGAGGAGTTACAACTCTAGATTTCTACCACACATTAGTCGCTCTAGGTCTGCATTTAGTTTTGCAAATACTAGGAATATGGACCTTGATAGTAGTAGAAGTCATACTAGAATTAGTTACACCAACATCAGTTGTATCTAATTCCAAAAGATCCTTTTGTAAAGCAATAAGCTTTTCATGATAAAGATCTATAACATTGTTCCTACAAGCTATGTTGACAACTAAATTACACGCATAAACCGTTTGAAATGTCCTAGTGTATGAATGCATAACAGATACTCTGCCAAAAACCAAAGGGTGATCTCTATATACTTTTCTCCACTTCATCAATATATATGGATGAGGAAGAGCACTTGAAATCATGACTCTTTAGATAAGCAAGAATGTGTCTATATGGAATTCCTTTGAATTCTAACATGAAACAATTACAAGATAGCATATCAATAGATTAATCCTTCTTCAACACATGATAACAACTAGAACCACAAACACACGTTCATCAGAAGTTTCCTTCACGTTATACACCATACTTTGATCAATTGTAGATTGAAAGATCTTAAAAATAGACTTGGTGTATATACCTCTCCTTTGCTCCTCCAAAGGCCATAATGAAGCCAAAGGAAGATTGTTATACTTGTCATCTCTCTTATTTATGTTGGCCTGGTCTTCTTTGTGTTGGCCTCATGCCAACAAAGAAGGAATCCTCCATATAAAACATGGCACCCACTTCCACTGCATAGATTACACATCACAAAACCAACTATTGGACAATAAGACATTCTTTTGAATTAGAAAACTCCATCTACCACTTGTAGAAATGATGCTTGCATGATGGAAAATAGTAATAATTGCAACATTCGCTGATGGGTCTTGATCAATTATGATGGAAACTGACTCTTTACCAAAACACAATAAATATTGATTGAATACCCATACAAATGAATCATATTTCTCATCCAACAACAAGGCTGAAGCAAATAGCACATGCTCACCTCTATATTAGAGGGTGCTTCAAGGCAATGAGGAAGATATGTAGTGAGCAGTAAATGCAACATGATACATAATAAATTCTAATAGATTCAATTCCATAGTTTATGATGGTGATCAACCCCATAAAACATTCCAAAAACTATGGAATACTTATTGATACAATAAGTGGTATAAAATAAATGGAATAGCCAAACAATGCAGAGTCATCAACAAAGATCGGATCAAACCAAAACAAGTGTGTCAAACAACCATCAAAATCTTTTTGATACACACAAATTTTAGAATACAAAATATTAAAACTTGCAAAATGATCCAACACCATGTATGTAAAACCCCTAACCTAGCTTTATGGTTAAACATACTTGCTTATCTTAATTGGGTGCTTAAAGCCTTTATCAAAATCTAGCTTATGCTTTGATATTATGTGAAAAAACTACGTTTCAAGTTTGGTTTAATTTGGACATTGTTTGATTAAGTTTTGCAATTTATGTGCTTATATTGACATTTATGCAAATTTTCCATATAGGGTTTTATTTGTATTTTTCACACATAAATGTTGTGCTTCATAAGTGTTCATAACATGTTTGATATAATTTCTCCTTTAGATACATCAAATGCACCATCAAATTGTTGCTCCTTAGAGTTGAGATCTTTGGGTTTCTCACCTTAGTGTAGAATTGATGGTTTGCTAAGTATGTTGATGATTCAATGGTATCACATAGTAGATGAAAGATCTGATAGTCATTCCTTGTAGAATAGGATCCGATGGCCTTCTTTTGAGCTCCCCAATTAGATGAAAATCCTAGTGGAAATATACAAACCGATAAGAGATTAGAATTAAAAACCTAGAATCTGATGGGTTTTATGATGATACATATGCATGATCCAATGCGTCATATGATAATGCATCTTGGTGATTTTAGTGGGGCATGAACCTATGGATGTTCTTGGAAAAGATCTGATGGAAGTTCTGACATGCATGGATGATATAGTTTTTCAAGTTTTGACATATCACAAGCTCATTTTTCCTCCTTTTAGCCACTTTCTATCTCTTCTTGGATATATATACCCCTAACCTTTCCTAAAAATGAACCTTTTCCTCCTATCTCTTGCTCTTGTTGTTAGAGAGACCCTAAACCATTGTTTTGTGGAGGAAGAGCTCCTTGGAGGCTGAAGCTTGAGTCAATCTTGGATGCATATTGCTCTAGCATTTGGATCAAGCCTCTCTAGGGTTGTTGGAAGCCATCTAACCTAGTTTCTTGCCTTCTTCAAGTAAGATCTTCTTCTCAAATCTAGTTTCCTTGCTATTTTCTTTCTTCTCTCTTCATCCATGGGTGGAATATTCTAGAGTTCTTGGTGGAAACTCATGCATGTGTTTAAAGAACTCCTTCCCTTCTCGCTTTTGCCCTAGATTCCCCTTGTTCTTGAGGAGAAGGAGTTATTTTGGAGATTTGGGAGTGAAATCTAGGGTTTCATCTTCTATTTTTGAGTCACCTTACTATTTGAACTTCCATCTTCATCTTTGAGGCAAGTTATATAACCTTCAACCAGTTTCTTGCGTGCTTTCACTTGTTCTATACAGACCATACCCTAGAACTTGGTAATTATGAAGATAGGTGATCTTGTGTGCACTACTTTACATACATGCATGATATTTGTGTGTTGTTAAGCTATGCTTAAATCATGTGAATGTTCCTTCCATTATGTACATGGACTACCTTGGTTTTGATGGCTTGAAGTAATGTTTACTTAGTGTAAAAAGTGGTCTTCACTTAGTGTAGAAATCCTTGGTTTTACTTGGTGCCAAATTTGATAGTGATGCTTAGTCTACAAATCGAGTTACTTTGCTATTCCCTTGAAACAATGTTTCGTTAAGAGTAGGAAACCGATGGTTTTACTTAGTTTGCAAATCAAGGACCCTGCTTGGTCTATAAATTGATGGTCTTTTACTTAGTGTTTGGGTTGATGATTTCACTTGGTGAATAAAACTATGGTTTCACTAAGTGTAGAAACCGATGGGATTACTTGGTGAATAAAATGATGTTTTACCCGATATATGATCTGATGGTTTTTCCTGTCCTCTAAAGATCCGATGGTCTCCTTTTGGTTAAGTACCTTGAAGATCCGATTGTCTTGTTTTGGCTAAGTACTATAATGATATGTTGACTTTCTTTTTAGTTAAGTCCATCAATGATTCGATGGTTTTATTTTGAGTAAGTACATTCATAATCCGATGGGAGTTCTAGGTATAAGAGTATGTTTTTGACTAAGTCTAAGAATGATTATATGGCCTTGCTATGTGTTACATAATTGATGGTTTACCTAGGTGTGCTAATGAAACGATGACTTTTCTAAGTATTTGCCTAAGTGTGTTAATGAACCGATGGATTTCCTATGTGTGTTGATTTGTGATACCAATCCAATCCACCTTTTTGAATCTTTCTTATAATGATTAAGTGATGAGGGTTTGGTATGTCTATCTTCTTCTAATGTTGAAATGATGTATGGACACACTTCATGTTGCTAACGGTAACCCTACTATGTTACTTTTGAGAATGTCATGAGTTTTATGATTGATGTTGAAAGATTAAGTAGTTGCATTCCAATGCTAAGGTAACTCTTTTATATTTATCTTGGAGATGCCATATCTTCTATAGTTGATAAAACCCTTTCACTAAATCTGAATATGTTGAACCCTTTTGCATATCTCAAGATGATAATGATGTCCTTGCAAGAAATTTTTGTGAATGGTTGAAATGGCCTTTGGGCATGTTTGAGCCCTAATGGAAACTTAACCATCTTCATGGGTAATAATGAATTGTTATACTGTGATGTTATTATAAGTAATATGTCTCATACGGGAATATGTCTCATACATTTTATATCTTCTGTAGTTATCATATATCAATGTTTTTGTAGTAATAATTTAGGATTTCTATGTAAACTTGATTTATGGAGTCTAAAATCATATAATTTGAAAAAAATAATCAAGTAAAACCCTAATCATGTAGTGTCCTGTGCTATAGAACTATCCCAATGTCAAGAATTGCTAGGTTGTAAAATGAGTACTCTAGAAGGAAAACTCAGAGTCGTATACTGTTGAGTATATGTGGGTGTAGGGAGGATATATCCTTATCATCATGATTCCAAGGTTGTGGAGAACGATCAAGGCCATATCTCACATGAATAATTATGTATACGTGATGTGATTGAGGATAATTGCGATTGTACCTCAGATGATAGGGTTGGATAGCTTGGTTTCTAGTGCATGGATTGTATACCAAGGGCGGACTAGGCTGAGTGTAGCTTGACTGATATGTTGCTGTGACATATTCATACTAATTGAGGGAAAGAGATCATATGATTCTGACTCTCCTAGATCTTGTAAGGAACTGATTGTGACTTTGTAGTGATCATTTAAGAGTTTGAGTGGTTAGCCTCAAACTCCCTTGGGTTTAATATAATATGCAACGCAGTCGTGTAACATATCTTCTAGGGTTACTTGACGATTCACATTGGTTGATAACCCTTGCCTTGTTTCTTGTAATATCAGATGATGTATAATGCGTTAAGAGAAATCAATAGTACATGTGGTGTTATATTTGTCTATTCCTTCAAATATTATGCTAATTTTTAAATTCTGTAACATTATCTACTTTATCTGTTTAATTGCATAATCTGCTGCTAGCAATATATGTTGTTTTGAGTTATATCACTCACTGGGGCATGGGTCTCACCTTGTGGGTCACTACATCTTTTTAGGTGATTGCCAGTGTTGTTATGCCCGTGGTAGAGAGGAGTAGTAGCTTGGAGATTAGTAAGAGCAAAAGGTTGGATAGTGTTTAGTGTGTCCTAGAGTTGTCCTTGTACTCTCAGGTCTGGGTGGAAAAGTTCTGTAGATGATGTATATTGACTCGAGTTTTTTTGTGGTTTGTTGATGTTTATATGATGTATATATGTGGAATAATGCTTTTTTATACATGTTGTGGCTGAGGCCACTGGACAGTTGTATAGATACCTGGTATGGTATATGCTTTTACGCAGGATGTTGAACCTATATGTAAATGTTCATGAACATGCTTAAGAAGTTTTATCAATTTTATTATGCACCTTTTTAATGATGTCATTAAGTAGTGATCGATCGTGTTTGGATTTTGAGTAATCTCATTTACCATGGCGGGTTGCCACAATGTCCACGTCATATTTAGATGACTTGTGTCCATGAGCTTACCTACTTGTAAATGTCAACTTGTCATAACCACTAGACTCGGATGCTATTAATGCAAACTGTTTGAAGACAAGTATGTTTGCTTGACTCGTTTAAGAAAGCATGTCTTTTTGATTTTGGTTAAGTGATGAATTACACTTCAAGTATCGCAAGTGAGCGGCATCAACAAGATCACGATTGTGTTCATCAACAAATGCACCACTACCCCATTTAGATGAGGACTTGTCAAGTATGAATTGGATCGTGGTTTTGCACCCAAAATTTTTCACAAAACGCCTATGCTTCTTGGATAACTTCTCATGTAGACCACCAACTTCATCACAAACATGGCTCAAAAGACCTTTAGATCTCTTAGAATGACTAAGATGATCTTGTTTATTAAGAACCAAATTTTTAGTAAGCAAAACATTGGTACCTCATTCATAATGATTGTCATCTTTCCTAATACTAAACCCAACTATATCAACACATCTATAATAAAAGAATATTCCATCATCTAAACTTCCAAATTCAAGTCCAATTCTAGGGACATCAACTGAGGACGTGATATCACCATAAATAGATGAAGAAGAACGTAAATTATCATAATCACAATCAATCATAGCATTACTAGCATCAATATCAAGACTAGGATCCATAATAGAAATGACCTCACTAGCAAAATCTACATAAAACAATACATAAACATTTGATAAATAGCTATATAAAACACCCATTTTAGATAACATAAAAGTAGTGAATTCTATTGGAATAAAATAGTTAGGAAAGACACCCATTTCAGGTACATACTCATCCAACTATTGCAACAAATAAGTATAAGGCATCTAGTCTATAAACAGAAGGCGGTGATAGAAAAAGTAATAATTAAGTAAGAATTTTGTGTCTGATTCAGCAATCCAATTTATTCTACATAGCTGTGGTGCTTCACATGGGTGTGGTTGGGTGATGGTGGAACGACCTTGTGAAGCTATGCAGTCAATCTGTTAGAGAAGGGATATTTGATAGTATCTGACACATTTTTTTGTTTCTTTTTCTATTTGTCTTATTTTAACAAACATAAAGGTACACAATTATTTATTGTAGGATTTGATTCTCAGATTTGAGGAACACACGTCAGTTTAGGTTTGAAGACGGTTATATACCATGAATAGCAACTACATTAACTTAAAGGTATCTATTTGTACTTTAAAGTCACACAATGAACTACAAAGTAACTATTTCACATAGAAAGTAAGTCTATGGCTAACAATGTAACAATATGATCCAAAATGTAACTACATATCACAAAATTTATACATTAAAACCAATTATTTCATTTAGAGACCTAAAATCTACATCAGGTTTTATTCAGGTTACTAGAGAATTCTCCTAGATAAATACACAATATAATCTCAGCCTACGCCATTTCAATCATTATGTTGAGAAAGTTTATATACAAGCTATGTAGATAGTTTGTTAGCATTAAGAGATATTAGAAAAAAACCCAATTCTAGTAGGAATACATAAATTACCTAATGGTTCTGCTTGTAGACATTGTCCACACAACTAGTAGTATTCAAGGTTCTCTGTTTGAAATCCACACAGCTAGTAGGCTTGTACTGCAGTAGGGAGCCAGAGTGCCGACAGTGGGAATGTAGGGAAATATGGCATCAGATATGGCAGTGAAAACAAAAATTTTACTGCCATATTCTCCTTGGATAGTAGATCACATGAATAACTATGAATCGGGAAGTAAATGTTTGTAAGAGATGTACATGGTCCTGGAGAAAGTACAATGACTTATCCTTACATCAACGTGTTTCTTCTTCAAGCAATACTCGACCAGTCATCAACAATGGATGGACTCTTGGTGCAACACCACAGACGATAGTTGACGACGTTCTCCTAGCAGGAGGCAAAACCTCCACGCCTCTACATAGTCCACGTGGACCACCGGGAACTTCACTTTGCATTTCCAAAGCCTACGGGAAGGAGTTGTTCTATAGGTTGATTCTCTCTACTGTGTTGTTTCTCCCTTGCTATCCCTCCCTTTTATAGGTAAGACTTTCTCAGGCTCTCTAGTTACCACAACTAGAGAGGACAAATTTTGTTAGAGAGAGTTGTTGTGTCTCTGGAAGCCTCGACTATCCATCTATTTATAGGAGGGTCAATGTTTGAATTTTCAGATCAATCAAGAATTAAAGAGATCGAATTTTATAAATTTTCCAAAATCTGCAAATCATGAACCAGTCAGTTCACCAGTTGGTTCACATGTGAAATGATGGAATAAACCCTTGAACTGGTTGTTTCACTTTGTTTCCTATTTGTAATTGTATTTGCTTTTAATATTAGATTAGTACACAACATGATGTCAGCATAAATCCTTGATCCAATCATATTGATCAATGAACTAGGTAGTTCACAAGGTGAAGCGATCATTTCTGACCTTGTACCAGTCATTTCACTAAGTGAACCAGTTGGTTCATGTCCCAGTTTAGGAAATGTTCAGCCAATGTAGTTTAAATTGACCCGACATTTGAGTTGATTGGTTCAACACTTGAACCGGCCAGTTTAAAATCTTGTCAGTCAATTCTCAATCAATTATTGTTTACCTTGAATACCTAAACACTTTAGTAGTCAAGTTAAACATCATTTAAGAAAAACTCCTACACTAGATGCATCCTATGTGTGTGATCCTATAGGTCTCAAGTTATGTTGGCAATGAATGCCCACAACCAATTTATGACATCACAAGCAATGAGTGATATCCAACAACACCTCATTGCTACCCGAGTAAATGGAAAGTTGGAGAAAAAATTCAGCCTACAATCAATCAGTGTTACCACGATCGTATAGTTACTTTGTCACTGATATCCAGAATAAAATCAAGGCATAGAATTGTCATCCTCTTCAATGTTCAATCAATGTTCCATGAACTAGAGCAGACTGTATGAAATGCATGTGAGTTCACATATCACATATTGAGTCACATGAGTATGACCATTGTAACATACCGGATCTTGGACCCTACTCTGGAAGTTTGACTTTTTGGACTTAGCCAAACAAGGTTGAGGATAGATATAGATGAGGTTTAGTATAATCTTAATGCGTTAACGCATGTATAAATTACCCTAATGTAATCTAATGTTCTCACATTAGTCTTGGGCTAATAATAGACACATAAAATATGTCACATGAGATGATAATAAATTATATAAAATGCATACAAATAATCACATATTATTCTTTTGGTGATAACATTAAGTTGTGGAACATAATTGGATGAGCAATAGTAATAGTAATAAAATAATGTGATAATAATGGCCACATATATTTTTTGTGACATAACTCATTATGAGAAATCCAAAAGTGGAATCTAAGTTAAGACACTACTACAGAAACAGCCTTTGGCGTCGGTCTTTTAACCCCATTTGGCGTCGGTTTCCGACCGACGCCTATGTGGGCGCCGCTAAAGGTCGAACACTTCGGCGTCGGTTTTTTAACCGACGCCTATTTAACCTATAGGCGTCGGTTTTTAGTAGATAACCGACGCCAAAAGGGTTCGCGCCACAGAAAACGACATCATCTAGGGCACTTTCTGCGTCGGTGATTTACTAAAAGACCGACGCCTATATTCCATGTAGCGTCGGTCTTTTAGTAGATAACCGATGCATAAAGTGTCCTAGATGACGCCGTTTTCTGTGGCGCGAACCCTTTTGGCGTCGGTTATATACCAAAAGACTGACGCCAAAAGGGTTATCTATACATTAGGCGTCGGTTATCTATACATAACCGACGCTGTAGGTCTTTGCTGACAGTTTTCTATAAATAACCGACGCCTATTTATATATATATTTTTTTTCATATCAGTTTGCAGGCCTGCTGTGGCTGGTCAACAGGATGAGAACCTGCAGTTTAGTTTTCTGAACTGCAGGTTTACGACATCCATTGATATCAGCCTACAAACAGGCCGCAAACCTGCAAAAGTCACAAGGAAAATTTCACACAAGTACATACATTCAGACATCAATTCAATTCTCACATTCACACATATAGAAACATTCAAATAAATGTATTAACATTCAGAAATATTCATTTACAAAGTATCATTCATTATCACTATCAACATCCCAATTATATCTTATAGTTGCCACTGCTTGTATGGCTTTTGCCCATTCTTCTCTTACTTCATTTAATGCTTCCATCGTATATGGAGCATGTATATTTTTTAAGCGTTTACCTATAGTGTGGTCAGTTTTAAACACCTGCAAAGAGAATGATGTATATATATAAGTAATAATATAAAAATAAGATTGATATATTTCATACTAACTAATGAGACTATATATAATACCTCATGTATGCTATCGATGTCCAATGCGGAATGTTTGATAATCATCTGCATAAATCGCATCACATAGTATGCGCATGCCCAGCCATTGTCTTGTGTAGCACACTATAAATTGAAACATACAAAATAATACAACTAAGCACAATTCACATCAATGATATATACATTGGAGTCGGGGAGTCGGGAACTTACTTGTATGTTCTCCCAATTTATTGGCTGGTTTTTTTTCCTTGGGACCTTTCCTCCAGCCTTTTTGAATGCATCTAAACCCCTACATGTTAATATAACACAGTAAATTGCATAAGTAAATAGTAATGTAATAAAAGATGTTAACGGATATAAAAATGAAATATTTCTCACCAGAATAATGGCATTCTCATTACGTGTCCAATTTTAGGGTTCAATGTACTCCCCGCAGGATCTAGATAATAAACAGTGAATGTCCCAGGGACAATAACTAGTAACTCCCAATGTCTACCGCTAGAGGTAAGAAGTTAACAATTAATAACTCAAAATGCAAAATAAAAATGGAATTTTCTTAATTCCAAATTATAAATAAAGTAAACTTACTTGACATTGAATGGAGCTATTATTATCGTCTTCTTTTGCTGACCAAAAATTGTAAAAGCATCTATACAGTATTGTTGAACATTATCAGGGTCTTTAGCTACCAAACTAATCAATGATGGAATCAAAAATCCCAAATGATCAAATGCAAATTGTTTGCAATGATCTTCGACTAAGTAGCTGCAAAACATATAGGCGTATGCATTAATATATAAGAAACCAGATCACTGGATCTTACACAAGGTATATGGATGTATAAACAAGATCTCACCTTATCCATGTCTCTATCATTGATGTATTCATCTAATCATACATAAACAGCTCAATAATATCTTGTATAAATAAAGAGCTATCGTATGATTGACCTGCATAATCTGCATCTAAAGAAATAATTATAGGGCAATGTACATTATGTGCCCGTAGCCAACATGCCATTCCCCTACAAGCAGGACCTAACGGGTATGTTAGGTCAGTTGGAACCCAATCGGGTAATGCGGGAAGTGGAAGTGGAGGCCTAGGTGCTCCTGGTGTCTTCTTTTTAACTTGTACATATAATTTCAGATCAGTTGACATCATATATACACATTAACAGTCTAAATCAATGTAAATTTATCTTACAATTTCAGTCGTGTAGACGACATCTGCTTTGGGCCATAATATCACCCCGCCTTCTGCATCAGCAAGTCTATCAATATCCGGGTGGGGATATGGCAATGTAGCTTCTCTCCAATCGGGTAACACACGTATCGAGCTCACACGAACGAAGCCCTGTGGCATTGGAGTCCCATGAAACATTGCCCCAGGAAGAGACGGGTAAGCCTGCGCCTCTGCAACAACGTAGTCTTGCATTCTTAAGCGGCATGGCTTCAATGCCTACAAATTTACGTAAAGAATATTATACATATATACATATCATCTTGAAAACATAACAACTTGAAAAGACTAACTACAATATCATAAACAATACTTACAGCAGACGTGTGAGGCGATGGGTCTCCAGGATTACTCGCAGTCTATGCATCAGGAGAAGAGTGGGTCGCCATAGGCGTATTGGAAGCCTGAGATGCCTGCCACCGCAACAATTCTTCCTTGACCTTCTCAGTAACTACATCGTTGACCTTCTTAGCAACTAAATCCTCAACTCTCTTATTCTCCTATACATGGATAAAAGAAACATTAGCTTCTTATTAATGAATTTCTTTTTGCAGTAACATTCTAAAAAAAGAATAGGTTACCTCTTCTTGAGAAAGTCCCGCTCTGGGTTTGCGCTGGGATGGCCCAAAGAATGCTTTGATGCCAACACTAGCGCCGACACCTCTAACACGTCCAGGATGCTCTGGGTTACCCAGAGCAACTGTCAATTCATCCCTTGTGCCCTGAGGGATGAACGTGCCTTGTTTCCTCTGCTCGTGCAGCTCCCGCTAATCACCATAAACAGAAATTGGTAAGTTAACACCACAAATAATCAATATTCAAACGATTTCTCTAAGAGTTGTATTTTACCATTTTTGCAGCCGCCTCAGTAGTTACATACTTCTTTATTTCACCCTTCTTGTTTTGCCTGCCAACTATCCAGATATCATGGCGAGGCATGGGTGTGGCAGACTCCTGAGTAGGAGCAGACTCCTGAGTAGCCGCAGACTCCGCCTGTAGTCTTTGGCGAACGCTTGCATAGCCTTTTGGACCCATAGTGTGGTCATGCACATTCAGTGCACGCCTTGCTTTTTGTGCGTCACTAAGGGCCTAGTTAGTATGCACATTAATGATTTGGTTAGTAGCACTAAATGCTAATCTTGAATAGGTGAATACAATGTATATTAATTAAATTGGGAGTGACGCCTAATACCTTGAATTCTTCAGATTTTCTTGAAGCAACAAAATTGTCCCAATCTTCTTTGTCCAAGAAGTTCCATTGTTCAAGGGCTGACTTCTTCTTCTTATCACCCTCTTTTATGTATTCTCTGTTCACATTTGTCCTATAATTCCTAAGCATCTTTCCAGCGCGTTGCATCACATTTTTACGATGCAGCTTCTCATCCAATGCAAACAGATTCTGTAAAATAGAAATGTTATTAACTAGTATCCAAAATAGAATTGCAAATAATAGAATTTGTAATCTACAAAATAGAATTGCAAATAATAATAACTCACACATAAATCCTTCCATATCAAGTCTTTTTTCCCTTGAGGAACTTTATGCCAATTATCATACTTAACACCACAATGGCTCCGAGTGGTACACCCAAGATAGTTTACAAAATTATTGCGGTTCACTCCAATTGGATTTCCTCCATTATCAAACTCCACCACCAATTTGGATCCACTACCACTTAGCGCTAATAACTTCTTCAACAGAGTGATGCCCCTTTTCTTGTTAAGTGTTTGGTGCTGCGCATCAAGTTGCTCCAATGCTTCAGTGGGTACAGGTGCATCAACCTAAAATTTGACAAAAATAAACACACTAAATTAGCCCAATATAGAAATATAGGATATATGACATAACTAGAAGATAATGAATTTTATAGAAATACAGGATATGTTTTTAGAACTTACATTAGTATCCTCGCCATGCTCGTCATGGACAGCATGCTCATCATGGACTTCATGCTCATCATGGACATCATGCTCATCATGGTCAGCCATCTGAAAATGTCATTTAAAAGGCAAACATTTAGCATTTGTATTAACTAGAAAAAGGCAGACATTTAGCATTTGTATTAACTAGAAAAAGACAGTAGAACCTATCTGTAGGTTTTTTCCTATGTTCCTCGGAAAATCTAATAAACTGATCAAGACCAGATATAAACTCTGGGGTGCAACGATTACGAATGGACATCCATGATCTATCCATTCTATGATTAGAGAAAACAAGTATATATTAGGAAACAAGTATATATTAGGAAAAGATTAGGCAGCATTTCCCCGCTGTTCTCTAAGTACACATGTACTTAGAGAACAAACGGGGAAATGCCAACAAACACATTTGATGTCATTCTTATATATAATAAATGTGTACCACCTATCCCATCCTTGAACACCTAATCTCACTAGTAAGTGTATAATGTGTATTGGGTTTTCGAGAAAATTTCGGCAGCATTTCCCCGCTGTTCTCTAAGTACATATGTACTTAGAGAACAAACGGAACAAACGGGGAAATGCTGCCGAAATTTTCTCGAAAACCCAATACACATTATACACTTACATCCTAAGTGAGATTAGGTGTTCAAGAACAGTCCCAAACCGGGGACTATCCAAGATTTACTCCTAATGAGTCAATCTTGGACGGGTTTCTAGGCCAACAAACACAATAATAGATATCTACAATGAAGCCGGACTCCATACACACAATATATAATTTAGTGATTGTTCATTCTAATTTATACCAATGTACAAGTAATATAAAAAACAATGATTGTTCACATTCTAGGCCAACAAACACATGTGATGTCATTTTTATATATAATAAATGTGTACCACCTATCCCATCCTTGAACACCTAATCTCACTAGTAAGTGTATAATGTGTATTGGGTTTTCGAGAAAATTTCGGCAGCATTTCCCCGCTGTTCTCTAAGTACATATGTACTTAGAGAACAAACGGGGAAATGCTACCAAAATTTTCTCGAAAACCCAATACACATTATACACTTACATCCTAAGCGAGATTAGGTGTTCAAGAACAGTCCCAAACCGGGGACTATCCAAGATTTACTCCTAATGAGTCAATCTTGGACGGGTTTCTAGGCCAACAAACACAATAATAGATATCTACAATGAAGCCGGACTCCATACAAACAATATATAATTTAGTGATTGTTCATTCTAATTTATACCAATGAACAAGTAATATAAAAAACAATGATTGTTCACATTCTAGGCCAACAAACACATGTGATGTCATTCTTATATATAATAAATGTGTACCACCTATCCCATCCTTGAACACCTAATCTCACTAGTAAGTGTATAATGTGTATTGGGTTTTCAAGAAAATTTCGGCAGTATTTCCCCGCTGTTCTCTAAGTACATATGTACTTAGAGAACAAACGGGGAAATGCTACCAAAATTTTCTCGAAAACCCAATACACATTATACACTTACATCCTAAGTGAGATTAGGTGTTCAAGAACAGTCCCAAACCGGGGACTATCCAAAATTTACTCCTAATGAGTCAATCTTGGACGGGTTTCTAGGCCAACAAACACAATAATAGATATCTACAATGAAGCCGGACTCCATACAAATAGTATATAATTTAGTGATTGTTCATTCTAATTTATACCAATGTACAAGTAATATAAAGAACAATGATTGTTGACATTCTAGGCCAACAAACACATGTGATGTCATTCTTATATAATAAATGTGTACCACCTATAACAAACACATTGTCCAACATTAGGTTCAATACTTGAAACATACATTCGTTTTCAACATAAAAAATTTGTATCATTAGGGTCCAACATGTGGATTATATGGGACATACACATCAAGGTGGTCATAAGGGAGGATATTTCCTTATTTATGAGTAAGCGATATAAGATTAAGATCCATATAAAAATTAGGGCAGAAGTAAGAAATAAATCTTCTTTAGGATACAATAGACCCTTATGGATGTATTTAGGGTCATAGGTACCATCATAGAACAAAAGGGGTACACTCTAGGATTTAAGATCACACTACATCATGTATTTTATACAAAATTACATGTATGTGTATATAAAAAATATATTTATAAGGAACTTCTATACATATCTAATCAACAAATCAGTAATTAACTAAGTATTCATCAATACTTACTATTAATCAGTATCTCTAATCATTAAAATCGGCAAGCAGATCAGTAATTGTAAATAACAAACTATGAATTGTTGAATTAAAGTAATCACTAAAGTAATACTAACCAGTAGTACCAATCATTAATCACTGAAAGCAGCAAGGAAATCAGTAAAACTAATCATGCATTACTAGTATATAAGGAAACCAGTAGTACCAATCATTAATCACTGAAAGCAGCAAGGAAATCAGTAAAACTAATCATGCATTACTAGTATATTAGGAAACCAGTCGTACCAATCATTAATCACTGAAAGCAGCTTACATACCTTTTCCAGCAGTGGTGGTCGAAGCAGGAAGAAGGGGGTGGCGCCGGGCGTGAGCAGGAAGAAAGGAGCTAGGGCGGCGGTGGGCAGGCAGGTGGGCACCAGGCGTGGCGGCGACGCCGGTTCTCAGGCGTGGCGGCGGCGCAGGCGGTTGGAGCAGCAGGGCGGGCAGTAGGGGCGGGCAGCAGGGGCGGCGGAGAAGAAACGTGCCAGAGAGGGGCGCCGGAGAGGGGACGCCAGAGATGGGGCACCGGATAGAAGCGCCGGAGAAAAACTAGCAGCAGCAGCAGAGAAATTGCCGGAGAAATCGCCGCAACAGGGAAATAGGGTAGCAATGAAACAGAAGAAAGGGGAAGAGTCGGGCGATCGCGGGTTATAAGTTCCCAAATAGCGTCGGTTGTTTACCACAACCGACGCCTAAACAGCTTTAGCGTCGGTTGTTTGCAACAACCGACGTCCAATTGGACGATATTTTCATGAAAATGTTTGGCGGGAACCACCTTCAGCGTCGGTTATACAAGGATAACCGACGCTGAAAGTGACATTTTCGGCGCAAATTTTCATCGCACATAGGCGTCGGTTTTCTAGGTATATAACCGACGCTGACAATGACACTATTTTTTTTTATCGAAAAATGGATTTCGCGGGCGACTTTAAGCGTCGATTTTTTTATAAACAACCGACGCTTAATACAAAGCGGTACCCGTGTCTGTCTGGTCTTCGAATATAGACGTCAGTTTGCTTAAACAACCGACGCCTTATATGATAGGCGTCGGTTTTCCTTAATAACCGACACCCAGAAAAGCGACAATGAATGCTATTTCTGTAGTAGTGAGAATCGTGTTCCTTGGGTCCCAATTGCCTTGAGAGTCAAGTTTCACATTATTCATATAATATTAATTAATTTAATTTGATTTGGAAAGAGAAGATCTGAGTTTTTCCCAGAATATCAAATAAAACAATAAATGATCCCAAAAGAGGAAAATAATGTTAGATCATAATCTACATAATAAATATAGCCTTTGGATGAATTTTTATCAAATTTGGAAGATGCTTGATTAAAAGATAAAATTAGGAGAGAGAAAGTGTGTAGAACCTTCAAAATATTAAATAAATGATTAAATAATACTAATATGTAAAATTGATGGCATATTTGTATCCAAGGCACTTAATGTGACTTGTGGGTGAAGTTTCATCAAATTTGGATAATCTTATAACCACTAATGAAGGAGGAAAGAGAAAATAAGATTTGATTTATTTAGCACATCAAAAGTTTTCAAAGGTAAATCTAATTTCATAATCAGAATCTACATGCTTTTATTAGCCTCTGTGTAGAATTTCAATTAAATTGGATAAGATTTGGACCCTCAATTTAAGTTGGGGACAAAGGACATAATTATTTAAATATCACTTTATTTAGATTCTGATTTAGGTAAGGTTTTTCACATTTGATTTTTTCATACAGTTTTACTATTTTTGGGTCTCATTGTGACCCTTGGATTGATCTTGCGACATCCGCTTTCCCTTCTACCTCCGCTCCCTTTCTTGTTCACTACAGTAATAGGTTCTTCTCTTCGATCCGTTCTCTCAATCTTTCTCCTCTCTCTCCATCTCTATTTCCCTCATCTCTTATTCTTCTCCTCTGATTCTTTTTCCCTCACTTTCCTTGTTCCAAGCCGAACACAAAGGCCCCAAATTTAATCACTTTCCTACACAAGATTGGAAACCCCTAAGTTCATTTCTCCTTCCTATATACCTCCACTATTTCCCATCAGTTTCCTTATTTCCTCATAACCCAAATCATCAAAACCCTACATAACCCTTCTAATACTTCCACCTTGCATCTAGGAATCAACCCCCCAACTCTTTTGACTCCAAACTCCTCTGGATAGAAGTCCCATACTCATATGTTCCTATTCCTTACCTCAAGTTCCGTCATGTGTCTCCATCCATGACTTTGGGTCGCCTCTATTCTCAGATGTGAGATGGAAACAATCCTCTTGTACGTATGAAGCTTTCCATCCAGTCAATTTGGCATGAGGCAAGCAACCTTTCTTTCCCTCTTTATCCTCTCCCACCTTCTGGTTCCGATCGCCGGTTTGATTTTGGGCTCTTTGATCTTATTTCTCCTCTGATTCTTTTCTACTAGTTTTTCCGATGCATTGGCTTGTTCTTATCTTCTCTGGACTGCCGCACACCCTGGCATACTTGGTTGGATGATCAGTTTCTTGGGGTCTCTTCCCCCCCTCACATTGTTGGCATGGCGGCGACAATAGCCTTGCCCCTGGGTTGTCTCGCAGCTTCCTCTTGGGCTCCTCTAGACTTCAAGCTCTTACCGAATCTGGTCAAACCACCAATTGATTCTGGCCTATTGAGTTTTGGGTTCCCCCCCACGGCTGGAGAGCTTCAAAAGCTCCGCGCTTCTCTCCCAGAGGAGCAAGCGAGGAAGATGGTTCGACATGTTTTTCCTGGTTTACCCCCGTCCTTTTCTTTTATTTCTTTTGTAACATACTCGATTCCAGACATATAGGCTAATCCTTCGTTCTTCTAGGCCCCTATTTGATGATGTGGATATCCAATCCCCTTTCACCCCTTTTCCTTTGATTACCTTTGAATATCTATATTTCACTGTGTTAGAATAAACAAAACCATATTTTTATATTCAAACCCTAGATTGACTCATTTTATGATCCATAGAAATGAAGTCATATGATATTGCTACCTGAATACCTCAATTGGGAAACTTATTAACAATAATGATAATCTAGATTACTTGACCCTAGATTTTTGAACTATGATACTTTTGGATATCAGATAGGACGGGAATCGAGTCTAGGTGAAGGTTTCACCATAATTGACTATTAAACTAAGTTCATTGCATTAATTGGATGATTAATGCACAAAGGTTAAACTACAACTAAGGTAACTTCAAAACCCAAATCTAAACCTAAAATCGAGTTCCTCATATCTTAATTAGTTAACCCTCAAAATTTGAGGTCATTTGGATGTCAAATGCACCCTTAATTAGACCCTAATAGATTATGTATGCTTTGACCCTAAAGTTTGGTCAATTTTATTAATTTCAATTGTCACGGTCTGGACCTTGGTCCAAGAACAGGAATCATTCTTGCGAGCGGTTCAGGCCGGGTAACGGGACTCAATCATCCCCTACCTCCATCTTCCACGCGGTTCTGATGGCAGCAGTGCACGCCTATCACCCGATCATCCCGTGATCATACCAGTCACCGATTCATCGTGATTTCTTCGCCAATGAACTCCTCCCTCCCTGCCGAGTCCAACGACCCCTTACTTGGCCTCTATGGAACCATAAGGCAAAAATGCCTATTTCTACTCGATAGCAGCCGCCACTACAAATGTTTAGACACACCGCTGCTCCACCCCAATGCCCTCTCTTCCTTACAGACGGTACTAGAAGCCTTGTGGTGTTCGTCCGTGCGTATCTCGTCGCTTGATTTTTCCTGAGGTCGCTTGGGAGAGGCTGCGGGCAGGTCATCTTCTCCGGTGAGAAAACTCGAAGCTACAGAGCCTAGAGCCACCTCAGTTCAATAGACATTGAGGTAACCATCTAGGACTCTCCTCCTTTCTTTCATGTACTCAGTTGATCACGTGGTGATCCTGTCTGTCCGGTCGACAAAACACCATGCTCTACTCTATTTTGGACCACCGTCAGAAGGGGTCTCGATGACCCACAACCTGAGTTGAACTCCAGAACACCTCACGAGCACACCTCGAAGTAATGGTCATGCTGAGGGCCTCGTGAGGGTTCAGAAAGCTCCACCGTTCCATCCTTACCCCGCCGGTTCTGTGAACTGCTTGATTCTTTAGTCTCGCTGGTTTCCTTTGTTTTTAGCCTAACACTAGCCTATTCTTCACGAACCTCCTTGCGACGTGTATTCCCGGCTGACTCCTAGCATTGCGGGCATTACTCACGAGTTTTCTCCCTCGCTTCGTCTTCGCCATGGCCACCTGTGGTCATCCCCTCCATGGGACTCGCCTTCCACTCCGACCACCAACTAACCTGATCAGAAGCTCTACAAGTCCAGGTCGAAGAGGTGAAGCTAACTTGCCTGCTCCCACTTGCCTAGAGTCCCAGATTGCAAGGATCGTGCCTTGGCCGAGCTCTCTGTGGAGCAGCCATGGCGCAGGGCACTGGGATTTCAATCCCTAGGACAAAAGCCCACATTCGCCCATGGTCCTGGTGACATTCATGTCACGCCCACAAGGGCAAAATGGGAATGTTGAGTTATGTTGACCCTGTTGACCCCCAATTCAGCGTATTTCCAACTTAGTCACATTTTGTTTAATTCCCCTCTCATTTCGGGGGCAAAGTCATCATTTCACAAATTGATTTCATTTTCCTCGGAAATTGCTTGGTCTTGTAAAATTCATAAGAAATTATTTGTTTATCCAAATAGGGCATATATATATATTTTTGAAATCAGAAAAATATGAATGAATTATTGGGACAGGTTTCATGCCCAGATTTGCAACCTACTGTCGAGTCGATTTCTAAGCAAGGGATTTAATACATTTTATATTAATTGAATGCACACATATTATGACTAGGTTGAGACAACCCTGGCCCTGTGCTTAGGAGGTGTTATTGAATATCTAGGACTGATCATAAGGTATGTACATCCTCTATTTTATTTTGGGAATTATTTGACTGAACCTACATTTATTTAATGAGGCATCTCTTGAATTGTTATTCTACTTGGAAATCCATTTGCTTGGACATTTTTATTTTCCTGCTCTCCATTCATTATATCCATTTAGTTGTTGTGATACCTTGTTTATAATGGGTTCTTAGACCCCTCCTGTTTTGAATACCATTTATGAGAAACTGATTGTAATGCCAGTCTTGCTCTTTATTTTATGCATGCTACATGTTTGACTAGAATATCTAGAATTGTGGTACTTATGTACAACCATACTTATAAAGGGTGTGCGTATTCCGCCTGGGGTGTGCGTTTCCACCCTTGTTTCTTTTAGGCCATGTACCTATGGTGTTATGGCCATATTTTAGGTATATTTAGTCTACATTATTATGCATGCAAATGTTTATTGTTTCAATTGAGATTTGGTTAAATGATATGGCAAGACATTTTCATGTGATGCTTGTATTCTAAAATTTTAATATGCCTCATTTCGTTTGTTACTTTTTTCTTAAACAAACCTAATTGCAAATAGCCCCCTATTCTTGTGGGAACATCTCTTTTTGCACTTTTAACCCTATATAATGCCCAAAGTGTTTTATATATGTACATACTCAGCCTTTGCTGACCTATTTGTTGTTCCTATGTTCTGGGTGATGTTCCTTTCCACCCAGGTTTAGGTACATTGGAAGATAAGAACTCAAAAAGATCACCAACATGACATTGACTTAAGGATAGCATGGAATGGCTGGGTTACCCTCTGCTACTGACTTTTGTTGTACTTAGTTCAAGTTTTTGTAAAATCACCTATTATGGTGAGGAACAATTGTATGAATGAATCATGAAGTAACTTTGTAATAGTTTTGTTTCCGCTGCTTTATTATTACAAGGCTCTTGTATTATATCATTTTGAGTGGATCCCCTTTTGGGTCTCACTTTTTACAAAATGGTATCAGAGCCAAAAGCAGTCGGTAACTTGACTATTTCAAGTTATCCTACATTGTTCCTTAATTAGGTGCTTAGGCGACCTTTTAGAGGTTATTGTTAGACCTATTTATTTGTAGTGGTTTACCAATTAGTATTTCAATCCCTTCTAAAATTGGTCAATACATCTTCTTACAACACATCACTTGTGGAAGCATAGAACGTGACAAACCAAGACTACCCTACTCTCTCTATGGGGGTGTAATGAAACTACACTAGAATCGGCTTTTCTAGTGATATATCTCCTGATTTATGGGAGGCTATCTAGACTACATTATGTGTAGGTTGACTTGGACATTCATATCTAGGTGTAACCCTAGTTATCACATGTGGCCCTTTTATTTGATGTTGATCTAGCATGCCCAACATATATTCACTTGGTTACTAAGCATGCATGAATGTAAAATACAAAATCCTAAATTAAGATTAGGGTTAAGATTCCTTTGATGTTATGTTTTTTCCTAAACTATATCAACTTTATTTATAACATGCCTTGTCCTCAATGTGAGTATATTAGGATAACTTTGCCCTGATGCCATCCCCTCAAGGGCTAAATTCCACCCTCCTTGGGATTGTTAATCTTGTGTATTGGAATTGATTGATGGAGCTAAATGTTTTAGTAGGCATACTTAAATTATCACCTCTCTCAGAGTACTTGGTTTACCTAGTGATTGAGATGGGTATCTGGACTATATAGGTAACCTTATCATGTAAAGGAACTACAATGGCGAAAACCCTAAATCACTACCTATCATGTTGGGTAATCTCATGTTTTGTTTAGGACTTGGGATGAGGTAGTGGGGATTATGAGTAAGAATGACGTGGGAAATGGTGGATATCATGCTTGGGTAGGTTTTGACTGATTATTGGCTATGAGAAATATACTCCCTTCTCTCTCTCATGGCTTGCATATTAGAGAATTCTCACATGATTCTTTTAAGTGATAGGAGGATCAGACCTCTTTTGTAGAAGGAAGTGGTTATAGGATAGTAATGTATGTGTCAGGTTGTGGAAGGTGTCTGACTTGGTTCTCAGATCGATTTTGGTGCCAACTTTGCATCTTCATCATCAATATTTTATCGCTAAAACTTATTTTCATTATTAAATTATATGTAAAAAGAAATTATTTTCTTTTTATGATCTCGTCAATGATTTTCAGAACCAAGTCACCACCACAAGTAAGTGGAGTAGTAGAGAAGCTCTTTAGTGAAGTACCCTTGGTTGACATGTTCAACCCTAATACCCTAGGTCTAAGACTGACATAGCTAGTTTTAAATATATATATATATATATATATATATATATATATATATATATATATATATATAAGACCTATCAGATCCACCCTTTTTCCTCTCTAGGCTATGCCCTAAGTTATAGTTTAAGCCTTTTAAGGGGTGGAGTTCCCGTACAATCTAGTTAATATGCATAATCAGGGTTAACAACATCTACAATAAGTAAAACTTGGATAACTCCTAGTAATAATGTCAAACATATGTAGAGGCTACCAAACTGGGAATTTTAGAGGAGCCTTGCTAATCATACCGTCCTACATGTTACTTTGATGATTAAAATGGATCTTAAAGCTTTGTCTTGAGTTATCCTGAAAGGGAGTATTTAATACAGATAGGGGTAAAAGTAAAATTTCACTAAAGCTCAAATTAATATCCTATACCCCAGATCGCTAATAATTTAGTGGTGAAGATGACTATACAATATAGGCTAGGGTGAACATGCTAAGTATGATGGAATTTCTAAACATTTCCCTTGAGACCATGATGAATAGAAGTGAAAAGGGATTGACTACACAATAGTCAAAACATGTCTAATGTAATGAGTAAAGTTAACTCATGAATGAGAAATTCAATAAGTTTCATACAACACACTATAGTGTTGATATAGGAATGAGAAAATCTATTGGAAAGCAAAACCCTAAACTTACACCCCAACCCCAATGCACCTATTAAAGTATATGTGTTGTTGTTGTTGTTATGTGACACCTCATAATTCATCCCCCTTGATAAATCTATAAATATTTCAATTTAAGATATAACCCTAATACTGGAAGGAAAACAAGACATATATGCACATCATACATAAAGTGACTATTATTAATAATAATATTAATGATATGTTGATGATGATGATGATAATGATGATGATGATGATAATGTTGATAATGATGATGAGGATGGTGAGTAGATGATAATGATGATGTTGCTATTTTGATGATGATGATAATAAGAGAAATTATGTGGATCGTGATCAAAGAATGGCAAAACTATGATAACATTGTAGGTAGCCCTAATGGATACAAATTGGTTGACATAATCCTAGGTCTTGTTGTAAATTTTCTAGCCCAACATCTACCATAATCAAATTAATGGATGCATGACACATGGAGACATATAGTTTCACCTTGAGGGTAGTAGACCATAAGTGTGACATGAGTAGTATGTTATGATCCCCTACATTAAGTACACTAGAAATTTATAACTTGGTTAAAAGTATAACTTAGAATACCATACCACAACTGGATGGATTTCGGGGATGAAATCCTCTTTAAGGGATGGAGTGTTGTAACATACTCGATTCCAGATATATAGGCTAATCCTTCATTCTTCTAGGCCCCTATTTGATTATGTGGATATCCAATCTCCTTTCCCCCCTTTTCCTTTGACTACCTTTGAATATCTATATTTCACTGTGTTAGAATAAATGAAACCATATTTTGATATTCAAACCCTAGATTGACTCATTTTATGATCCATAGAAATGAAGTCATATGATATTGCTACCTTAATACCTCAATTGGGAAACTTATTAACAATAATGATAATCTAGATTACTTGACCCTAGATTTTTGAACTATGATACTTTTGGATATCAGATAGGACGGGAATCGAGTCTAGGTGAAGGTTTCACCATAATTGACTATTAGACTAAGTTCATTGCATTAATTGGATGATTAATGCACAAAGGTTAAACTACAACTAAGGTAACCTCAAAACCCAAATCTAAACCTAAAATCGAGTTCCTCATATCTTAATTAGTTAACCCTCAAAATTTGAGGTCATTTGGACATCAAATGCACCCTTAATTAGACCCTAATAGATTATGTGTGCTTTGACCCTAAAGTTTGGTCGATTTTATTAATTTCAATTGTCACGGTCTAGACCTTGGTCCAAGAACCGGAATCATTCTTGCGAGTAGTTCAGGCTGAGTAGCGGGACTTAGTCATCCCCTACCTCCGTCTTCTGTGCGGTTCTGATGGCAGCAGTGCACGCCTATCACCCAGTCGCCCCGTGATCATACCAGTCACCGATTCATCGTGATTTCTTCGCCAATGAACTCCTCCCTCCCTGCCGAGTCCAACGACCCCTTACTTGGCCTCTATGGAACCATAAGGAAAAAATGCCTATTTCTACTCGACAGCAGCCACCATTACAAATGTTTAGACATGTCACCACTCCACCCCAATGCCCTCTCTTCCTTACGACCGATACTAGAAGCCTTGTGGTGTTCGTCCGTGCGTAGCTCGTCGCTTGATTTTGCCTGAGGTCGCTTGTGAGAGGCTACGGGCAGGTCATCTTCTCCGGTGAGAAAACTCGAAGCTACAGAGCCTAGAGCCACCTCGGATCAATAGGGTTGAGGTAACCATCTAGGACTCTCCTCCTTTCTTTCCATGTACTCAGTTGATCGCGTGGTGATCATGTCCATCCGGTCGACAAAACACCCTACTCTACTCTATTTTGGACCACCGTCGGAAGGGGTCTCGATGAACCACGACCTGAGTTGAACTCTAGAACACCTCACAAGCACACCTCGAAGTAATGGTCATGCTGAGGGCTTCGTGATGGTTCAGAAAGCTCCACCGTTCCAGCCTTACCCCACCGGTTTTGTGAACTGCTCGATTCTCTAGTCTCGCTGGTTCCCTTTGTTTTTAGCCTAACACTAGCCTATCTCTCTTAGAATATAGAATAAAGAGAAATTCCCATTTTTGTCTAATGGGCTCCTTGCGAGGTGTATTCCCGGATGACTCCTAGCATTGTGGGCATTGCTCATGAGTTTTCTCCCTCGCCTCATCTTCGCCATGGCCACCTATGGTCGTCCCCTCCATGGGACTCACCTTCCACTCCGACCACCAACGAACCTGAGCAAAAGCTCCGCAAGTCCAGGTCGAAGAGGTGAAGCTAACTTGCATGCTCCCACTTTCCTAGAGTCCCAGATCGCAAGGATCGCGCCTTGGCTAAGATCTCTGTGGAGCAGCCATGGCGCAGGGCGCTGGGATTTCAATCCCTGGGACAAAAGCCCACCTTCGCCCATGGTCTTGGTGACATTCATGTCACGCCCACAAGGGCAAAATGGGAATGTCAAGTTATGTTCACTGCGTTGACCCCCAATTCAGCCTATTTCCGACTTAGTCAGGTTCGCGTGACATTTTGTTTAATTCCCTTTTCATTTCGGGGGCAAAGTCGTCATTTCACAAATTGATTTCATTTTCCTCGGAAATTGCTTGGTCTTGTAAAATTCATAAGAAATTATATGTTTATCCAAATATGGAATATATATACATTTTTGAAATTAGAAAAATATGAATGAATTATTGGGATAGGTTTCATGCCCAGATTCACAACCTACTGTAGGGTCGATTTCTAAGCAAGGGATTTAATACATTTTATATTAATTGAATGCACACCTATCATGACTAGGTTGAGACAACCCTGACCCTGTGATTAGGAGGTGTTATTGAATATCTAGGACTGATCATAAGGTATGTACATACTCTATTTTATTTTGGGCATTATTTGACGGAACCTACATTTATTTAATGAGGCATCTCTTGAATTGTTATTCTACTTGGAAATCCATTTGCTTGGACATTTATATTTTCCTACTCTCCGTTCATTATATCCATTTAGTTGTTGTGATACCTTGTTTATAATGGGTTCTTAGACCCCTCCTGCTTTGAATACCATTTATGAGAAACTGATTGTAATGCCAGTCTTGCTCTCTATTTTATGCATGCTACATGTTTGACTAGAATATCTAGAATAGTGGTACTTATGTACAACCATACTTACAAAGGACGTGTGTATTCTGCCCGAGGTGTGCGTTTCCACCCTTGTTTCTTTTAGGCCATGATCCTATGGTGTTATGGCCCTGTTTTAGGTATATTTAGTCTACATTGTTATGCATGCAAATGTTTATTGTTTCAATTGAGATTTGGTTAAATGATATGGCAAGACATTTTCATCTGATGCTTGTATTCTGAAATTTTAATATGCCTCATTTCTTTTGTTACTTTTCTCTTGAACAAACCTAATTGCAAATAGCCCCCTATTATTGTGGGAACATCTCTTTTTGCACTTTTAACCCTATATAATACCCAAAGTGTTTTATATATGTACATACTCAACCTTTGCTGACCTCTTTGTTGTTTCCTCTGTTCTGGGTGATGTTCCTTTCCACCCAGGTTTAGGTACATTGGAAGATAAGAACTCAAAAAAGATCACCAACATGACATTGACTTAAGGATAGCTTGGAATGGCTGGGTTACCCTCTGCTACTGGCTTTAGTTGTACTTAGTTCAAGTTTTTGTAAAATCACCTATTATGGTGAGGAACAATTGTATGAATGAATCATGAAGTAACTTTGTAATAGTTTTGTTTCCGCTGCTTTATTATTACAAGGCTCTTGTATTATATCATTTTGAGTGGATCCCCTTTTGGGTCTCACTTTTACATCTTTATTCTTCACTCTAGGGCAATGTCGTTATTTTTTCCTCTTTGTTTTATCGTCCTGAGCTGAGCCTGGCAGGCTGGAAGCCTGGGCTAGGTGGCCGATTCCTATAGGGCCACACTAACAAGGTTTTATATATAAACGGATAGGGTGCATATATGGATTTATAAGATTTTTTGGTAGGTTGTTTCTTTTAAAATTCATAATAATTTTGTGAAACTCTTAAAAACAAAATAAATATGTTTTGGGATCAGAAAATTTTAATCTACCTAATGGTACCAGTTTCATTGTCAATTTCCAATTTAATAAATAAGTGATTTTTATGAGTTTCCTTTAATGGTTAGATTTTCCAAAATTAATAACTAAATATTTAAAAGTCAGAAAATATAATAAAATATGTTGTGGACTCAGAAAAAGATAATATAAAACATGGGTGGTTTTTATAATCTAATTCACCAATATTAAAAATGTGATTTTTAGGATTTTGATTAAGTAATGAAAGCCTAACCATAATTCTACATATATGCATCATAGGTGTTTTGAAGACCTAGGATTTGATCTAGGACTGACTTTGGGCTATTTAAATTCTTGAATAAGGTATCCTTGCGTCCCACATTATTTCTATATTGAGCCATCTCTATTTCCTCTTTTAATGTATGTTTGCATCCCTGATTGTTCTTGTTGAGCAATTATCCTACTTTCTTCTTTCTCTTGATCCTATGGACATTAGCCTACACATTATCTTGTTCTTTTGGAAATTATGCTTCATGTGAAATATCTTATTTGTTACTGATATTGTGATCATGGATATTCTTTTGGACTCTTATCTTATGATATGTAATGTCTTTTACCCACTTGTGAGGTGGGTGTATATGTTGGTCATTTTGTGGTGACTAGTTTGTATAATCTGACTATACTTTCTACTTGCCTCTACTTTTAACATGTTATGTGATTCAATAGCACTAGAGTAGTATAATATGTGCCCTTTATGCTTTTGGGATGGAGGTTATGTGCCACATACCCGAGATTCAAATTTATGAGGTTTGACCCACTTTATATATATTTGGGAGTTTGGTTATGTGCCATTCTCTATCAAGTTTCAAGTTCATGAGGCTTGGCCGACATTGTTGTTATATTGTTCTAGGGTTATGTTTATCTCATATATATGTAGGACGATGATACTTGATGATGGGTTATGTGCCCTAATCTCATGATATGTGCTTATGTGGCACAAATTTATTATTTATTCATGGCAAGTAATTTTATTTATTATCTCTTGTTACAAATCATTTCTTTTATGCTCAATTGGGTAGCTCGTATCTTTTCTATGGGAAGCCTTTTATATATGTTGTCCTTTATTTCATAATGTTTCTCAATTTCCTTTTTAGTATGTACATACCAACCTTTGTTGATGTCATCTATTTTTCTCTTCTTGCTGGGGTATGCTTCCAACCCTAGGTGAAGGACAAAGAGGACCTAGCATGAAGTTATGGACTTAGCTTATGGAGTATAAAGCTTGGAAACAAAGTTGTTATGGTTTAGACTTCCCTCTATCTTAGATCCTTATATTGTATCATACATGTAAACCCTATGTGGGAGATTAAGATATACTTTTGTAATCTTGTTGAGAAGTTGAATATAGTCATTATTTTCTTCTGCTGCTACACTTGGTCATTTTGAATACCATTATTAAGATTTAAAAAATTTACACCCACTCCAACATATCTTTTGGGTGTTTTTGGACTGGAGGTTCTTTCTTTGAACTTTTAGTAGGGAGTGGTTCCCCTCTAGGATCCCACTCCTTACAACCATACATTTCTCAGCCTCGCTTATCAAGTGGTCTGGATATCAATCTCCTATAGAGGGACAAATCCCATCTACATCACTCACACTCAATCCCCATGTGTCACAACATACCTGAGCATCACCTTTATGAATTCAAGTCATGTTGAATGATTTCAGAATACATTGAATGACATGTGATGAGTGAAATGACTTCATGTCTAAGAACCACAATCAATACTATAACTATGAGAGCTAAGACTGACTACCATTCCATGGTCCCCATTCACTCTCAAGGTGGGTCTGTCTGGCATACTATTCTCTAACAAGTACATATGTGTTTGGTTTGATATCACATATCATGACTGGTGAGACTCTGTCATCAACCAACACACACACTATTCTTATATCACTATTGTCTATTTTTTTCTTCCACAACAATACATGTCCAGGGACATAACAAAAATGTATGTACTTTTATCGTACATACGATCTCATTATTCATGTCCTCATACTTAAGACATATGTCATCGAGTAACATCATTCTTTAGGCATATATTACGTTTGTGTCATCATATCATGATTGAGGCAAACATAATAGATGGAATTTCCTTTATTATTATCAATTCAAGTACATGATGCCCAATTAAAATCATCATATGAATGGCTATCTGGGCATACATACCAACAAGGAATGTGACATGACAAGTTAAGCTTTCAGAGGGAGAGTTATAAGATGGAGAGCTACCCAGGGGGAGGCACACTGGTAGGAAGTGAGGTTAATGTATAATACCAAATTCAAACATGGAGAAAAGGGGATATAATTAGAGTTGGGATTGCGAATACAGGAGATGGGAGTCCGGTCACTTAATTTCATTTTATTCAAAATAAAATCCACTGTGTTTTGAAAGCACGTGTAGACAAATTAAAATACCAACGTGGGCATTGGATGAACATCCATATATATATGCATATATATATATATATATATATATATATGGCTAAAAGAATTGTACCTTATATGAGTACATGTATCTTATATGTACCCATCTTCATTTATGATGGTCACACAAGAACAATCTAACCTTAGGGACGTGATTTATACCCCTTAGATAATATGTTTATCAAATATCATCTCAATCCAAAATTCTTAGATCATCCAATGAAAGAAGACGTATATTTTCTAATCGATGGTAAGTTGTAGAATTTGCAGAAACCATTGGATGATATATTGCAATATCTCATGATATATATGAGATATGGTTGTAATTTTTTAAAAACATCTAATCTAAACAATCTTGATTCAATCCATATGGTTGGATTTATTTAGAGGATTCCACATATCCCATTTTAATGGACGATACACACTGGTCGGTACACACTTCCTGACCCCTTTATATATTAGTTTGTCTAGAGCATCATATTGGGTATATAGTTGGTTATTTTCTATATTTTAGCATGATTGTGTATTGTATTTAATCTTTATATATACTATTTTACTTTTTTCCATAGTATATATATTTTTGTTATTTACCTTTC